>CM035284.1:60703080-60779877 GCA_020226075.1 Hydropotes inermis
GCTGTCACGTGTCCACTCCCCCAGTCAGGTGTGTGTCCGCTGGCCGTCACGTGTGTCCACTGGCTGTCACGTGTCCACTCCCCCAGTCAGGTGTGTGTCCGCCAGCTGTCACATCCATGATTCCTGTAGGCGGCTCTGGCCACGTCATTTCCCTGAACCTGCCCGTCTCTCCACATGGGGAGAGAAACTGAATCCAGAAAGTGCTCCCTCAGCACCATGATTCCCCTTTGAAAGGCCAGGTGAAAGCATCTGCCAAGATTTTCTTTGTTTTTTTTGACCACGCTGTGCCACTTCTGGGATCTTAGTTCCCCGGCCAGGGATCGAACCTGGGCCCTGGCAGTGAAAACACCACCGGACTGTGAGGGGAGTCCCTGTCAAGACTTCCCAGGGAGGATTCGTGTGCGGGAAACATTAAATTTCAAACTAGCTAAGCTTAGTTCAGAAACGTCAGAGGATAGTCCCCAAAACTGAGCAGTCTGCCTGAGAAGAGTGAAACCACGTACAGAGCTGGTCACCAACACCAGGGACACTGGTTCATGTCAGACGTGGGTGCCTCTCGGCCGAGCATCACTGGTTTTCCCCAGGCCACGGTCTAGCTGGGATCAGAGCACTTACTCTGGACCAGCTTATCAGCATCCTCTTCCCAGAGGAGGGAGCGTGTGGCTCGGAACGCCATCCACATGCATGGGTGCTCCCGTGTGAACACTGTCCAGTCGGGAGACCCCAGGTCCTGACGCTTGGGTTGGGAAATATGGTCACAGTATCCAGGAGGCCCTCTTAAGGTGGAGACAGGGCGTGAGAGTCCTTTACGAGGCGCCAAAGCAGCAGCATTTGAAGAGGGCAGAGCCAGGCCCGCAGCGGTCAAGTGCTGGGGCGCCCACTTGCCTCTCGAGCTCAGCCCCCCCAGTGCCCACCCAACCACACCCTGCCGCCCTCTCCCCAGGATGAAACCTGCGGGGAGTGTCAACGACGTGGCCGTGGATGCCTTAGATTTGGACCGGATGAAACAGGTGAGTGTGTGTGTGCAGAGAGGCTGTGCAGGAGCCAGGGCTGGGGGCTTCTGGAGGCTGCAGGGGTGGCAGGCCCAAGAAGGCCCCAAGCAGGCGGGGAGCCACATGCAGCCTCAGTGCCCCTGCCCCGTCTTCACCAGGAAAGGGCTCTGGGCCCTCCCAGCCTGCCTCTGGGTGGGGCCGCTCTGGCTTCACCCAGCTATTTCTGAGGCATCGCAGGGTGTCCCGTCCTGCCTCACACATACCGTTCCCCGGTGGTGGGGTTGCTGAGAACACGGAGGGACGTGGCCCTGAAGGGAGCCTGGCCGCCCCTGCCCGTGACCACAGCCACCGTCACCCCGAGGCCCTGCTCCCAACAGGAGATTCTCGAGGAGGTGGTCCGGGAGCTTCACAAAGTGAAGGAGGAGATCATCGATGGTGAGTGGCGCCCTACGCACCCCGACCCCGCCACCGGGCAGCACCAGGCCAGGCTCACGCCGATGGTCCTCGGGGAGGGCAGGGGTGCCTGTGCCCAGGGCTGCAAGCCAGGGGCCAGGACGGCCCAGCCAGCGAGGCTGTCCTCGGCTGGGAGGCTGAAGGTTTGCGCCAAGGGGTTTCGTTCTTCCCCCCCCACAGCCCACTCCGGCCTCCCAGTTCTCTGGTTGGGCAGACTGAGGCAGCCCAGACAGATTAAGGAGCTTGTCCAAGTGTGAGCACGTGCTCGCGGTCTGCACCTCGGTCTGAGTCTCCCGGGCTCCCTCCCAGATGAGCTGGAGGTGGGGAGGGGTGCATTCACCAGTTCAGAGCAGCTTTGAGCGCCATCTGCTCTTTATCTTAGTATCCTGTGGACTTAGATCACTCTTTATTCTGCTGCTTCCGATCCCCGGGTTTGGGGCTACAAGGGCCACTGCTGCTCCCAGAGGCTAGAAGGCCCCAGAAGCCACAGAACTACCTAAGGGCCTGACCAAGTCCACTGCGCCAGTCCATGCTAGGCGCAGTGAATCACATCCATTCGTCCACTCCCCACCGGAGCCTTTGAAATGCCTGGTTCAGATCTGGGGCCAGAGGAAAAGGAAAGGTGTGGGCCAGGCTGGCTGAGCCCCAGAGCAGGGAGGCACGGTCCAGGAGCCCCCCCACCCCCACCCACCCCATCACATATGGGGAACTCTGAAGAGAGGAGAGCGGCTGGGAGCCAGCAGATCCGGACCCCTGCCCAGGGCTGGGTGATCAGCCACACCCTTCCTTGATCCAGCAGCAAGTGTTCAACTTCCTGTTGGGCCAGTCCCCTACCAAGCTGGGATGGGCAGATAAGGAGTTAATGAATGAAGAAGGGAGACAGAGCAGGAGCCAGAAAGAGAGACCAACTGTTAACCGCACTTTATTGCTGGGCACCCTTACCTCGGGAGGCCATGGGCCGGAGGGGGGTGGGGCGGGCTGGGGGCGCCTCGGTCTCCACCTGCTCTAGCGACCGCAGTGGACGCGGCCCCTCTTGCGGGCAGCTGAGGGACTGAGCCCCTCTCCTGTCCTGTCCCTTAGCCATCAGGCAGGAGCTGAGCGGGATCAGCACCTCGTAGGCCGGAGCTCCCGACGCCACCCACGACCCCAGGCCACCCGACGGCGGGGACCCCACAGAGCCCGGCGCCCAGGCCTCCAGCACACCCAGCACACGCTGAAGCTAGGACGTGTTTCGTCTAAGTCTTAACATATGATAAAATATTAAAATGAGGAGAAAAGTTCAGTTCCTGGATTTTTTTAGATTCAACCTGACACAAAACACCAGGCCTGCAGCCTTTTTTTGTATTTTATATCTGCCTATTTAAGTGTACGTTTCTTTGGGTTCATAGAGAAGACGCCCCAAGTCACGCACCTCGTTAGAAGGTCTCAAGTTTTTTCCTAGGTGCCCCCGGGCGCGGCGGCCGCTTCCACGCGGCTCCTCCCGCGTCCCGGCGGTGAGGGTCCGTCCACGCACCAAGCCGTCTGTGTCCACGTGGTAATAAACGCTTACTGTCCACACCCCGGCTCTGGCTTGCTCACTCAGCGCCAGCTCCCGGTCTCACCTGGCTGGGGAGGCCTCTTCTTGGCGGAGGGCCTGTAGAGTGGTGCCAGGAGTTGGGGGGGCCAGACGGGGGCCTTGGGAGTGAGGCAAGGAAGGACGGGGTGTGGGCTGCCAGCTTGGGCGCTTCCAGCGGGGGTCCTGGGGGCTGCCCCTCCCCGTAGGCCTCCTCCAGGGAGGTGGGGCCTGTGCGGGACCATCAGAGGGGCCAGGAGGGTGCACCTGCTCAAACCCCCCCACCTCACAGATGGGGCCCTGTGACTCCGGCTCAGCCAGACAGGAAGGCAAGGCAAGCAGGCGTGGCGTTTGCCCTGCCCGCAGCCCCTGGGCCCCTCAGAGGCACATCTTAGACCATGCAGGGCTGAACCACAAAGTGTCTGCCCTCAACGCTGGCCACTGCTGCCCCTGCGCCGAGTGGCCCCAGCTAGTAGGAAAGCTTTGAAATCCTGTGACCATCCCCTGGCCTCCAGGAGAGCAGTGTGCCTGGGCCCTGGCCCAGCCGTCCTTGGGGGGCTGTGGGAGGAACCCCACTCCACCCCCCAGTCTGGTTCAGGACAACAGGACCACTTGCTGGCCAGGCTGGACATAGTCCATCTCACTGTGAGCTCCCAGCTCTGCGTGTCAGGAGGGGACCGGCTTTAATCCACTGTTCACTCTGCAGCTCCTCCCACCACCCACAGTCCAGAAACCCCGGGCCGTGGGGAGCGGGGCTGACAGGTGTCCACGGGCTGCCACCTCCCAGGACGGTTGACAGCCCTGGGCCCACCTTCGGCTCTGGCGGGGTGAGATAAGCGCCTGGCAACTCGAGGGCTCAGCTGAGCACTCGGGGCTCCCTGCTGAGAGCCACCCTCCGCTCCCTCATCGAGCATAGGGGTCTACTCCCCGGGCCATCCCAGTGGTCAGACTGCCCAGGGCCACTCCCAGCCCCACCACACCCACCCCCAGGGGTGATCCTCGGCCTCCCCAGCCTCACGTCTCCAAGGGGGGGCTGTGTTTCCCTCGCCCAGGCACCCTCCTGCTGCCCGCCTGCCTCTGGTAGACCCGGACCCCCGTCCCAACACAGCCCCTCCCTGGGCCAGGGGCTGCCGATGCCTCCCCTGTCACCTGTGTCATCAGTCCTTGGCTCAGCCAGGACAGGCCATGCCCCACGTCCTGGAGACACCATCAGAGCTGCCCTTCACTTGGACTGTCACGCCTCGGTCTGGCCACCTGTCCACCCACCATCTCCCTGACCCGTGGTACCTCTTCTCCAGCCCCACATCTGAGCCGGTGGGGGTGCGAGCTCAAGGTGGAGGAGGGGTGAGGCAGACCGGGTTGGGGGGCAGGTTGAGGCAGGAGCATGGGCCAAGGAACACATGGACCTCTACCCACACCTGGGGCCAGCCAGGATGCTACCTCAGTGCTGGTCCCCACGAGGGCGGCACACAGCGGCCCCAGGCCCTGCTCGCAGGGAGTCAGGCCCAATCCAGGGAAGTAGGCTCTGGGGACTTGAAAACCAACGCTGGATTTAATTTAGGGCATGGGAACGCCAGAGGACTCTGCTCCCTAGGCAAAGAGTGCCCAGGGCAGGGTCAGGCCCAGCCCTGAAAGGGAGGGCTGGCCTGAGGGCACCAGTCCATGTACAGCCCGAGCCGCCATCCATGCCCGCTGCCACCAGGTGTGGTCTCGGGGGTTGGGGGGGGGGGAGGGGGGAGTCCAGGGAAAAGAGCAGCGGCCCAGGGCGCGGGAACCAAATGCAGCCAAACCAGTTCTGGGCACTAGGCCGGGGGACAGTGACAGCCAGCCCTGCATCGGGCGGGGCGGGGTGGGGCCGGGCAGCAACGACCGCACGGGCCCCAGACGCCAGCCGGCAGTAGGGCTCACAGGCGGTTCTCCGCCAGCTTGCACACCCTCTTCACCCGCGCGAAGGGTCCCAGGGAGTCGTCGAACACAAAATCCCAGAGCACCTTCACCCACGAGTGGTGCTGGGGCAGGTGGTCGTAGTACTCGGGTGCAATCTTCCGTACCTGCAGGGGTGGGGTGAGCGGGTCAGAGGCCGCGCATGCACGCACGCAGACACACGTGCGAGCATACAGACCACGTGAGCACGTGCACGCGCGCACAGCCCTGTCCGCGCTGAGGGTACCTGTGTTCTCCCGCTGAGCCAGGCAGGAGGCCGCAGGCGCTGCCCAAAAGCGGAGGGGCCGTTGACACCAGGAGGCGCTGAGTTTTGCCCCGTCCCCCCGCCCCTGGCCCCAAACGTGTGAGGAATTAAAATGCACACTCCCCTCTCTCCCGGGGGCCCACACCCCAAGTCTCTGATCCAGAGTTCTGAGTCCTGCTGAACCGCGGTCTGTGGCCGCGCCTCCGCACCAGGCACAAGATGCCCTCGGGGACCTGCGGGCTCTCACCACCCCCTCACCCCATCACCCTCCTCTCTGGCCTCAGTACCTGTCATTTCCCGCTCCAGCTCCCTGCCCCCCTGCCCCTGACACCCTCAGCCCGCCTCCTCCAGGAAGTGCTCCAGCCTCAGCAGCTACATCCACAGCAGCACCTCCCCTGCTCACCAACCGTGGGAAAGGCTAGGTGCACAGGACCTGCTTTATGGCCAAAGACAGGGCGGGAGGGGGTGGGGGGGCACCCTCCGGGGGATGAAGGGACCCACAAGGCGGGAGCTGGGAGGCTTTGACTTTGCTTGGGAGGAGTAAAGGGTCACAGCTGACAGCAGACGCTCCTGTGAGCGTCTTGGGTCAAAAGTCTGGCTCTGCTGCTTCCTGGGGCCAGGGAACACCCCAAACCCGAGCCTCTGCCTTCTCATCCATGAAATGGGCATGATGGCCTTGAAATGTCGCATGGGCTTAGGGTGAGGCGTCCACAAGACAGTGGTCAGCACAGAGCAGGACCTCGGAGGAGTGGGGCGGAGGGGAGTGGGGGTCAGTACACCACAAACACCTGCACACCCAGGCCAGCGCTCTCACACACTCGAACCCACAGGTGGGTGAACATGCACACCCAGACACGCATGTACAGACAGGCACACCTAGCCACGTGGACACACAGACACACACAGACTTGCACCCTCAGACACTCCTCCAACCTCAGGTCTCCCGGGACGGACGCTTCACACTGACCCCTTGGGTCACAAAGGGCAAGACCTCTGGCCTCTTTGTGCTATGAGGGGGCCCTGGAGGGTCACAGGGGCGTCAGGGTCAAGAAAGGGGGTTGCCTCGCCCACACCGCTGCACCTTCTGAGGCACACAGAGGACCCGCAGCTGGGCCCAGGACACACAGCCAGCCCAGGACTGTCACAACTGTGCTCAAACGGTCCCATGAAACCAAGAGGCCTGAACTGTAACGTCGCCCACAAGCCCCCGCCCACCCTGAATTCACCTCCTCATTCTCCAGACAGGCACGCCGTGTGCCTCGTGGCCTTTCCCCCTGCCCTGGGGACCGCAAGGGAGGACGTGGCCACCCCATGATCAGCAGGAGAGAGAGGCCACAGTGCAGCCCAAAGCCCTCCCCGCGCCTCCCCGCCTCGCCCCATCCCCGGGTGCCTGCCGCCACCCTGACCCCGCCTACCAGGGGCAGGTTGCAGCCGGGGATGCTGGGGAAGTCGTGATGCTCCATGTGGTAGCCCACGTTGAAGGTGATCCAGTTGAGGGGCCCATAGTAGGAGTAGGTCTCGTGGCCCTTGAGGAACATGTAGTGTTCAGCCACGAAGTGGCCTGAGATGGGGTGCAGGCCCAGGCCCAGCAGGGAGCTGGCCAGCAGGTAGACCACGGGCTTGAGCCCCCAGAGGGCGTAGATGGCGGCATCGGCCGCCAGCTGCACCAGGGCGTTGCAGAGCTCCATGCGGGTCATGGCCTTGGGGTGCACGCAGAGCGGCCGCAGCGCATAGAAGAAGGGCTGCAGGACCAGCCAGAGCAGCTTGCGGGCCGGTGTGCAGAAGAGCCAGCCCTCAAAGCGTGTGGGTATGTCCACGTCCAGCCCGTCGCCACCCAGGTAGCGGTGGTGGTCCACGTGGTACTTCTTGAAGGTGGCGGCGTAGGGCAAGCCCACGGGCAGGTTGGCGAAGATGGCGAACCAGCGGTTGTGGGCAGCGCGGCCTGTGCCGAAGGCGGTGTTGTGCGAGATGTCGTGGATGGCCAGAGTCAGCGAGTGGTTCACGCAGCCCCCGAAGGCATAGGCCCAGAAGAAAAGCCAGCGCCACGCCAGCCCCTGCACCAGCCAGCAGGCCAGCAGCTGCACCAGCACCATCCCCGTTACCGTCCACTTGAGGTGGGGGTCCGGCCGCATCAGGGCCTTGATGGCTGGGTACTTGGCTGTAGGGAGGGCAGGGGAGAAAGTGAGGCAGGCACTGGCCTCCTGGGTCCCAAAATCCGTGCTTCCCCTCCCCCTGCTGGCCCACCCCTCCCCCTTCCTCTTCCCTCCCCTTCCTCTCTTCCTCCCATTTTTCCTGCCCTCTTCCCTCCCTCCCGCCTTTTCCCTCCACCATCAAGCCCCCAGGTGGTGACCCAGAGAGTCCTGCAGACTCTGCACCCAAAGACCTGCCTCCACCGCCCACCCCAGGGCGGCTCTGGGGAGACTTCCCAGAGTGGCGGGGTTTGGGGGGGGCGGGTCTTGGTCACCAGCCTCAGTAAAGAGCCCGTGTCAGCCTGGGTCACAGAAACGTGATGCCCGAAATCAAAGCAGCTGCCGGGGAGCTGCAGGTTCGATACCCATGCAGTGCTGTGCGTAGCTGCGTCTTCAAGGGTGGGGGGCGGGCCACCTGCAGACTCTCTGGGCCCTGGGAGGGGGCGGTGGGGCTGGGGGAGGGGAATGTGGAGGGCTCTGGCTTTGTCTTGGTATTTCAGTCCTTTTAAACAAGATCTGAAGGAAATAGGATAAAACATTGGATATGCTTATTTGGGGGTGGGGGTGGTGGGTGTTTGTTATCACATCGTTTGTACTTTTCTGTATTTTGTTTAACAGAAAAGGGAGAACACAATGGCAGTGGCAGTCGCCCAGGCAGGGAGTAGCCAAGAGAGAAAAGGGCGGAGTCGGGGCCCTTAGGTCCAGAGGGCAGTGCCTTCTAGAAACCGCTGCTTGGCCAGAGGGGGCTGCAGGGCCAGGCATGAGGCTGCTGAGCTGGCTGGTGCAGTGTCCAGAGGCCGGGAGGGACGGGGCCGGGGCGACACACGCTCGAGGGGACCATCACGCTCACGTCTGCTCTCTCCCTGGGATCCTCAGGTGGGGCCAGTGCCAGGGCACACAGATGGGGGTTGAGGCCAGGGAGGATGCAGGCGCCCTTAGGGCCATCAGCGCCTGACTCCAGTGTGCCCCGTGTCCACCCCTCCTGCCCAGCCAGCAGCCGGGCGGCCTGGGAAGAGGGTCCCCAGGGCTGCAGCAGAAGCCAGGCAGGCCCTGACTCGAATCGCCCAGCATCCGATCCTGGCCTGCCCGTCTCTCCCAGTGACCCAGGAAGTTGCTTCCCTTTTGCACTCCTCCTTCCTCCCCGCCCAGAGAACTTCCTGTCAGAGCCACTCAGCAATGCGATCAACTGTTTTAGAGGTGGTGAGCTGCATGTCCCTGGGGGTATGCAAGGCGATGCACACGAAGGCCAAGGAATTCTGCCAGTCAGGGGGGGAAGCTTGCTCCAAGTCCCCCCGCCCGAGCTGCAGTGGCACAAGCCCATCTCGAGGTCAGCCCTGATCTCACTGGGTGGCCGTGGTACGTTCCCACCCTCCCTGGGCCTCTTGAGTCTCAGAGTGACACACGGATGTGCCTCGAAGGGTGTGTGTCCCCCGGACTGGTCCTGATGGTGGGCCAGCTCGCATCAGCTGGAGATGCTGGGGGGACTGTCGGGGTCCCCACGTCCTGCAACCTCTGCCCAGGAAGCCCACGGAATCCGCCTGGCAGCACTTACACCCCCGCTGCCTACACAGCAACACTCCCACCAAGCCGTCACCTCATCCGGCAGCTACAGTGGTTTGGGCTCCAAGCAAGTGAGCGGATGCGCTACACTCTACAGCCTGCCGGGGGCCAGGGTGGGATCTGAATATCACACCCCTGCCCCCTGTTATTTCTTTAATATAAAGTTTTACTTCTTTATTTTTGCCTGTGCTGGGACTTCGTTGCTACGAGGGCTTTTCTCTAATTGCATCAAGCGGGGGCTACCCTCTAGTCTTACCCGGGCTTCTCACTGCAACGGCTTCTCTTTTAGCAGAGCACGGCGCTGGGGTATGCGGGCTTAGTTTGGGTCTATGCGCTCTCGAGCACAGGGTTCATAGTCGTGGCGCACGGGCTTCATTGCTCCACGGCACATACCATCTTCCTGGACCAGGGATTGAACCCATATCTCTTGTATTGGCAGGCAGATTCTTTACCACTGGGGCTTCCCCGGTAGCTCAAATGATAAAGAATCTGCTTGCAATGCAGGGGACCCTGGTTCAATCACTGGGTCAGGAAGATGCCCTGCAGAAGGGATAGGCTACCCACTGCAGTATTCCTGGGCTTCCCTGGGGGCTCATATGATAAGAGAATCCACCTGCCGTGTGGGAGACCTGGGTTCGATCCCTGGGTTGAGAAGATCCCCTGGAGAAGGGAACAGCTACCCACTCCAGTATTCTGGCCTGGAGAATTCCATGGACTGTATAGGCCATGGGGTCCCAAAGAGTTGGACACGACCGAGCGGCCTTCACTTACTTTTTTTTACCACTGAGCCCCAGGGAAGCCCTCCGCCCCCTGTTCTTATTCCGGCCTCCTTCCCTCTACTGCCTGCTACTCTCAAGCTTCCAAACCTTGCACAACTGCCTGGGCCCTTTGATCCAGAGTGCTCTCCCTGAATCCGCCAAGGACACCACCCAATCAGGCCCAGGAGAATAGTGGTCACAGCACAGTGTCAAAGCTGAACCTGGGAAAGCACAGGCAAGCGCAGGACGGACGATAAACCTCAGCCCTGCTTAATGGGCCCCCGGGGACCACAGCATCCCCAGCCAGAGCTGGAAGACAGCAGCATTCAGAGCCAGTTCAAATTCCAGCTCTGGAAAGAGGGTTTAATAACCAGACTATATAAAGATCTCCTTCAGCCCCCAAACAAAAAAACAAACAGCCCAACGAAAAATGGGCAAAGGAACTTGAATAGATGTTTCGCCAAAGATGTGCACCTGGTCCTCTAAGCACATGAAAAGATCATCAGTCACCAGGGGTGCCGCCAGCATCACAGTGCGGTCCCAACTCAGAGCCTCTAGGACACCTAAACTCAGAAAAACAGAAAATAAAAGGTGCTGACACGGCTGCAGAGAAACAGGGATCCGTGTCTGTGTGTTGCTAGTAGGAATGCAAAATGGTGCAGCCACTGTGGAAAGCAATTGGGTGGTTCCTCGTAAAGTTAAAAATGGAATTAACCATAAGACCACATAGTTCCACTCCTAAAGAATTTAAATTTAAGGTCACAAACAGATACTTGCACACCCATGTTCAGAGAACTATTCACAACAGCCAGAAAGTAGGAACAACCCAAGTGTCCATTAACTGATGAGCAGATAAACAAAAATGAGGTCCAGCCACACAACAGAATATTATTCAGCCTCAGGGAGGAATGAAACTCCCAGCTATAAAACAAGCAGGACATAGGAATGTAATACCCAGAATGGTGATTACAGTTAGTCATACTGTATTGCATACTTTTAACTTGTTACAAAAGCAGACCTTGAAAGTTCTCATCAAGAATTTGTCATCCCATGCTCACTAAACTTACTGTGGTAATCATTTTGCAATACATACACATATCAAACCATTATGTTGTACACTTTAAACTTATAAGATATTATCTGTGAATTACATCTCAAAACTGGGAAAAAAAATAATAATTTGTCATCCAGGAACTCATCAAGATAAAAAACTGTAACACTGTAAGATGACAGATGTTAACTAGACTTATGGGGGTCATTTTGAAATATATAAAATCATTGTGTTGGGGGGAGGGATAAATTAAGCTTTTAGGATTAAAATATCCACATTACTATATATAAGATAGATAATCAACAAGGGCCTACTGTGCCGCACAAGGAACTATACTCAATACCTTGTAATAATCTATAATGGAAGAGAATGTAAAAACTAATATATGTATACTTGTATACATGTACATGTATATAACTGAGCCATTTTACTATATATGTGAAACTAACACATTATAAATCAACTACTATCATTAAAAAAAAATTTTTTAATCACTATGTTGTATACCTGAAGCTAATATAAATATAATGCTATAGGTCAGTTATACTTCAATTTAAAAGATCCTTACATGGAGAAGGAAATGGCAACCCACTCCAGTATTCTTGCCTGGGAGATCCCGTGGACAGAGCAGCCTGGAAGTCTACAGTCCATGGGGTCGCAAGAGTCGGACACAACTTAGCAACTGAACAGCAGCAAGCCCACAATCAGGCCAGTTGTCATTTGGGGAAATACCTCTTAATGAAATGTGACGTAAGACGGAGAGTTAAGTGACCTAGCAATATGGAATGTAGAGTTCTGTAAGAAACTAAAACTTATGTATAGAGTTAGAGTTGCAAATATTCAAATAATAAAGTCGGGGGCTACGGGAAAAATAAAAACTCCTTATGTTGACTTTCCCACTTCCCCACTTCCCAATGTCAGCGACCTTAATCCTGCTCCTGGGAACAGACTCCCGAATAAACTACCAGCACCTCCTCCTCCAAAAACAGGAATGGAGGACTGACCCAGGCGACTTACAACATGGATGAACCTTGAAGACATTATGCAGAGTGAAAGAAACCAGTCACAAGAGGCTACAAACTGTATGATTTCACTTCAGTGAAATATCTAGAATAGGCAAGTTCACAGAGCCAGAAAGCAGAGGCTGCCAGGGCCGGGGGATGGGCAATGACGGGGAAGGGGTGTAGCGTCTCTGTTTGGAGTCAAGAAAAAGGTTTGGAAATAGTAGTGAGGGCTACACCACACTGTGAATTCACGCCACCAAATCACACGCATTACACACGGTTAAAGCGGGGCTTCCCTGGTGGCTCAGCTGGTAAAGAATCTGCCTGCGATGCAGGAGACCCTGGTTGCATTCCTGGGTCGGGAAGATCCCCTGGAGAAGGGATAGACTACCACTGCAGTATTCTTGCCTGGAGAATCCCCATGGACAGAGGAGCCTGACGGGCTGCATGCAGTCCATGAGGTCTCACAGAGTCGGACACGGCCGAGCAGCTAAGCACAGCACACGTGGTTAGAGTGGCAAATTCTGTTACAGCTTCCCATAATATAAAAAAGTTAAAAAAAATAATGCCGGCTCCAAGCAGGTTACCAGCTCCAAGGCTTGTTTCTGAACCATAAACAGGCCACTGGGAGGATGGATAGATAAGGCACGGAGGCTCGGGCTGACTGGCTGGGAGCAGGCACCCAGATTAATCTGTGCTTTGTGACGAGCGGTCAACACGTGGAGACCCAGCAGGTTTAACAGGCCGACAACCAGGGTGCTGCCCGCAAACAGGGATGCCAGGGACGGGGGCGGTGGGATTAGGCCAGTGGGCGCTTCCTCCCAGGCCTGCCCACATGGCCCAATGACAGCCACGTGGGTCGTCCCCCTGTTGTGGGAGGCCACTTGGCTTCCCCAGGAAAGCCAGAGGCCCCCAGGCAATGCCCAATGCTCCAGGTTGGCAGGAGAGAAGGAACCGGGAAGCAAGGCCCTGCCGCCTGAAACCAGCTCCCAAGGTGGAGGGAGAGACTGGCAACTGGGTGGGGGGGCAGAGAACAGCGCCCCCGAAGATGCCCACCTCCTACTCCCCACTTCCACAGTGCCCGGGCTGCTGGCCTGCAAGGAGCGTCTGGGTTATCCCAGCAGCCCAGCATCACCCCAGGCTGGGGACAGCGGGGAAGCCGGCAGGAGAAGAGGTCCAGGGATGCGCAAGGTCTCCTCCTCCCTCGCTGACTGTGACGACGGAGGGGCCGCGAGCCGAGGGGTGCAGGCGGCTCCAGAAGCTTGAAAAGCCCGGAGACAGATTCCCCCGCCAGTGCCTCCGGAGGAAACTGCAGCCCCCTGAGACCCAGGTCAGGCGTTGGACCTCCAGGACCGTGAGGGGACAAGTGTGGGGTCTACAGCCCTAGAGACTAGCAGCAGCTGGACTGCGGATGAGGAAAGCCCGGGGCTCCAGCAGCCCGCACGGCCTCGGGCCCCATCTCAGCCCGGCCTGGCACTGGTCACAGTGGCCACTCATACTCGACCCTGCCCATCAAGGGCCGCATGGCCCAGCAGCCTTGGCCAAGGCGGGGCAGCCAGCATGGTGTGCGCCCAGCACCACCCTGCAGGGCAGGGCCAGGGAAACCAAGGACCCGGCCAGGGGGTGGAGGCCCACTCGGGAGGGGGTGCAGAGGGCAAGCCTCATTCCAGCTTGTTCTAGCCCTGAGAGGGGGGTCAGGGTGAGCAGGGACATGTCAGAGGGTGGGCCTCAGTGTTACCCAGGAAGATGGATGCCTCCAGTGGGGGGCTGAGAGACCTGGGGAGGGAGTCCTGTGGCCACGGTGGGGTGGAGCAGGGGAGGAAGAGGTGTCTCCGTGACAGCTGGGGCCAGAAGGACGTGCCTGTGACCTCAGCAGTGGGGAAGCTCTCACCCACAGTCCAGGCCTGCATGTCATCAAATGCAAGGTCCCCGGCCTTTGCATACCTGGATGTCAGGCTGGGACCACAAGCCGGGCCGGGCTCCACCAGTCTCCCGACCAGCAGGGGTGGGTCTCTGGGCACCAGCCTCCCGCCTTGAACAAGCAGGGACTGGGCCCTTACCTGCCCAGACACACCTGGGAGCTGACTCAGGTAGCCAGGGGCCACAAGCCTCTACAGGGCTGCACCCCCGCCCCGGTTCCCCTTGGAAGGAGGCCAGGCCCGGGGCAGGAGAGCAAGGCAGGCCACATCTGTACCAGGTGAGCAGAGCCTGGCAAGTTCTGGGCCAGCAGGGACCAGGAAGGACCCCAGCTCAGGCACCCAGGCCCATGGACAGGCCACTCCTATGCTGCTCAGAGGCCTGGGCCATGACCGAGCCAGCAGCTGTGACCTTGGATGGGGAGCCCCCAGTGCCCGTCAAACAAGGCCAGTAAGTCCTGCGTGAGTGGAACAAAGCGCATCCTGGGGGTCCCCCCGCTGCCTGGCCTGGCACCGCCTTCTTGCTTTCCTGATGCTTCCCCAAGGACCCAGCTGCCCTCAGCTCGGCCTCGGCCCCAACGTGGGCGGGAGTGCCCGGTCTCCAGCCCCTACCCCTGGCCAACCGAGTCCTGGACGCACACTGACCCCCGGCCTAGGTCTCCTCATCTGGGAAATGGGGTGATGCCTGCTCCCCCACGCCCCGCCGCATCCAGACTGTGGCAAGCATGGGGTGACAGCTCGGAGCCCTAGGAGCTGTTACTACTGCTGTTATTAAACACAGTTTCCTGACCTAAGAGTAAAAACATCCCACTTCTGACCCTTGGGGCCGTGGACTGATGATGGTGGAAGCCGATCTGGCCCCAGACTTGCTTTAACCTATGAGAACAGGCCCCAGACACCCAGACCACGACGCCAGTGGGCCTGGCCGTCCTGCCGGGAGCAACGGGAAGTGGGCCGATGCACAAGCTGGACGCTGGGCAGCTCAGGGGAAATCTGAGAAGGGGCCAAGCTCCACATCACCTCCCCGCTGCCCGGAGCCCTGTCCAGACCACAGAGACGGGGCAGGGGAGCCCCAGCAAGCCATGACGGTGGGGGGATGGGCAGAGCAAGTGCTACAGCCCAAGGGGGACCCAGGCAAGACCCTGTGAGGGTTCAGACAGCAGAGCACTGGGGCGGGGGGTGGGGGGTGCAGCAGACTCCAGGGGTGGCACTCCTGGGAAGCCTCAATGAACAGCCTCAGCCTTCAGTGAAGACCCCAGAAAGGCACCATCTAAGTGGAGCCACTCTGGAGAGTCCCTTGGACTGCAAGGAGATCCAACCAGTCCATCCTAAAGGAAATCAGTCCTGAATATTCATTGGAAGGACTGATGCTGAAGCTGAAGCTCCCATCCTTTAGACACCTGATGGGAAGAACTGATTCATTGGAAAAGACCCTGATGCTGGGAAAGACTAAAGGTGGGAGGAGAAGGGGACAACAGAGGATGAGATGGCTGGATGGACATGGGTTTGAGCACACTCCGGGAGTTGGTGATGGACAGGGAGGCCTGGCGTGCTGCGGTCCTTGGGGTCACAGAGTCAGAACCAACGGAGCGACTGAACAGCGGCAACTCTGGACCAACCCGAGCAGCACTGGTGAGCAGGTCAAGCTGGTTCTCTAAGCCATCTACCACCTGCTGGACAGGTGGAACAGCAAACATTGAACCTGTTTAATGCCAGGGCTTCCAGGCCCCAGGGGAGCTTGGGAGGCTTGGGGTCCTCTCCAAGAAGATGTTCTGGGGCCCTCCAGCCACGCAGGCCTAACGAGGTCACTGGGCGCAGTCAGATTCCAGATAGTTGTAGCTGCGGGCTTGGGGTGTCCCACTACGGGGGTCAAAGAGGATTAGAGAAAGGAAGGCAGGACAGGCGCCTGCTGGACTTAGCAAGGCCCCCGGGGGCCCCAGCAGGAGCCGTGTGGGCAGGAAGCAAGGTGAGAAAGTGAGTGAGGGCAAGGGGGGAGTGGGCGGGCTGGGAGGTTGAGACGGGGTGGTGGGGAGAGGGGGTGGCAGAAAGAGGGGATGAAGGTGCAGGGCAGGGTCATGGAGAAGGCCAGGGTGGGGGGGGCTGGCCTGACCGAGGGGTGTGTCTTCCAGGGCTCAGGGGTGTGGACGGGGAGGGGAGAGCCGCAGGCTCCATCTTCTCTGGGTCCCAGGAGAGGGGTGAAGCCGGAGGAGGAGGACAAGAGTGCCCAGCAGCCCCCAAAGCAGAACCCTGGCCCAGCCTGACCAGGCTCTGCCTGCCCCCCCGCCCCAGGCGATCTCAGCTGACGGCAGGGGAAACCTGCCCACCCGGGCCTCCAGCGCAGAGCACCGCAAAAGCTGGCTAAGGACACGCAGGCCTCAGGGCTCTCTGGTCCCGTCGGGCACCCTGGAGCCAGACACCAACTGCCACCTCGAACCAGACCCATGCAAATGGCTTTCCAGCAGTGGCTCAGGTGGGGCCCGAGGCAGCGGGCCAAGAACAGCAGTCACTGCTGGAAGCCACACTGTCCAGGCACGACACAGGAGGGATGGGGGCCCAGGGGAGGTTCCCGGCAAGGCTGGGCAAGGCCGACGGAGCGAAGACTTGACCACGGGCCTGCTGGACGCGAGCCGGAGCCCAGGTGTGGAACTGGACCTCAGCAGGTGAAACGTGCTCGGCGTCATTCGGGCCCCACCAACCCGCCTAGGAGGGGACCGGGCTCCCAGATTAGAGACAGACACACAGAGGCTGCACCACGCCTGATTTCCACTGGCTCCTCCAGAGTCTGCAAGGATCCCTCAGCCCCCGAGGAGCTGTTTTCTGAAGCTGGGCTGTGTCAGCAGGGCCAAGTGCCCGGAGATAAACCCTGGGTCCCCGTTCAGGAGAGCCACACTGCAGCCTGACTCAGTCCAGCAGCTGTGCGCCCTGGGGCAAGCCCCTGTCCCTCTCTGGGCCAGCTTCCTCACTCTCCATCCCTAGGGGGCCCGCTCTGAGTCCCGGGCTATAAACACCTGGGGGTGGGGGTGGAAGAGGGAGGAGGCTGCAGGCCCTGAGGTGCCGACATACATTTACAGACACCACAGACTTGTTCACAAGGCCCGAGGGCCCAGCAGAGGAGGAGCCTGTGGGAAGGGGGGACCCAGGCTGGACCAGGGTCCGCCGCCACCCCCCAGAGCAGTCTCCCGTGGATGCCACCTGGCTGTTCCCAGAAGCTTTCCTGACGAGCCCTGCTGTGCCACATGGCAGTGGGCAGTGAAGGCTGCCGGGTCCTCACCCTCTGCGGGCACCGGGGGTGGTCCCCAGGCCCCCACCTCGCCCTTGCCAACTGCCGGCCATGAGGTCCCTTCTCTCTGACCGACCACTTCCCCCAGGGAGGTCAAGTGCCACGACGGTCCCACTAGCTCGGGGTGGAGGGGTCCCTTCCCCACCAGGAGCTGCCTCGTCTAGAACATTCCCTGACGTCGGTCAGTTCCCTGCTGCCCCCCAAGCCACATGTCGCACCACATGTGCTCCAGCTGCAGCGCCTTCCCTCATCGCCCCCCTCCATGGCCCTGCTCCCGACAGCATCTCCAACAAAGGCGCCCTGGCCCTCTCCACTGCTCCTTCCTGCAGGGCTCCTCAGTTCTGCTAAGGCGTCCCCCACGCCCAGCCCTGTCTCTCCCACCTGGGTTTCGGTTTCGGAGCCAAAAGGCAAAGCTAGGCCTGTCTGGTCAGTGTGGGAGGCACTGGGAGTGGTCGGGGGGGGACCGGGGAAGGGGCCCAGAGCACCTCCAGGAGTCACGACCCCACCCCCTCACCTGCCTCCCGCAGAACCTGCTCCTGATTCATTGACAAATATTTGCCAAAGCTCCGGGGATGAGCCGGGCCCCAGATCCCGAGGTGGGAGGGGCTCCCGGGCTGAGCAGGGCTGGGCGCCGCACGTCGGGGCGCACACTGTGTCCCCACGAGGATGTGCCGGGAGAGGACGCACACCGGCCCCATGACCCTCAGGCGGGAACTCGCCGGCCGGGACTCGGGATGTGAGTCTAGGATGGTCACTGCAAGGGGTCCTGGGCCCTCCGGGGTGAAGGCAGCGCTCTAAACTCAATTGTGTAACCTCACTAAAAATCACTGGACTGTGTCTTTATAATGAGTGAATTTTATGGCATGCAAATCATGCCTCATAAAAGTGGGTACAAATTAAAGAATGTGGGTTAGAAGCAGGCCAGGAGGAAAGGCATGGCACACACATCAGTACAGAGGTCAGAAAGAATGAGCGAAGGGGCCACGTGAGCTGGAGTCTGCCCATGAGTCACGTGCCAGGGGCTGGACGGGAGGCAGGCTGTTCTCAGGTCCCAGGTGGAAGAAAGGGTGGGACAGAGGCGCAGGCCCTGTCACCAGGTTAGAGATTTGTCCTAACCCTAACCCTAGACGGCCAGGTGACCTTGGGCAGGGTGCCTAAATTCCCAAGGTCCCGCCCAGCATTAAAAAAAAAATGCAAAAAAATGCAAATGTATGTAAGATTAAAAAAAAAAAAGCAGGGAGGAGAAGAGAAAAGAATGGAAAAAATGTTCTAAGTGAAAAGATGGGGCTTCCTGCTCCCCAGTGGCAAGGATTAAGCTGTGTGCCCCGTGCTTCTGCTGATGCGTCCCTGGCATCGCTGTGTGCTAAGTCCTTTCAGTCGTGCCTGACTCTTTGAGACCCTATGGACTGTATCCCTCCAGGCCCCTCTGTCCATGGGATTCTCCGGGCAAGAATACTGGATTGGGTTGCCAAGCCCTCCTCCAGGGGATCTTCCCAACCTAGGGACCAAACCCGTGTCTCTTACATCTCCTGCATTGGCAGGTGGGCTCTTTACCACATTGCCACCTGGGCGCCGCTGGAAAGGGGATAAAGCCCCGGGACGGTCCTGGCAGATGGGGCTAGAGATGCTCAAGATTTTGTAGGTGACTGTTGCCTCCTGCAGCCTCACTGGGATGGGCACTGGTGGAGGTGGGCCCGGCCCTGCCCTGCCCTCGGGAAGCTCAGAGTTGAGTGGAAGAGTCGGACAATTAAAGCTACCGCCCCACAAGCCGATGGGAGCAAAGGTCATGAGGTAACTGCACAGTACTCCACGGGAGGATGAGGGAGGGGTAGCTGGGGAGCGTGGGTGGGGTACACTGTGGTGTAGACCACCAGCCCACGCCTGACGCTGTCACACCCCACGTATGCTCCCGTCTCCCCAGCAACATGGGCAGCGATGCCTGTTGGCAGTGTGAAGTTGGCCATGATGGAAATAATTACAAAGACTGACAACTGCCAGTCTGCAAATCAGGGACTTTTCATTTCCTCCAGAATCAACTCATTAATTATTTCCAAACAAAATGTCTGTGTGCACACACATACTATCACACAATGTTTCTGAGAAAGGGACATTTAGTCTGAGACTTGAAGGAGGTGGAGTAGGAAAAAGATATCAAGCAGAGGAAACAGCGTTTGCAAAAGCCGTGAAATGGGCAGATGGAGGGCTAGCCACACTCCACCGAGTGGCCGGAGAGCAGGAGCTAGGGAGCAAGGTTACCAGAGTACTGGGTGTCGACAGAGAGCAGAGATGAGATTTTTAGGAAGCAAAACCCTTGGAGCAGGGGTCCCCAACCTCTAGGATCTAATGATTGATGATCTGAGGTGGAGCTGATGTGATAATAATAGCAGTGAAGCGCACGATAAATGTCGTGCGTGCGAATCATCCCCAAACCATCCCCACTCCACCCCACCCCACCCCAGGTCCAACGAAAAACTGTTTTTCATGAAACACGTTCCCTGGTGCTGACAAGGTTGGGGACCGCTGCCTTGGAGGATTCGAGCCAGGAAGGACGCAGTCAGGTCAAATAGGGCCCTAGGGATCACTTAGTGTCTATGCGGCCGTGTACCGAAGCACCCCTCTCTCCCCACCCAACTTCGGAGCACAGCACCCCTTTTTGGAATAGCTGCTTCCCTCTGTCCTCAATGTGATGCTGTATGGCTTGCCCATCCCCTGCCGACTGGCCAATCAGAGGCCTCACAGCTCTGGCCAGAGGTGAGGTGGCTCAGGGCAGAAGGGGAGGGAGGCAACTGTTTCCTCTGTGGGATCTCAGAGCTGGGTGGACGCAGGCTGTAGACCGCCTGGTGGACATGGAGAAGGCGGGTCAGGCAGGGATCAGGGTCAGAGAGAACAGCCCTGTGGCCAGTCTGCCCTCCTCTCCTGTGGTCTCCATGAATTCCCTTGAGCACGTCTCTGTGGTTCTCCTGAATTCCCTTGAGCTTGTCAGCCAGTTCAGTTCTGGGCTTAACCACTTACCACTGAGAGAGCCCCAGCAAAGGCTTTTCCTAAGCAAATAAGCCAACAATTGCCGGAGCCTTACTTCCTTGTTTTCCTTGGATTAATTTTTGATTATTTGATTTTTTTTAAACTATGTGTGTGCTCTTTCATAAATAAAACACAAAAACAAACAAAAAAAAATCACAAAGCTATTTGTTTTTGAAAAGACAAATTCAAACCCTGCCTCTTACTCCTCTGGGCATGCCTGGCTTGGGCTCTGATCTCCGACAGGACGGAGCCCCACCAGCTCTCTGCTCCTGCCCTTCCTTGCAGCACGGGAACCTCAGCCCTGGCCTGGGAGGCATGTCTCCTCCATGCAGGCAGGCTCTGGAGGTGGACTTTGGTCCTGCACAAAGAGCACTGCTGCTGGCTCTACGCAAGGACCTCCTGGGTTCTGACTCCAGGATTGAGCTTCCCTAGTGGCGCTAGTGGTAAAGAACCCGCCTGCCAGTGCAGGTAGATGTAAGAGACATCTGAGTTAGGAGGATCCCCCGGAGGAGGGCACGGCAACTCACTCCAGCACTCTTGCCTGGAGAATCCCATGGACCGAGGAGGCTGGCAGGCTGGCAGTCCATGGGGTTGCAAAGAGTCAGACAGACTGAAGTGACTTGGCATGCACGCATGACTCCACGAGGTGAGGCTCTTTAGGAGCACTGGGGCACATCCCTGCCTGAACACCAACCTGGCCTCTGAGCTGTGTGGCTCTGGGCAAGTCACTTCCCCTCTCTGAGCCCCACTCTGTGCCTCCCGCCTAAAGAGAGGCCAACAGTTACACGTAGGGTTTTCTCAGGCTGGGAAACAGCAGATGGAAGAAAACAGGAAAACAGAGATGAAGAGCACTCACTCCCCGTCCTTGGGGAAATCACGGAGCCTTTTGCAAGAGAGCAGCTAACACTGATTGAATGGTGGCAAAACACTTAACACCACCTCATTTAACCTGCACAACACCTCCAGAAAGAAAGAACTACAATTAACCCGTAACTCAATCAGACCTCAGTTTCTTCATCTGCTTATTGACTCGCCCAGGGTCACAAAGCTGATGAGTGGGTGTGGTTATGGCTCACAGTCAAGGTCTACAAAGCTTCCAGGTCTGGAATCCTAAGACCTGATGGGCTGGAAGGGGAATCCCCCTGGAGCACTTTCCCCCAACCCAGGCCAGGAGGGGGCTGTTCCTGCAGCAGGGAGGGCTAAGCTTGAGCAAGTAGGGCAGGTAGGAAGGAGTCTGGGGTGGAGGAACCGCAATGCCTGGGAGGGAGGGAGGAGGACACGTTCCAAGTTCCTTAGCTCAAAACTGGCTGCGTGGGGAGGAACCCGCAGCACCCAGTGCAGAGTGGGAATTTGCAAAGCGCCCTGGAGAGTCAGCCCTTGAGAACTTGTGCTGTCCCCGCCCTGGCCCAAGTCGCCACCCTCTCCTCCAGGTCTTCCAGGGTTCCCAGCCATCCCATCCAGGATGCTTCCTGGATTGGTTCCAGGGCCCGTGGCTTCTCTCTTCAGAGAGGAATCCTTCTCCACGTCCTGGCGAGCTGGGTACCGCACTGGAGCACCTTCTCACCCAACATCTCCTTTTATCCTCACACCCACTCTGCCAGAAAGGATGACTGTGCCCATTATGCAGACTGGGGAAGTAAGGCTGCAGTCTAGAGTGTCTGCATCCCGCCAGGCAGCTCTATGGGCCAGGCTATATCCCCCAGCCTTCTCCACCTGGGGCCAGGTGCACAGTGAGTCCCGTAAGGGGGGTGGGCGGTGGGGAGAGCCCGGGGAGGGGAAGGAAACATAGCCCTGCAGGACCCTCTGAGCCACCTGCAGGAAGTTCGCAAGTGCAACAGACAGTGCTGCCCACCCCCCGCCCCTGCTGGAGTCACGCACAGTGCAGGGTTACCGCTCACCTCACAGGGGGAAACCACAGACCCACAGACCCACCCGGGGCCTCCAGGCCCTGAGACCCCAGAACAACAGGGCACAGCCCTGCATTAACCACTCTGCATCCTGTGTCTGAAAGCTTTAAAAGGAATACTTTCCTAGTCTTGGGGTGGAGCAGGAAGACACAAAAGAGAAAATTCTAAACAAAAGATCCAATCTATTCAAATGCATTTTTTTAAAAAAGCTCCTGTGATTATAAAGGGAAGAAGATTTCCAATATATCCTATAAGACTAAGGGTTAAAAACCTCAATACAAAGAGTTCTAACAACCCAACAAGCAAAACGCCAACCCAAGAGAAAGCAAAACACAAATTTAAATGGCCAATAAGACATTGAAAGCAATCAAATTAAATATTAAAGTCATAATGAAATAGTATTGTTTTGTCAACCTGCTTGGCAAAGATTAAAGACTTCTGCCAACTGCAGGTGCGGGTGCGGGTGTGGAATGGTGACCGACTTTGGGGAGAGCCACCGTGTTCAGCTGGAAACCGATACGGCTGCACAGGCGACTTGGTGGCACCTAGCAGGAGCTGCCCTGGACGTTCGAGTCCTTGAACCTCTAATCGTGGGCAAAGGAACCGTGTATTCTGGGTCCTTCTGAGAGACTGACGGAGCCCGCAGGGTGGGTGAGTCCACAGGGTGGGTGACCATGCAAGTAAAGATGGCTTTCCAGGACACTACATAACAGAGAGGGGCCACCGTACATTGGGCTACAGAAAAAAGGACACTCTGGTAAACTTTTGTTTGTTGTTTGTTTGTTTTTAAATAAGTTGTCTCTCGTTCAGCTCTGCTTCCTTCGAGGCGTTCATTCTGCCCTAAAGCCGGGTATTGGGGCTGGGCTTGGCGCCTCTCGGGCGGGGCCGCCGGGAGCCGGCGCCCTGCGCCCTGCGCACAGGGGAGCCCAGGGTGCGGCGGACAACAGGTGGCCTTGGAGCTGCCTTCGCGGGCGGGGGCGGCGCATCCCTCACAAAGACTGGGGCTGACCTGTGCGCCTCGAGTCAGGGAGGGTCTCCCGTCCCACAGCCGGGATGGAGTAGCCGAGACGCGCTCCCCCGACGCACGGATCTGGGCTCGGGTCCTCGATCCCGGGACAGAGACAGGGACGCGAAGGAGAGTCCCAGACCGGAGCGGGGGACGCTGGGTTGGGGAGGCTGCCGGACGGGGAGTGGAGCTCCCACCCTCTGAAGCAGAGGTCGGAGAGGGCCTGCTGGGCATCCGGGCCTCGCAGGAGCGACGCCTCCCCGGGTCCGGGCTGACCCGGGACACCACACGGCCCCCAGGGCTGTCCCCACTTGGGGCCCGCGCTCACCGAGCATCTCCTTGCGCCTCTGCGTGTGAGGCTGGTCCGTGTAGACCCACTCGAAGTCGCTGCGGCCCGCGCTGTTGCCCATGGTGGGGCTGGGAGCGCGGCTCTGAGCGCCCGGCTGCTGCGCAGGGCTCGGCTTCGCGGCACCTGTCGTCCTGCGCCGCGCGAGGACCAGTTCAGGGCTCGGGGGCGGGGCCGGGACGGGGGCGGGGCCCCGGGGGGGGGCCCGGGGCGCCTGGGCCACCAGGAGGGGCGGGGCCTCGGGCGGGGCGGAGGCGAGTCCCCGGGCCTCTCGGCAACTCAGTTCCCTCGGGTTGGAAAATGTGGCCGCCCCGCCCGGGGCAGGGGTTGGAGGGTAGGGATTAGACGGCTGTGTCGTGCGGGTGAAAAGAAGGGGAGGGTCCAGGGGTTAAGACTCCGCGGTTCCACTGCAGGGGGCGTGGAGGCAGTCCCGCATGCCGGCATGCCCCGCCTTGCAGGCAAAACAAACAAACAAACAAACCAAAAACAGAAGGAGTCCGGGACGGTTTGTCACAGTGATCCGCCCTGCCCCTACCCACTCCTTTCAGGCAATCAGAGGGCAGGTGATGAGGCGTCTGCAGCTTCGGGGAGGTGAGTCAGCCCCATCCCCGCCTTCAGGGAAAGCCAGGGACAGCGACACGGGCACGGAAGAGGCCGATTACAACTCGGGATGATACGTGCCGAGACACAGGTAGGTCCTGGGGCAGCCAGGGCACAGTCCAGTGGTTTTTGTATTAGGTCTCGAAGGGTGAGTAGGAGTTCAACAGCTAAAGAAGGCCAAGGGCATTGGCGGTAGAGCCAATGGAAGATGCAAAGGCTGGGACTTGGAGGAACCCAACCTTGTCAGAATGGAGAGTCTGGTTTGGGGGGAGTCGGGGCACAGGGCTCCTCATTTTTCTCCTTCCCAGCATCCCTCCCATCCCCCTCTTGCTCCCTTGGGGCTTTGCATGGTGTGCCCTGTGTACTGGAGCCCGGCTTGCAGGAGCTGCCTGGGGAAGCAGACTGACCTGGAAGTCAGAAGTACCACAAGGCAGGCAGGAAATGATGGCGGGCCTCGCCCCCAGTCTCCTGCAAGTCTGTGGCCAGGGGTGTGGTACATTTGGCAGACGGCCCTCAGCCTAGGGCCAGAGGCAGTCCTGGCATGAGATGACAAGGGAAGCAACTATGTGGGCACACCGTGACAGCCAGCCACCTGCCCCAGAGTCAAGGGTAGGAAAATGGGCCAGTGCGGAGGCTGGCTTCCCTGTCCAAAAGGGACAAGCTTAGAGCCTTGAGTCATCACCACCCCCTGCACCATCCAACAGTGTCACCTTCTTCGCTTGCACGCCTCTGGGAACAGAGAGCTCAGCATCTACCAGGGCAACCTGCTCTGCTCACAGCCAGAGGGAGCCATAGCAGTCGTCCCAACAGCGGCCACTTTACAGATGGGTAAGCCAAGGCTCAGAGATAAAGAGGGCCTCAGAATAAGCTTCCCTGATGGCTCAGACAGTAAACAATCTCCCCTCAATGCAGAAGACTAGGTTCAACCCCTGGGTGGGGAAGATCCCCTGGAGAAGGGAACGGCAACCCACTCCAGCGTTCTTGCCTGGAGAATCCCAAGGACAGAGTAGGCTGGGCTGCAGTTCATGGGGATCGCAAAGACTCGGACACCAGTGAGCAATGAACACTTACTTTCTTTCGCTTTTCAGAATAAGCAGGAAAGCTGGGACACACCCCTGATCTTCAACTTTAAAAGCCCAAAGTCAGAGTGTCAGACCCATGTTACAACCAGTGAGATCTGGGTCCCAGCTCTGCCCTCTGGGCACCACCATGACTGCCAGGACAGAGATCAGAAAACCACTCACAGATGGACCCCAGGACTCCGCCTGTCCAGTTGACACTAGTCCAATGGCTTCATTTTACAGATGAGGAAATTGAGGCCAAAAAGGGGACAAGTCAAAGGACAGACTGGAGAGAGACCTGGGAGTAGAATAAAAGTTCATGACTTTCAATCCTGTTGTTGTTCAGTTGCTAAGTCATGTCCAACTCTTTGTGACCCCATGGGCTACAGCATGCCAGGCTTCCCTGTCCTTCACCATCTTGTTCAAACTCATGCCTATTGAGTCAGTGATGCCATCCAACCATCTCATCCTTCTCCTCTTGCCTTCAATATTTCCCAGCATCAGGGTCTTTTCCAGTCAGTCAGCTCTTCGCATCAGGTGGTCAAAGCATTGGAACTTCAACTTTAGTATCAGTCCTTCCAATGAACATTCAGGGTTGATTTCCTTTAGGATTAACTGATTTGATCTCCTTGCTGTCCAAGGGACTCTCAAGAGTCTTCTCCAGCACCACAAAAGTAACAGTTCTTCATCGTTCAGCCTTCTTTATGGTCCAGCTCTCATATCCATGCATGATTACTGGAAAAACCATAGCTTTGACTATATGGATCTTTGTTGGCAAAGTGATGTCTCTGCTTTTTAATATGTTGTCTAGGTTTGTATAGCTTTTCTGCCAAGGAGCAAGTGTCTTTTAATTTCATGGCTGGCTGTAGTCATGGTCTGCAGTGATTTTGGAGCCCAAGAATATAAAATCTAGCACTCTTTCCGCTTTTCCCCCATCTATTTGTGATGAAGAGATGGGACCAAATGACATGATCTTTGTATTTTGAATGTTGAATTTTAAGCCAGGTTTTTCCAATCCTGAGTAATCCCCAGTTCCCCGAGGTCAGCTTGGCCCACAGAGACTCAGCTTCAAGATGGTGAACCCACTTAGAGTAGGTGCCCTAGCCTCCCCACCACGTCTCAGGTCCTGAAAATGAAAGAAACTGCATGTCTGCTTGCAATGCAGTGTGCTACGTGGGATCCTGAACCATAAAATGGGAATTAGGTAAAAACTAAAGGAATCTGAATAAAGTATGGACTTAAGTTGATGATAATATGTTAACATTAAAAATGTTCATTTTTCTTATACATTAGATTATGTTAATATCTTATAGATATAAAGAGAATTGGGTGTAGAGGCTATGGAACCATCAATACTATCTTCACAGGTTTTCTGTAAATCTAAACCAGATGTTAAAGTTTATATAAAAATGAAGTGTAGGGACCTCCCTGGTGTCCAGTGATTAGGACTCCTCTCTTCCTCTGCAGGGAAAACAGGCTCAGCCCTTGGTCGGGGAACTGAGAGACTGCATGCCACACAGTGTGGGGGGGAAAAAAAATTAATTAAAATAAAAGTGAAGTGTATAAAATATATATATACCTATACATATCTACCTATACAGATATACACATACATATGCATATATATGTAATTGTTGTCATTAAATCCCTAACAGCATTGGAAAACAGAGACTTTTGTGGGTGGTAACTAAAGGAAGCCAACAAGGCCAGCCACTCTTCCATGACTCCTGCACCTCCTTCAGCCCCCACTTCCTCTAAGCTGGGCGCCAGCCCCAGTAGGGGGGTTCACTGACCCCCCGGAGGGATCCTGACCAAGAGGTCCCCAGCGACTCTTTGCAGGGTGCTCCGGTGTCTTCAGCTGCCTGTGAGGAGCGGGAAGCAGCTACGCCCAGAAGTCTTAACACAGTGCTTGCTGCCCCAGCAGAAGTCCTCCCCTGCCCAATGTTTGCAGAAAACAGGCCAGAATGCACCCCACACTGCACCTCCCAGCCCTCCCCAAAACCAGCAGTCTATCAGCCCATGACTCAGAGCCAGCCAACACGGGAGGGAAATCAGTCCAAGAAAAAAGGGCAGCCAGGGGCTTTCCTGGTAGCTCAGATGGCAAGGAATCTGCCTGTGATGCGGGAGACCCAGGTTAGATTCCTGGGGCAGGAAGATCCCCTAGAGAAGGGAATGACTACCCACTCAGGTATTCTTGCCTGGAGAATTCCATGGACAGAGGAGCCTGGGCTACAGCCCATAGGGTCACAAAGAGTCGTTGCGGCTGAGCAACTAACACTTTCACTTTTCACCCCAAGAATGAGAGGAACTTCACACCTGGGAAAACAGAGCCAGTGGGGAAAAAGAACCAGATTGAGGAATGAGAGTAACGTCTCCCAGGAAACATAAAGGTCTATTCCAGCCTGTTAAATAAACACACCACAGATGGGTAGGTGCAAATTGCTTCTTTAAAAAGAAAAAACAATCAGCAAGCAATCTCAGGACTTCCCCCACAGGCCAGTGGTTAAGAATCTGTGCTTCTACTGCAGAGTTCCAGCCCTGGCTGGGGAACTAAAATCTCACATGCCAAACAGCACAGCCACCTTGGAAGGGAAACCTCTGTTGAAATGAAGGCACTTAAAAGAAGAGCAGGAATAGAAACCCAACATCCCTCTAATGAGATTTCTAGAAGGAGAGAGAGAAAGAAGGAGAGGCGACATTTACTCTTCCTCTGCCTTTTCTTCTTCGAAGAAATAATCTCCCACTGAAATGGTAATGTAATTATATGTATGGACAATTCTGCCAGCCTGACAAACACTGTTACACCATGTGCTAATTTGCTTATTATCTGCTCCCTCCTCTAGAGTGTCTTGCTCCCTGGGGTGCAACTCTTCACCCCTAATGCCCAAAAGAGTTTCTAGCACTGGAGATGACCTTAATAACAATTTGTTAAATGAGAGAATGAATGAGTCACATCAAACATGTGATAAATTTCCCCAGAACAAAGGAAAGACATGAATTTTCAGACAGAAGAGGGTGTCAACTAGAGGAAAGCTTGGTTCAGCCAGTTTGGCAAACTCTGCTGAAACATAACCTCCATCATTATGGGGGGGCTTTCACTCCTGGGGACATGTGGCAAAGAAACAGAAATGACATTCGCCAAAGATGTCTGCATGGATATTCACAGCAGCTTTACTGGCAGGAGCCCAGTCCTGCAGACAACCCCAGCCTCCAGCCACGGGAGAACAGACAGATGTCTCAGGGCCAATTCATCCGCTGGAAGGTGTGACGAGATCAAACAACAGCATGGAAACTTACACCAATGTGTGTCTCATCTGAGATTTTGCATTTTTTGTATTTCTTTTTTTTTATGCTTTTTATTTTATTTTCTATTTTATTTACTTATTATTTTTTGGTTGCACTGGTCTTTGTGGCTGCACAGAGTATTCTCAAATCACAGCGAGCAGGGGCTACTCTTCATTGCAGTGTCCAGGCATCTCATTGCAGTGGCAATTCTTGTTGCAGAACACAGGCTCTAAGCGTGGATTCAGTAATTCTGGCTCATGGGCAGGTTCATTGTGGTACAGCAGCTTCATTGCTCTGAGGCATGTGAAATCTTCCCAGACCAGGGATTGAACCTGTGTCCCTTGCATTAGCAGGTGGATTCTTATCCACTGTACCACCAGGGGAGTCCCGATTTTCTGTATTTCTGATGCTTTGACATCTTGGGGTATTGCTGACCCTGAAGAGACCACCCTCCAGGGCTGGCCAGTTCCTAGAGATGGTGAAAGCCTAGCCCAGGAGCATGCCTTTCCTGTAGGGCCAGCCCAGTGTTAGTCACTCAGTTGTGTCCAACTCTTTGCAACCCCTGGACTATGGCCTGCCAGCCTCCACTGTCCATGGAATTCTCCAGGCAAGAATATTGAAGTGGGTAGCCATTTCCTTCTCCTGGGGATCTTCCCAGCCCAGGGATTGAAACCGGGTCTCCAGCATTGCCGGCAGACTCTTTATGGTCTGAGCCACCAGGGAAGCCCCCTTCCTATAGGGCAAACTCACCTATGTGGGTCCACCACCTGGCCTGCCTGCTCTGTGCTCAGAGCCAGTGTTCCCCTGCCCGGATCACCCCAAGGCTAGGTGCCAGACAACTCGACAGACAAATAAAACTATTCAAACCAGGACTTCCCTGGTGGGCCGATGGTTAAGGCTCCAGGCTTCCAATGCACGGATTCAGTCCCTGGTTGGGGAACTAAGATCCCGCTTGCTGCATGGCACAGCCAAAAAAAAAAATAAAGATTAAGTAAAATAAAATTTTAAATAGCTTAAAAATTATTCAGAGCGGACTCCCCTGGTGGTACAGCCAGTGAGAATCCTCCCGCCAGTGCAGGGGACACAGGTTCGATCCCTGGTCTGGGAAGATCCCACATGCCTCAGAGCAACTAAGTCCCGGTACACAGCTACTGAGCCTGTGCGCAAAGGCCAGGAGCCGCGACTACTGACACCAGCACGCCTCGAGCCCGCGGGAGAAGTCACCGCAACGAGAAGCCCTCACCCCACAGGGAAGCGTAGCCCCTGCTCGCCGCAACTAGTGAGAAGAAGGAAGGAAGACATGTTTTTTAAAAAACTGTTCAAACTGACGAATCCTAAGCCTGCCGACCGTGCCTCGGCCGTTCCTTCCTGGAAACCACAGTCAAGGCTCCCGCCCTGCTCGGCGCTCGCAGCCCTGCCCTCGAACCCGCCCAGCTTCTGCGTGTGACCCCGGGGGCCCGCCCCGGCTCGTGCAGACGATGCAGGACGGCCTGTCTCATCCAGGGCCTCCCGGGTCCTCCTGATCCGTGGCTCCCCGCTCTGCTGGCCTCACCAAACCTGACTGACGATGAAACCTGCATTTGCGGCCTCCGATGGAAGGAGGAGCTCTTGGCGGACTCGCCGGCCCCGCGGACGGCAGCGGCTGTCCGGGGGCGTGCGCCACCTGCTGGCAGCACCTGCGTCGGTGTCGCCGCTGTTCTGAGTCTGAACCCTCACTTGCTCAGAGACCATAGGACGTCCCCGGGTCCCCCTTTTTCTTGGCTGACCAGCTAAGTTTCCAAAGGCCGCAAGTGCTGTGGCCTAAGACGGAGAGATGTGACTTTCCTCCTGTGCTGTGGCCAGGGGCCCAAGCTGGCAGCCCTGATGCGTGCGGGCAAACCCAGCTGCCCTGGAAGGTGCCCTGCCTTTTAGCCTGGCCCTGGAGCAGGGGACGCCTCTTCAGAATCGCCCTGCCAGGGCACCCACCCCAGGCACCATGACACCCAGCAGGGCCTGGGGGAAGGGCCTAGCTGTGTGGTTTGCCTGGCTGCAGCCCTATTACCCCCCTGACCCAGAAGAATAGGAGGGACCACACTGGTGCAGGCATGGGAGGAAGCGGAGGGGGGCTCTAAAGAACCGTCCCAGGGGTGGCTGCAGCCTTGAGAGTGCCCACTGGGCCCTTGTTCCTGCCCCTCCTTATTCCTATCAGCCCAAGCCAGAAACTGAAAATCACAGAATGAACCAGAGTAAAAGCCTCAAAGAAAAGAAAAGCAGAAGTGGTGGAGAAACGGAAAAAAAGGAAGAAAAACCAAAGCCCTAGATGCAGGGGGAGAAAGCAAAAGGTGAATACATAAATTATAAATTTTATACATATCTGTAAAATATACAATAAACTTTACATAAAGTATATATATTAACTATTTTAACTTATAAAATATATAATAATTTTTACATGTATACTTAAAAGTCATAGTTTCACCCAATTGGAGGTACAAAATTTAGAAAGTAATAAGCTGTGTGTGTATATATATATATATATATATATATATATATATATATAACTATACTAACAAAAACACCATAGAATTTATCTAACAAAAAGATTTAAAAGGCACCAGTTAGCTTTCTTGCTGCTATAATCCAGTATTCTTGCCTGGGAAATCCCATGGACAGAGGAGCCTGGCAGGCTACAGCCCACGGGGTCACAAAGAGTTGGACATGACTCAAGGACTGAGCATGCATGCATGATTACATATGTTCTAAATTACTGGAGTGGGTAGCCATTCCCTTCTCCAGGGGATCTTCCCAACCTAGGGATCGAACTCAGGAGTTCTGCATTGCAGGCAGATTCTTTACGGTCTGAGCCATCAGGGAAGCCCAAGAGTACTGGAGGGGGCAGCCTATCCCTTCTCTAGCAGATCTTCCTGACCCAGGAATTGAACCTGGGTCTCCTCTATTGCAGGCAGATTCTTTACCAGCTGAGCTACCAAAGAAGCCCCAGGTTCTAAATTAGCTTTAGTATTTGCATTTAATAACATCAGTTCAGTTCAGTCGCTCAGTTGTGTCTGACTCTTTGCGACCTGGTGAATCACAGCACGCCAGGCTTCCCTGTCCATCACCAACTCCCGGAGCTTACTCAAACCCATGCCCATAGAGTCAGTGATGCCATCCAGCCATCTCATCCTCTGTCGTCCCCTTCTCCTCCTGCCCCCAATCCCTCCCAGCATCAGGGTCTTTTCCAATGAGTCAGCTCTTCACATGAGGTGGCCAAAGTACTGGAGTTTCAGCTTCAGCATCAGTCCTTCCAGTGAACACCCAGGACTGATCTCCTTTAGGATGGACTGGTAACGTTACTGCCCCCCAAAACACACCAAGATAGTATTGTTGAAAAACAGACAGCAGCAGCAGAAAACATATGTCTCTCTTGGATTCTAACACGCTCTAGAATTCCAGAGATATCATTCACGACGCTGGAGATTCCCGATCTGTTTTATTGGGTGTTATTGTTGTTCAGTCGCCAAGTCATGTCCGACTCTTTGTGACCCCATGGACTGCAGCCTGCCAGGCTCCTCTGTCCATGGGAATCTCCAGGCAAGAATACTAGAGTGGGTTGCTAGGCCCTCCTCCAGGAGATCTTCCTGACCCAGGGATGGAACCCAAGTCTCTTATGTCTCCTGTGGGTTTTTTTTTTTTTTTTTGGCAGGTGGGTTCTTTACCGTTAGTGCCACCTGGGAAGCCCATGTTATCCCCTCCCCTTCCCCAAAATAGCTGGACTATTCCCTCCACTCGTTAGTCTAAGGAATTACCACTCCTATTAAAAACTAACCCCATTTCCCAGAGCTGTTCTCACCTTCTGAAATGGCCCACACTCTGTCTGTGGAGTGTGTTTCTCTCTACATAAATCCACTTCTTACCTATCACCTTGTCTTTCACTGGATTCTTTCTGCGATGAGACATCAAGAACCTGAACTTCATTAAGTACTGAGGCCAGGTGTATGACCTCAGTTAAAAGACCATGTTCAAGTTCAAGTCCTAGTCAGAATTACACAGCTTCAGAAGGACACCTAATACTTGCTACCTGTGTTCTTTCCTTCCTATTCTCACAATAAAATGTTTTCCATGCTGTTTAGGGAAACTTATGCTTTACTCTCTAAAAGCCTCCTCTATCACCCCCAAGGAGCCCTTAAAATGACATCACAACATCACGGGGCTGGTTGTATTAGTCACACCTATTTGTTTTCCATAATTCTGATGCTCGGACATCTTGGGGCCTTGTTGACATTGAAGAGACTACCCCTCCCAGGGTAGCGGTTCCTGTGCTAAGTTGCTTCAGTCATGTCCAGCTCTGTGCAACCCCATGGATGGTAGCCCGCCAGGCTCCTCTGTTCGTGGGATTCTCCAGGCATTAATACTGGAGTGGGTTGCCATGCCCTCCTCCAGGGGATCTTCCCGGCCCAGGGACTGAACCAGCATCTCTCTCGTCTCCTGCTTTAGCAGATGAATTCTTTACCACTAGCACCACCTGGGAAGTCAGCTCCTGGAGATAATAAACTGGGCAAGCATTCAGGGCAACAGAAACTGTGCTACATTTATACAGTGGAGTGTTATTCAGAGATAAAAAGAAGTGAGCTAATAAGTCACAAAAAGACATGGATGACTGCTAAATGCACACGGTAAATGAAAGAAGCCAGTCTGAAAACACAGTATGGCTCCAATTATGAATATTCCGGAAAAGGCAAAACTATTTTATTTTTTAAAGGCAAAACTATTAAGAATGCAAACCCAACTAATGCTCCCAGGAATGCTGAACATAGAGAAAGGGATTGCTAGAAGGTCATAGGCACAAGGGCATTTTTAATGAGGTGAAATTATTGTGTGATAGTAAGTATAAGAACATTCAGTTCAGCTCAGTTCAGTCACTCAGTCGTGTCTGACTCTTTGCGACCCCATGGACTGCAGCACACCAGGCCTCTCTGTCCATCACCAACTCCCAGAGCTTGCTCAGACTCATGTCCGTCAAGTCGGTGATGCCATCCAACCATCTCATCCTCTGTCATCCCCTTCTCCTCCTGCCTTCAATCTTTCCCAGCAACAGGATCTTTTCCAATGAGTCAGCTCTTCGCATCAGGTGACCACAATATCGGAGCTTCATTAGCACCTGTCAAAAGTCATAGAACCTTTTTTGACATGTACCCTTTGCTATATTTATTTTCGGCTTTGAGGGGTCTTCGTTGCTGCATGCAGCCTTTCTCTGGGGCACGTTAGTTGTGGCTCTCGGGCCCCAGAGCATCCAGGCTTCAGTAACTGTGGCTCACGGGCTCCAGAGAGCGGGCTCAGTAGCTGTGGCACATGGGCTTAGTTGCTCCCTCGCGTGTGAAATCTTCCCAGACCAGGGATAGAACCCACGTCCGCTGTATTGGCAGGCAGATTCTTACCCACTGCACTACCAGGGAAGTCCAAAACTCACAGAACTGTATATCACAAAGGGTGAATCTTAAAGTATGCAAAATTATTAAAAGCCATTTAGGAGGTAGGGATCCCAAGATGCTATGCAGAATATGACCAAAAAAATCTAATTCTCTTAGAGATGGATGAAACAACCTCACGGAAGGGCCTGGGGGAATAAGGTACAGACCTAAGGAACACTGGAAATGTGTACAGACTGTCAGACTAAAAGGCAAAAAAAAAAGCTGTGTTCTAGGGACTTCACCAGTGGTCCAGGGGTAAAAAAAATCTGCCTTCCAATGCAGGAGACGAGGGTTTGATCCCAGGTCGGGCTCTAGGATCCCACACGCCTCAGGACTACTAAGCCCACAAACCACAACTCCTGAATCTGTGCCACAACTAGAGAGAGAAGCCCCCATACCGCGAGGAAAGATCTTGCAAACCACAGTGAAGATCCCGAATGCCATAACTAAGACCCAATGCAGCCCAAAATAAGATTTTTTAGAAAAAGAACTGTGGTCTAGTTAATAAAGTTGTTTCCCACTGGGACAGGTGTTAACAATTCTAGAACCACTCTAGAGGTATCCTGGAATTGAACAGTTAAACAAATAGGTGGCCAATGGTGAGAGCCAGGTTTCCTGCTGTTGGTGTGGGAGGTTGAGATAAACAAGGGCAAGAGGCTGAAATATTCCACACAATGACTGATTTTGGCTGGTGACATCAGTCTAAACTTATGCAAATAGATCGCCTTGCTTTGTTAGCTGCGAACACCTAGTATAACAAGGACACGGCAGTAACTATGATCACAGTTGATTTTGATATCTAATACCCTTCTCCAGTAAAAGAAGTGGTGCTCTTTGGAGAAATCGCAGATGATAAGACTAGGGTAAGAACTATACAGGATAAGCCGGGAGCAGCCTGTAGTTACAGAAAGCAAGGAAGTGCCCAACACATACACACCACACAGTGAAGGGGGCATGGCAAAGAGACCCAGGAGCCGATTGCAACAGTGCCCAATGGCCAAAGCACCAACAATTTGAGTGACAAAATAAAGTGGCATTGAATATTAGAGAAATGCAAATCAAAACCACAATGAGGTATCAGCTCACACTGTTCAGAATGGCCATCATCAGAAAGTCCACAGATAACAAATGTTGGAGAGGGTGTGGAGGACAGGGAACCCTCCTACGCTGTTAGTGGGAATGTAAATTGGTGCAGCCACTGTGGAAAACGGTATGGAAGTTCCTGAAAAAATTAAACTTGGAGTTACCATATGACCCAGCAATCCCACTCCGGGCGTACATCCAGAAAAGATGAAAATTCTAAGTGCACCCCAATGTTCACATCAGCACTGTTTACAATTGCAAAGACACAGGAGCAACCTAACTGTCCATTGACAGATGAGTGGGTAAAGATGCGGTATGCGTTAATATATACAAGGAACATTACCCCGTCATAAAATAGAAAAAAATAACGTCATTTCCAGCAGCATGGATGGATCTAGAGACGATCACGCCAAGTGAGGTCAGAGAAAGACAAATAACATGATATCACTTATGCGTGGAGTCTAAAATATGATATAAATGGCTCATTTACAAAACAGAAACAGACTCAGAAGCATAGAAAATAAACTTTCGGTTACCAAAGGGGGAAGGGAGTGAGGGAGAGACAAATTAGAAGTTTGGGATTAGCAGATACAAACTACTATACATAGAGCAAAGAACAATGTCCTATTGTATAGCCCCAGGCACTATATTCAATATCTTGTAATAAACTATTATGGAAGAGAATCTTAAAAAGAACATATATGCATTCTTTTTCACTGTGTTATACTCTTGAGAGTCCCTTGGACTGCAAGGAGATCCAACCAGTCCATCCTAAAGGAGATCAGTCCTGAGTATTCATTGGAAGGACTGATGCCGAAGCTGAAACTCCAATACTTTGGCCACCTCATGCGAAGAGCTGACTCATTTGAAAAGACCCTGATGTTGGGAGGGATTGAAGGCAGGAAAAGGGGACGACAGAGGATGAGATGCTTAGATGGCATCACCGACTCAGTGGACATGAGTTTGGGTAAGCTCCGGGAGTTGGTGATGGACAGGGAGGCCTGGCCTGCTTCAGTTCATGGGGTCGCAAAGAGTCGGACACGACTGAGGGACTGAACTGAACTGATACAGCAGAAACTACCAAACATTGTAAATCATCTATATTTCAAAAGAGTAAAGAAAAACAAAACAGCATTGGATTATAGCCCACAGCATTAAATAAATATCCATGCGTCCATATTGATATGAATAAATGATTAAGTAAATAACTAAATGGAGGAGAAGAGACAAATCTCCCATGCAAGAGAATTCCAAGGAGTTTATTTATTTTTTTCCTAAGGAGTTTAGAATTCCTTGAGCACACCCCACCCTCAGGGACACTTCTGCACTCCTCAGGTATGGGCTGTAGGTGTGGGCTCTTCCTTCCAAAGAGGACAGCATGAAGGGGAGAGGAAGAGTCACTTCACGGAGGAGAAACCCGACAAACAGCCCGGCCAGGTGATCAAGGTCAACATCAGCAGCGATGAACCTCGCTGATTATATGTGCCCTTGATGTGAGGAAATGACATTTCTCCTCTGTGGTCTTCCTCCCAAACCTGTAACTCGAGTCTAATCATGAGAAAGATGTCGGCTAAACCCCAACTGAGAAATATGATATTAATACAAAATGCGGGGACTTGCCTGGCTGTCCAGTGGTTAAGACTTCACCTTCCAATGCAGGGGGCGCAGGTTCAATCCCTGGTTGGAGAGGTAAGATCTCACATGCCCCACAGCCAAAAAATCAAACATAAAACTGAAACAGTACTGTAACAATTTCAATAAAGACTTTAAAAATGGTGCACATCAAAGAAAAAAAAAATTTCTGAGACCATCAAAAACAAGTCTAAGAAACTGTCACGGCCAAGAGGAACCTGAAGAGACATGACAGCCGAACATAATGTGGTGTCCTGGAAGGAATGTTGGAACAGAAAAATGACATTGGGGGGATTCCCTGGTGGTCCAGTGGCTAAGACTCCAGGCTCCCAATGCAGGGGTCCTGGTTCCATCCCTGGTCAGGGAACTAGATCCCAGATGCAGCAACTGAGTTCACCTGCCGTAACTAAGACCCAGCGCAGCCAAATAAATAAATTAAAAAAAAAAATGAAATCCGCATAAGGTACTCATTCCAGTTAGTAAAAATGTTTTGCTGTGTGATCACTAATCGTAACGAATCTACTATATTAATAGCATGACTACAGGGGAACTCTCTGGGCTATCCTCCCATTAACTGTAAATCTAAAATTGTTCTAAAATTTTTAAAGTTTATTTAGAAGAAAAATACACAAAAGCATACAGACTATATGTTTCCACTGACATGATGTTCAGTAGACAAAACTGAGCTTCCCTGGGGGTTAAGAATCCACCTGCCAATGAAGCAGACTTGGGTTTGACCCCTGGTCTGGGAAGATGCTGTATGCTGAGGGGCAACTCAGCCCATGGGCCAGAACCATTGAGCCTGAGGGCCCGAGAGCCCGTGCTCCCCAACAAGAGGAGCCCCCGAAACGAGAAGCTCACGCACCTCAATGAAGAGCAGCCCCCATTCGCCGCAACTCGAGGAAAGCCTATGCACCGCAACAGAGACCCAGCACAGCCAAAAATAAATAAAATCATAAATTAAAGAAAAAAGAATAGGCAAAACCAGTCAGTGGGGTTGGTGGTCAGAATAGCGGCTTCCTTTGGGGGTGCCAGGAGTGGTCAGCATTTGGGCCAGGTGGTGGTTACACAGGTGTAGACGAATGTCAAAATTCCTGGAGCTGTACTCTGAAAACGTGTGCATGCAATATACGTCCCATTTGAATTAAAAAGTGAACACGAGAGGAAACAGTTACAACAGAAAAGCCAGACATCACCATCAAGAAATTTCTGAACACTCACGACGAAGAGAAAAATGGCATAAGCGTCCAAGGAGAGACAGAAAAGACACTGCCTATAAAAGAACAGTCAGCATGGCCACAGGCTGCTCAGCGACACTGCGCAGAGAAGTCCTGGGGCGGCTGCCGCGCGCAGCGCCTCGGCCTCTTCCCCCTCGGGGCACCCCCGGCCCAGGCAGCGCACTCAGACCAGGCCAGCTCTGCCCACACAGCTCAGTCTGAGCCCTCCTCCGGCCGCCCACAGTGCCCACCCGCCGTGCCCATCTCTCACCTCGCCTGCCTTCCCCATCTCTCTCCAGCTTCCTCACACCAAGCCCGTGCGGCACCTCCTCCAGAAGCTCCCGGATCTGTGAGGCTGAGCGGGAGGCTCACCTCTCCTGCACCCTCTCCCCGCCAGTGGCCACGATAGAGTCCCAAACTTTGTATTCGATTACAGGTTAACCCGGGCTTCCCAGGTGGCGCTAGAGGTCAAGACCCCGCCTGCCAAGGCAGGAGATGTAAGAAACGCAGTTTCAATCCCTGGGGCGGGAAGATCCCCTGGAGGAGGAATTGGCAACCCAGCCCAGTATCCTTGCCGGGAAAATCCCACGGACAGAGGAGCCTGGCGGGTTACCGTCCACGGGGTCACAGAGAGTCGGGCACGACTGAACTGACTTAGCACGCACGCATGAGCAAGTTAACCACAAAAGGGATGAGGCCTATCAGCTTAAATGATACACCATGGCCCATCTCTGGGAGCCCTGCTTCCCAGGTAACGCGAGTTAGGCTAAAAGACTTCTGCTCAGCTCACAGGAAGCCTCCTGACCAAGTGCACCAGTGAATGGCTGTGGGAAGGAAGAAAGTAACGCGTCCCCTCCAGAGTCTGGCCGAAACCAGGACTTTACCCCTCCCGTTCCAGTGTGAGAAAAGCCTGAAGGGCCTGTCCTGGTGGTCCAGGGGCTAAGAATCCACCTTGCAAGGCAGGGGATGTGGGTTCGATCCCTGGTTGGGGAACTAAGATCGCGCGTGACACGGAGCCACTGAGGCCTTGTGCCTGAACTAGAGAGTCCATGCGCCTCAGTGAAAGATCTGCAGGACTCGACGAGGATCCCGCGTGCCGCAACTAAGACCCAACGCAGCTGAAAAAGAAGAAGGAAGATAAACCTGAACTCTAGCTCAGGGAAGATGGTTCTCTGGGACACTAGTCCACCATCCTCCCAGTGTACTGGCTAAAAAATCGCTATTCTCTGCCCCAACAGCGCGTCTCCCCATTTACTGGCCTGTCCTGCAGCAAGGGGTAAGAGCTCAGACTCGGCGACAGTGACCTCTGGGATCTCTGTCTTTCCTGCTCTGCCCAAGGGGCGGCACAGCCTGTGGACACAGGCAGACCCAGCTGGGGTGGCAGCTCTGCCTCTCATGTGTCGGGTGACCTGGGACAAGCCTCACCTCCCAGCCTCGGTTTCCCCATTTGTAAAGTGGGGATAGCTACTCCACTTGGCTATAGGTGGGAGCCTGTGTGGGAAGCACCCACGACCTCACCTGGCACATCATGGACCCTCCGTGGGCAGCATCCGTCAGCTGGGAGAGCCAGGCTGCTCACGGGACTGGCAGAAGCCTCCTCCTGGGGCCCTCGGCACTCTGGGCAGGGAGCCAGGCCCCCAGGACTCCGGTAGAGATTTAATTTATGACACCTTCCTGATTCGGTTGTTTCAGACATGTGGCTGAAGGATAAAATTAAAACCCACTGGAGACGTCTGCCCTGCCTCGACAGGGGGAGTCTTCCAACCTCACACAAACAAGCCCTATCGGGGTGGACAGATGCTTGGCACTTGGGAGGGAGTGCCAGCCCCTCGGGCCTGAGTCAATTCCGAACCAGAAGTCAGACTCTGCCCCAGGCCACGGCGGCACCTCCCAGCAGACAATAACAAATTGCTTCCCCACACCTCGCCCCCGCGGGGCAGAGGGGAAACAGAGGCTCGGTGGAGCAGAGACACAAGCTCTGGCCCACAAGCCTGTGAGGTGTGTGCACGCTCCGCAGGGCTGAGGCTGCAAATCGAAGCTCTGGAAGGTTCTTGGTCTCCAGGGCTGGACCCCCAGCCCAGGCCCAGGTGTAACATGTTGGCAGCCAGGCGCGGGGGCAGCCCAGGGAGGACACACTGCAGGCTGAGTCCTCTCCCGTCTCCATCTACACCCATCTGTGGGTCCTGTTCAGGTTTCTCTGCGGGGCTCACCTGCTCTTGGGAGCTGGCAGCCTGCAGAGATGCCTTCTGAAGCTCAGATCTTGTTCAGGGTCTGAGGCCTCTAAATGCCTTAGAAACAAGAGAGAAGGAGGCAGGGCACAGCCTCTGAAACAATGACATAGCCCTTGAAGACATGACATAAACTGGTTAGAACCAACTGGATCCAAGATGGTGGAAGATTCAACTTCCAGAGGAACTTGAGCCTCATTATATGCTTATTGTGACTCATAAGCTACACGGCATGGCCAGGGGCGCCACGAAGGTCCTGAGGCCAGCCATAAAGGCCAAAAAGTGAGCAGTGGCCCAATTCCTAAAAGTCCCTGCCCCTTTTACAAAACGGTTGGAATGAACCTCCCACTAGTTGTTGCTTAGTCACTAAGTCATGTCCGACTCTTGCGACCCCATGGCCTGTAGTCCACCATGAGATTTCCTAGACAGGAATACTGGAGTGGGTTGTCATTTCCTTCTCCAGGGGATCTTCCTGACCCAGGAATTGAATCCGTGTCTCCTGCATTGACAGGTGGATTCTTTACCACCGAGCCACCTGGGAAGCCTCCCACTAACTATCCAGCTTATAAAAAATGAACCACCCCATTTTGGGGGGCCTCTTGCCTTCTGAGATGGCCCACACTCTGCAGCATGTGTTTCTCCCAAGGCCCATCTTGCTTTCTGAGATGGATCACATTCTGTCTATGTAATGTCTAAATAAATCCACTTGTCACTTTGTCTCACACTGAATTCTTTCTGCGACAAAACATAAAGAACCTGGGCTTCATTAAGTCCTGAGACCAGGCATGCAATTTTAATTAAAGGACAGTGGACTCAAGTCCCTATTTGGGTATTGGCTGGGGGCAAACTCCATCTGAGTCATGTGGTTTCACCTCCATGGCCAGCACCACCCAACAGGAACACCTTCCGAGCTGGGCCTGGAGCTGGGGGTTGCAATGCGTCCCCCCGATAACACACCCACCCACAGACTGCAGAAGTCAGTGTCAACCAGTCAGGCCCCTGTGGGCTCTGCTGAGGCTAGGACCACCCCCACTGGGGTAGAGTGGCTTTGAAGAGAAGTCTCTAGCATCCACCAGAGTGGCGGTAACGGTGGAATTGCAGGCAGAGTGGCTGGGCCCCCATGCGTACAGGTAGACCCAAAACCCCGAGTGTGGGAGAGCACTCTCCTTAGGGGTCTCTCCAGGGTCTATCTGCAGCTCAGCAGGGTTGGATTTTCAGAGGCCAATCAAAATCCAGGGTTGGATTTTCAAAGGCCAAATCCAAAGAGTCCCCAAGGCCTCAGACATGTCCCTAAAGAAGGTCAAGGGCTACAGGCCAGCCATTGGCCTTTGACATTGCCCTGACTCCCAGGGCGTCCTGCTGAATCCGAACCCCATGCCCACACCCAGGGCACCATATCACCACTACCCAAACAGCCCCAGCAATGTGTCATCAGCTGTGAAGAGTTTAGACGTGGGCCACCTTGCACCTAGCAGCTGGCCTCACCCACAGTGTGGAAGATGGGCTGGAAACGTGAAATGCCTGTTGTTGGCGTGGCAGGAAGAGGGCCGGAAAAGGAGGCGAGGTTTCTTATGCAAAACCTGTAAAAATAAAACATATTTAGATTCATCGCTAGAGATGTGTCTGCCTAAATACACCCACACCAGAGAGTATTCTGAGCAACCTCTCTACGTGCTGCAAGAGTTCCCGCGTGTCGGCGTGTCCCTGTGTGTCTGGGTGAATGTGTGTCTCTGAGTGCATCTGGCAGCCTGGCATCTTGCTGTGTGTGTGTGTGTGTGTATGTGTGCGCGCACGCGCGCGTGCCTGTGTCCTTGCATAAGCGAATGCTCTGGAGAAGGGCTGGAAGGATGTTCTCCAAGAGTGGAGGGCCGGGATCACTTCCAGGAGGAGGGGCTGTGGGTCCAGGATTGGTATTTTAATGCTTCTGCCCTGAGTTTTACAAATGCAGATCATGTGAAACAATAAAAAATATCTATATGCCTTGGAGAAGGAAATGGCAACCCACTCCAGTATTCTTACCTGGAAAATCCCATGGACAGAGGAGCCTGGTGGGCTACAATCCATGGGATCGCAGAATCGGACACAGCTTAGTGATGAAACAACATGTTATATATGAAAGTTGTTAAGAATAAATCCTAAGAGTTCTCATCACAAGGGAAAGATTTTTTGTCTATTTCTTTAATTTTGTATCTTTATGAGAGGATAGATGTTTATTTCATGAAGTAAGTCAAATCATTATACAATACTGTATGTCAGTTATATCTCAAAACAACTGAAATAAAAATACATTAAAAAAAATCTATATGGACAAAATGTTGCCTGCCTTTTCAGTAAACAAAGAATCTCAGTGCTCAGTCATGTCTGATTCTTTCTATTCATTCAGGATTCTCCTGGAGTAGGTGGCCATTTCCTCCTCCAGGGGATCTTCCCAACCCAGGGATCGAACCCATGTCTCTTAAGTCTCTTCTGTGGTCACGTGGATTCTTTGCAACTAGTGCCAACTGAGAAGCCCCTGACAAAGGATGTTGCCCACTGTTAAGCGATCAGCCACGGCAGCCACCCCACACAACGCGCCTTGAGGGGGCTCAAGATGGAGAAAAACTGGATACCGGCCTGAGGGAGTCAAGCTGTGTATCGAAGGAACAATTTCCGTGAGCCCAGACTGCTGTACTTTCCCACACATAGAAAGGCACTGAAATCACTAACTTGAGATGTCTGGTTTTTGTTACTAGCAGTAATCTTTTGATGTGCAACTACATTTTTATTTTCACAAATAATATTTTCACATTTTAAAATTTTCATTTTTATTTATCTCATTTTATTCATTCTATTTTAAAAACTCCTATATAGCCTGGCTTCTCCCTTACCCCTTTGGAACAGTTCCTTGGGACTATCTGAGGCTATAATGCATAATTATATATGCTATTCATATTTATTATGTATATAATACATTTATTATATACAATATATTGTATATAATTATATAACATAATCGAGAGGCACTGAGTTGTATACCATGCTATAAAACATAACCCTCAACCTTTGGGCTTTGCATTTTTCCCAATTGCCATCTAGCGGAATGTTTTAAAGCCCGGGCTGAGGCTCGCGCTTCTTCACCCCCCACCGAGGCCCGCCTGCGCCCCCTGCTGGTAGGAAAGGCGACCGGCCTCCCTGCTCTCGCTGGGTCATCATGGACCCTGGCCTTTTGCCCCTTCAGGGAGGCAGCCCAGCCCAGCCCCCGCCTCGAACCTTTGCCCTTTCCTCGCGGTCCTGACCTGGGGACTTCCCTGCAGGGCATAGGTGACCCGAGGGCCCCCCGTCCTACCTTCCCACAAGCAAGCAACCAGAGGTAAGAAGGCTCCAGAGGGCAGAATCCCTGGTCCGGTGCATAGCTGGGGGGTTGGGGGGGGGGCAGGGGAAGGGGTAGAGGGGTAGGGGCTAGGGGTGGGGGAGCGGGTACCGCAGGAAGAGAGAAGATTTGCTTTGGGGCCCCTTCCCCCATCTGCTTGCCTGGGGCCTGGAGAGCTGAGAGCCCTGAGCATGGCCCAGGGCGGGGCCTCTGGTCCCCCTCTGCCCAAGATGAGGACGAACGGGTAGGCAGAAAAGGGGTTAAAATAAGAATGTCAAAAGAATGGCCAGGAGTCTGAGCAAACTCCAGGAGACAGTGAAGGACAGGGAACCCTGGCGTGCTGCAGCCAAGGTCGGTACACTTTAGCAACTGAACCACAACAGGAATCCATTTAAGAGTGAATCCCCCATAGGCATTTCTTCTTGGGCCTCTGCTCCTGGGGCCAACTCCGTAGCGGCTGAATCAGGGACACCTGCACTTCAGCAAAGAGCGAACCGGGCGGCACCTGAGACCTTGGAGACAAACGCATCCAGCAAGCCCATCAATGACTGAATCAGGGGAGGTGGTCAAGCCTCCGGCTGTCCCTGCCAGAGAAGCTGAGTTTCCCCTGTCACCAGCGGAGTGCAGGAAGGGCCTGCTTGAGGAGGCGAAAGCAGCAAGCATGACTAATAGAACCAAGACTAATCCTTGTGCTGAGTTAGTCACCCCTGGGCCTAGGGCCCTGGGTCATTCGGCCCTCCCTGCCTCCCTGGCATGGACTGAGGGTTTCAAACCCCATTCACGCATTCGCTGCACCCTGGCTCTGTTCATCTCTCTGCCACAGGGAGAGATTTGGAGAGATTTACTCAGGGGTCAGCACAGGGTCAGGTCGAGGGTGGATGGAAGGCCCAGAGATCACATCCTGCACCTGCTCCAAAAGGAGTCTCCAGGGCTCGCTAGCAGACTGCTTCTCTCATCCAGCCGCCGCCCACGGCTGGCTCTGAACACTCTCTAATGCCAAGCCTTTGCTCTGGTGGTTCCCTCTGCCTGGAATACCCTCACTTAGACCTGGTCAAAGTCCCCTTGACCCGTCTAAGGCCAATCCCTTGGTGAAGCTTCCCTAGACCCCTCCCTGGAGCCAGACTCTCCTTGGCCTGGACAGGTCAGTTTATCTCTGGGTCCTCGGTGCCTACACAGGGTATACAGCACTTGCCTAATAGGTGCTGGCTAAGTGCATTTCTCGTCCACTCCCTGAATGAAGACTCGGCCTGCACTTGGAGCCTGTCTCCCATCTGTGGAAGGGACCCTGGGAAAAACTGGCATGGCCTGTCCCTCTGGCAGGGACTTCAGAACCGTCAAGAACCCACCCCCTGGGAGCCCAGGGGCTGAGACGCCAGCCTGGAGATTTCGACCTGGGGACACTGGAGCAGAACGAGGGAATGTTCCCCACATCAAATGAAGCCCAGGGCTGCTTGGTGGCCCAGGGGTAAAGAACCCACCTGCCAACGCAGGAGACAAGGGTTCGATCCCTGGTTCAGGAAGATCCCACGTGCGGAGGGGCAACTGAGCCTGTGAGTCACAACAACCGAGCCCACGCACCGCAGTTACCTAAGCCCGCGCACCCTAGAGCCCTCGCTCCGCAACAGAGAGAAGCCCCTGCAATGAGATGCCCACACACCACAACGAGAAAGGGGCTCCCGCTCGCGGAAACCAGAGAAAGCCCACGCAGCACGAAGACCCAGCATGGCCATAAAAAAATGAATAAAATTATTATAAAAAAAAAAAGGGGGCAAAAAAAAAAGGGGGCAAGCCCAGGGGCGCCTTGTTTGTCTCACCTGCTGAGTATCTACCCCAGACGGCAGGGGAGGAGAGCGGAGTCCTGGACACCAAAGCCAGCAAGGAGCAGACACGTCGGTGACCTGGGCGGGACAGGAGCGGGTGTGGCAGGGCAGGAGAGGCAACAGAAGGCACCCGTCTGGGGTGAGCCGAGGATGCAGCCAGGGGCACTTATTAACAGCCAAGGCAAACCGCAGACACCAGCAACCAGTGAAATGAACTCCCTGATGGTCTCACTGTCCTGATTTCCACTTTCAGAGCAGTTGCCAACAATGGAGTTGATTCAGGTCACCTTCTCCTGCAAAAAAACAAACCCAGAATGGGTCAAGTTCCCTCAACCAAGACTCACTATTAACTAATCACATGACATGTGCCAGGCCCCAGGGGAGGGGGGTACAATCATTACCATTGTTGTTTTTTTAAATATATTTTTTGGCCGCTCTGAGTCTTAGTCATGGCCTGTGAGGTCTAGTTCCCCAACCAGGGATCGGACCTGGGCCCCCTGCATTGGGAGCTCTAGAGTCCTCTAGCTAGCTGCTGCACCACCAGGGAGGACCCCCTATTGTTGTTATTGTTATTAGTACAATAACATCTAAGTGTGAAAGTGTGAGTTGCTCAGTCGAGTCTGACTCTTTGCAACTCTATGGACTGTAGCCTGCCAGGCTCCTCTGTCCATGGGATTCTCCAGGCAAGCATACTGGAGTGGGTAGCCATTCCCTTCTCCAGGGGATCTTCCTGACCCAGGGATCGAACCTGGGCCTCCTGTACTGCCGGCAAATTCTTTACCACCTGAGTCACCAGGGAAGCCCCATAATAGCATATGGATAACATAATAATGTTGAGTGAAATAAACTCCACCCAGGAGAGCACAGACTGTGTGATTCCATTGATATAAAGTGCAAAAAGCCGGGAAAATTAATCTATGGTGGTAAAAGTCAGAATAGCGGTTGCCCTTGGTGGACTTTTGGGGCTGAAATGTACTTTAACTTGATTGGCGTGGAGTCACAGTGTGGACATGTGGAAGAATTCATCTGGCTGCTCACTTAAGATTTTACGCTTTAATGTAAATACACCAATAAGGCTAATATAATAACAGTATAGAAAACACTAATGCTCGTTCCCCATTTTTGAGCCCCATCCTGGGCTGCCAGGCAGGACAGGCAATGACTCCTCCTCTACCCAGCATAGGGGAGCTGCCTGGCAACGACTCTCTGTGTTCATCTTCACCACTCCTACAACCACGGCAACTACAGCTGGGTGAAAGTGGGCCTTGTCTGAGTCTAGCGCTCCTCTCAGGAAGCTCTGTGGCCACTGCTGTTCTAGGAAGGGTGGCAGAGACCTGGGTCTGAAGATGGAGCCTGGGCTTCCAATGGCCTGATACCCCCTGCCTGCCTGGTCAGGCTGTGGGGGGCCAGAGGAGAAGAGGACTAATGCTTCTAGCAGGAGGTGATGCTCAGGCTGAGTGTTTAGACCAGTGGTGAGGTTTATTTTCCATTTTTATTTTATGGTTAATATTTATTTTTATTAATTTACTTAGTTGGTGGCACAGGTCTTACTTGTTGCATGTGGGATCTAGTTCCCTGACCAGGGATTGAACCTGGGGCCCCTGCATTGGGAGCTCTGAGGCTTAGCCACTGGACCACCCGGGAGGTCTCTGAGTGAAAACTGAAGGGAGGATGGGAGCCCAGGTGGAAGAAGCTGCAGAAGCAAAGGCCTGGAGGGAGGCAGGTACAAGGTGTGGGCGGAGAGGCTGCCCTGGTTTCGGGAGCTAGAGGAGGCTCAGCCTCGGCGTGATCGGCACGGCCAGGAGTTGGCGCCAGGTGAGCTTCTGGGAAATCCGGGGTCCTGAGAAACTTCCAGAAGGCCTTAATAAGATGTTGTCAAACAGGATTTGTTTGGAGCTAGTCAGCCATGCCCAGATGCACAAAAGAGGTTGGAGAAAGAGGAGCACCAAGGCAGGGTGATGTCATCCCCACTCCCCAACCCGACCCCGACGCAGAGCTTTGCGTGCCTGGAGTCCAGGCAACGCACCGGAGCGGCTCCACCTGCGATCACTGGCAAGGACACGGGACACCTCCTCCAACTGGCCCCAGAGAGGACGGGGACTCTGTTGGGAGCCCCAGCAAGGACTTATAGTTCAGAGGGAAAATTTTTAAAAATCAAGATGCCCTTGAAGTCCATCTGGGGCATGACCACTGGGATTGTGGGATAGGAAAGAGTTTTGTTTTGATTTAAAAAGCTGTTACTGCATTAGGAGAGCATCTTAAAATCCATGACATGTTAGACAGCGTTGTTGCTGTTGTGTTCGTCACTCAGTCGTGTTCCCACTCTCTGTGACCCCGTGGACTGTGGCCCGCCAGGCTCCTCTGCCTATGGAATTCTCCAGGCAAAAATACTCGAATGGGTTGCCATTTTCTTCTCTAGGAGTTCTTCCCTACCCAAGGATCAAACCCAGGTCTCCTGCATTGCAGGCAGATTCTTTACCATCTGAGCCACCAGGGAAGCCCATTATATATATGTATATGAGATAAATTGATGTGTTTATCTTGATATTTGTTTTCATTTAAAATTATATTGTGATAAGGATGGGGAGAGAAGGAAGGAGAAAGGAAAGACTTAATAGTGTCATCATTGGGACTTTCCTGGTGATCCAGTGGCTAAGACTCCAAACTCCCAACAGGGGGCCTGGGTTTGATCCCTGGTCAGGGAACGAGATCCCACATGCCGCAAGTAAGAGTCTGAATGAGTGAAAGTTGCTCAGTCATGTCTGACTCTTTTCAACCCCAAGGACTATACAGTCCATTGAATTCTCCAGGCTAGAATACTGGAGTGGGTAGCCTTTCCCTTCTCCAGGGGATCTTCCCAACACAGGGATTGAACCCAGGTCTCCTGCATTGCAGGCGGATTCTTTACCAACTGAGCTATCAGGGAGGAGTTTAAATGCTGTAACTAACAAACCTTGCATGCGGCAACTTAGACCTGGTGAAGCCAAATAACTAACTAAATAAAAAGTTTAAATGTCATCATTATTCATAGCTGGGAGTCAATAGGTCTCGTAAGAGAAATAAAGGATTAAGTGTGTTATATAAACTTACAGAGGTAATCACAAGTACACAGCTACAAAATTTCCAAAGTATCAGAAGAAACAGTTGCACCTAAATTAAGCAAACATTTTATAAACTACAAAAATAGAAAATATAAAATAAGATGACTTCATTGAATGTCATAAGATTGTCACATCAATATATATATATAAACTATATATAAATATAAATATATATAAACAATATATATAAACACATCAATATATGTAAACCCAGTTCAGTTCAGTTCAGTAAAGGGACATGGCTGTCAGTTCACATTCGACTCTAAGCTGGAGGTAAAAGTGACTCCCAAACCAGAAGACTCAGAAAGAATGCAAATAAAAGGGAGGCGAAGGGATAACAAGCAAAGGCAAAGAAACAGAAAGCAGGGGTCAAGTTCAAGGCAAGACGTTAATGGGTCAAGAGTTGCATCTTATAATAAGAAAGAGTGCGAGTCCCAGGGAAGATACCACATATCTAATAGGCACAAAACAGCATTCATGAATAATCCCGCATCAAGCAACACAGAGTCCACATTCCTACAGTAAAAGAAATACAAGGAGAAAGAAGAAAACGCACATCAGTAGTAGGAAATTTCAATTCATCTCACACAGATACATGTACAAAAAATTAAGACTAAAGAAGACAATAATGTAATTATTAGGATAGATTTAATTTATATAAAACTCTACTTTAAAACCAGGCTGCTGCTTTGCAGATGGACATCTGAACATTCACAAAGATTGACCACATATTAGATCACATTTTTGAAAAAACCAATACATTCCAAAAAGTAAATATAGAACAGACAACATTCTCCAATCACAATGTAAATCGAATTAGAAATTATAACCAAACTACAAAACAAAAAGGTGTTACTACCTGTAAATTTTAAAACCCTCAAATTGTTCTTACAAAAGAAAATCAGGTCAAAAATTCGGAGTATCTAGAAAACGATTATACTGAAACACTGCATATGAGAACCTAAGAACTTACAGCTAAATGAGTACTCAGAGGGAAATTCGTAGCTTTAAGTACTTCTTTTTTTATTTTTAACTTATTTTTAATGGAAAAATAATTGCTTTACAATATTGTGTTGGTTTCTGCCATATAGCAACATGAATCATCCATAGGTATCCAGTTCAGTTCAGTTCAGTCGCTCAGTCATGTCTGACTCTCTGCGACCCCGTGAATCACAGCACACCAGGCCTCCCTGTCCATCATCAACTCCAGCCATAGCTATACACAGGTTTAAATATTTCTATTAATAAGGATGAATAGAAATTAAAGAACCAAGTATCTAACTCAAGCTAGAGGTTAAAAACACCACTACCAACAAAATCCTAATAGAAATACAAGGATAGAAATAAAGATAAAAGTATAAAATGATTTTGAAGGGAAAAAAACACAGTAGGACTATTACAAGTAACATAAATCCAGTAGAAATAATTTTTTTTTAACTGAAAATAATAGGAATTCCCTGGCAGTCCAGGAGTTAGAACTGGAGGCTCTCACTGCAGAGGTCCCGAGGTTTAAGTCCTGATCGGGGAACTAAGATCCCACATGAGTGAAAACAGCTTAAATCAGTAGTTGATCTAGTCAAGAAAAGATAGGAATAAAATACAAAAACACTGCAGAAAGTGAATTAGTGGAGATAAATTGTTCAGTGCACACCTTTTGGTGCCTTTGCGTGCGTGCTAAGTCCACTTCAGTCTGTCTGACTCTTTGCAACCCCATGGATTGTAGCCTGCCAGGCTCCTCTGTCCATGGGATTCTCCAGGCAAGAACACTGGCGTGGGTTGCCATGCCCTCCTCCAGGGGATCTTCCCGACCCAGGGATGGAACCTGCGTCTCTGATGTCTTATGTCTCCTGCATTGGCAGGTGGTTCTTTACATTAGGGCCACCTTGGCGACTTTAGAGCTACCCTTTTGCCTGGAGAGAGGCCACAGTGAGACAACTCAGTAACAACCAGTTTTTGTGTTGTGTTTTGGCAAAGGCGTTGCTCCCACTGGGGTGAGTGGCCTCTGCAGCAGAACAAGCCAAGCTTCGCCCTGCGCTTTCCTCAGTTTTGATACTCGAACGTTACCTGCCGTTTTCCCGGGATGAATACTGAGTACAGAGAATCCTCCCTTGGAGGCTTTCTAAGGAACATTTTCCTTACCCTGGGGCCCCCTGACAGGTCGAGGCCTCCGTAACCAGTCATTGGTCCAGATGGGGGTTCAGAGGGGTCAGAGGACGCGGCCGGTTTCCCAGCCCTCACAAGGCACCACTGCCCTGGAAGAGGCTTCCCTGTCTGCATCTCCTCCCGGTCAGTTGCCAGTGGGCCAACTTCAGCCCTTTACTTCGCATTCATGGACCCCTCAAAGAGCCTGGGGCCCTGGCTGGGGAAGGGACCCCTGCCCTCTGTAAATGAAAGTGTAACAGTCACTCAGTCGTGTCCGACTCTTTGAGACTGTTCAGTCCATGGAATTCTCCAGGCCAGTATACCGGAGTGAGCAGACTTTCCGTTTTCCAGGGGATCCTACCAACCCAGGGATGGGGCCCAGGTTTCCCACATTGCAGGTGGATTCTTTACCGGCTGAGCCAGAAGAAACCTCCCCAAATAAGGATGCTTCCCAGGGCGTCTAGCCATGGGGCTTCAGGGAAGGCTTCCTAGAGGAGGCGGCGAGCACGACGCTGAGGCTGCTTAGTCCCGGACCTCACAACGGGGCGGGGTGAGCGTCAGTGGGGAGGACAGAGGCCTTGCAGCTCCAAAGGCCTCCGTGGACGCCTGCACTCCCACCCGCAGGGCCTTGGAACTCGGGCCCAGCAGAGCAGGGCACCCCGACAGACTGCACGAGAAACGACCACTGTCCGCGGGCGCCGGACAGCCTCGGCCAACGCACAAGTCAGAGTAAGTTCACAGACATGGGCCACTTGGCCAAGCGGACGTCCGGAGAATGGCTGACGACCAACCTGCGGCCGGCCCCACTAGCCACCCGCGACGGCCCGAGCCGCCCCTTTGCCGCCCCCTGCCGGCCGACCGGTCCGCGCCTCTACGCGGCCGAGCCCCCAGACCGCCCGGGTCCGAGGGCACGGCCAGCGCGGGGATTGGCCGCCCCGGGTCACGTGTCTCCGCCCCGAGCCAACCAGCGGAAGAGGCGGGCCTCGTGCTGCTCGTCTCCGGCCGGGCGGGGTGAGGCGGCAGTTAGCTCCGCCCCTCCCTGCGCCCCTAGGTTTCAGACCCCGGCACCCTGGGGCTGCAGCGCCCTCCTTTTCTTCCTCTCTTAGCGGTGGAGCAAGCTCTCCAGACTCGTCAGTGGCTTTTCTGGGGGATAAAGACACAAATCCTCGCTGGGCCCCGAAGCCCTGGGGACCCGAGCCCTGCGGCCTGCTGGCCTCGCCCCGCCTCTTCCCCCCCCGCCCCCCCGCCCCAGCCATCCCGGTCTCCTGCCGCTGCCCGCCCTTGCCCAGGGCTTCGGCCCAGCCTGCGCCCCGGGCCTAGCCAGTCCTCCCCGCCACTCCGCCCCCGCCTTCTCCAGCCCCCGTCTCTCCTCCGCTGCAGCTGCCCTTCCCACCCCACCCTCCCCAGCTCCGCGCACCCGGGCCAACTCCCAGATCAACGCCCGGGTCCTTTGGCGCTCGTCACCGCCTCCGGGGCCCGCAGCCCCGCCCCCCGTCATGTGATCAAGAACAGGCCTTACTTCCCCGAACTCGGACGGCTCCGCTCTGACCCCACCACTACCCCGAGGAACCCCAGATGAGGAGCCTTGAGTTCAAACCCAGCCCTTTAACGGACGCATCTGTGGCCGCCCTGGGAGATCAGCCCATCGGCGTGCTTGCAAAACAGCGCAGCCTGCTTTGGGAGGACGCTGCTGATTTGCCGGCCTGAGCTGGGGCTGCTTGGTGGACGTTGAACCTCCGCTGCGCTGCCTGCAAGGTCAGACACGAGAAAAGAGGTTCATTAAGGACTTATTAACATTCACTGTTAGCCTCAAACTTCAGCAACATCTGATAGTGAAAAGACCCAGTCTTCAGCATGAGTCGGGTCGCCCTGACCACATGGCCTTCTGCCCATCCCCAGCGGCAGGCCCAGGGGGGCCGTCGGGCTCCACCAGCTCAAGTCTGAACTCTGGCTCAGCTCTGCATCCTTGTGTGACCTTGGGGAAGTGATCTCACCTCTTTGATCGTCTGTTTTGTTTCTCCTTTTACTTTTAAGTTTTATTTTCAATAAAGTTAGTAACATATACACATTCTTTAAGGACAAATACAACTACAAGGGTTATAATGAAAAAATGGCAGTTTCCTGACCCCACCCCCACCCCAGGTCCTCCCCTTAGAGGCAGACATGTGGGCTAGGTGTTTCTTCTGACTCTCACTTCTTGATGTGTGATAGGCTTGTACTGACAGTTATTGATTTTTCATTTTTAGTTGGAACCCAATGACTGCCTGCTGCTGAAAGATGAGGACCTGGCCTTGTTAGACCCTGACACCCCCACACTTGATCCCCTGCCCTGTCCTCCAAAGGCGACCGCATCCCTCTAGATCCCGCTCACCTTAACACGTGCTGTCTTCTCAGGCCTGGTGTGAGGCTAATATGACTTCTTGGATCCTAGAAACACTTCACACAGTGCTTGGCCCATGGCTGGTGCTCAATGACTACAGTCCTTCATTGATAAATACCACTTAATGGTTCAGGTATATTTTAAAATTTTTATTATGAGCAGTTTCAAACATCCACAAAAGTGGAACTCAACGGTCTGATGAATCAGCTACAGATACATCAACCCACAAGCCTAAGGGCACCTACTTTATGAGTTTTTCCTCCCATCATTTCTAACATAATTGAAAATGGATTTGTATACCCCTATCCTTTTAATTTTTTAAAATTTTATTTATTTACTTATGGTTGTGCTGGGTCTTCACTGCTGCACACAGGCTTTCTCTTTGGAGGAAATCATAAGACTCAGTTATGAGATAAAAAGGCTTCAGTAAGTGGTGAGCTATACCATGTCCATAGATTGGAAAACAACATTATAAAAAGGTCTGCTCTTCCTTTGTGACATATAAGTTCAGTGCCATCCCAGTTAAAACCTCAATGGACTGTATTACAAAACCCTGCACTGGGCTTACTCCTAGGAGAAGGGAGGGTTGTGGTCAGGACAGGTCACAGCTTCTGGGGTTCAGCAGTGTTTGAGTGGGGAGGGGCTGTGGGATCATTTTCAGGTGAAACTGGTCCATTGCCATTGGGCTTGTAAATTGATGCATCTCTTTGGGGGTAAAATTTCATATATCAAAATCTATGAAAATGCTCTAATACTTTTACCTTGTAATTTCTCTCCTGAGAATAATCCAAAAGAAAAAAATGTAATTTATTCCTTGCCAATGTTATTTTTATTAATAATACTGAAAACTGGGAGGAAAAAGTCCTTCAATATCCAACCATGTGGTTGGAATTCTGGTTCTGCCACTTACTAGCTACTTGACATCAGGCAAACCCCTCTTCTCTGGGTTTCCGTTTCCTCCTGCATGCAATGGAGGGAATGGTGCCCAGCCCTTGGGATGCCTACAAGACACCTGGCACCCAGCCAGCAGCCCCCTGAAGCCTTTTTAATGTAAGCAAGTTCTGTGCTCCTGGAGAATGGCTCTCCCGAGGTTGATGCCACCAGCTGGGCTGGGCAACCAGCCCAGGTGCCCTGGAGACAATTTCCTCAAAGCCCCTCCACCCCGATTTTGCTCTGCTCAGAGCTTCCCTCCCCCTTTCAACCCCCCACCTGGCTTCCTGCACCCTAGCTCTGTTCTACCATTCACTTCTGATTCCCAAGCACTCACCTACGTGCCCCAGCCAGATCCTGTTGCCACAGCTTGCCCGAACAGATGGCAGCACCTGGCCACAGCTCAGCACCTGCTCACACACCTGCTGGCCCTGGGCTAGCCCTGGCTTCAGTGCAGCTGCCTGCCCGCCCACTGTCACTCACGTCTGTTTGGATCAACTACCATTTCCGTCATTTCCTGTGCTCTGGCCGACTTGGTGAGAGAGAGGTGACCCCTGGCCTCTGGGCTCATGAATTCCTGGGTAAGTCAGTGACCAGCCTCCGGGCTGGTGTCTGTCTTCCACGAGGATGGCCTCCATGAACAGCTGAGCCCACCCACCGCAGAGGCCCCTTGTCTAAGCCCGGCCGGGCCTGCTGAAGAGTGCTCCTTGGTCTGCAGTCTCCATGTCCTGCATGCTCAGCCCATGGGTGCTATTGCAAAGTGACAGAAGACCATGTAGGAACTAGCAAAATGGGTCACACTGGGACTTTTTTGGGGGGATGTTTTTCCTAGATATCACAGAATAAGTCCATTTCAACTCAGAGGGAACTTACCCAAGGTCACATGGCATTACCAGCAGAGATAAATAGAATCCTGGTATCTGATTGTGGGCTAGGGCTCACCCCCTCTTCCCCCTGGCTTCAAGCTAAAGTGCTTTACATAAGGAACTTCACTTCATTCTTACAACTGCCCTGAAAGCCAGGACTGTTTCCCCACTGGGGCTCAGAGAGGTTCTGTCAGTTGTCCAAGGTCACACAGCTACTCAGTGAGGACTGATGAAGCAAGGACCGCTCTGTTCTTACTATTTGGTTTCTAGCTTGGGTTGCATTTAGGACTCAGCCACAGAAGCACAGCATTTTTTGAACCGGAGGGGGCAGACCCTGGAGAAGTCCGGCCTGTCTGTGGTCAAAGCCCAGCAGGACGCAGGGGCGAGCTGGAATCTGTTGGGAGGCACAAAGTTCTCCATGCCCCATGGGGACAACAGTGGACACCCAGAATGTTCAACCCTCAAAGCAGCAGCCATGAGAGACATCTGTTGAGAACATCCCACAGAAGACGGAATAAAGTCCAGGCAGAGAATCTGGATACAGAAGAATGGACAAGGGAGAACCGCACCTCCAATGGCACACTCAGCACCTCCTCCCTAGTCCCCCCTGCCCCCCGTCTTGCGGAAAGGCACCCCAAACGCCCAATGGCTAGAACCAAAAATATGGTATGCCTCACTTTCCTTCATCTTCCATATCCAATCTGTCAGCAAGTCCTGTGAGGCCTATGTCTAAAATACACTGATTTGACTCTTGGTGCTCACTCAGTCCTGTCCGACTCTTTGCAACCCCATGGACTATAGCCCACCAGGCTCCTCTGTCCGTGGGGTTCCCAGGCAAGATTACTGGAGTGGGTTGCCATTTGCTCCTCAGGGGTTCTTCCTGACTCAGGGATCGAACCTGTGTCTCCTGCATCTCCTATACTGGCAGGTGGGTTCCTTAGTACTGAGCCACCTAGGAAATCCCAAATTTGACTACTCTTCACCATTCCCACTTCCACAGTGGGGCAGCTCATCTTCCCCTCTGTGGGCCACTGCATAGCGTGCCCCTCCATTTCCTGCTTCTGAAACCAGTTACCTTAGATTGGGACTTGAACCAAGGTGCTGGGACTCGAACCCAGCCAAAACCCACAGTCTTACAACTGAGATCACAGTCCTGGTTTCAGGAGCTAATGAATCTCAGGTTCTTGATGTCTCATCCCAGAAAGAATTCACAAAGAGACAAAAGTGATAGGTAAGACGTGGATGTATTCCGAGAGAACACACTCCATAGAGTGTGGGCTATTGCAGAGGGCTAGTCCAGTGCGAAATGTGGTGTGGTTCGTTTTTATGGGCGGGTAATTTCATAGGGTAATGAGTGGGAAGATTTTTCTAACTATTTTGGGGAAGGGCTGGAAATTTCCAGAAATTGGGCCACCACCCACTTTTTGGTCTTTTGATGGTACCTTGGAACTGTCATGGCACCTCTGGGTGAGTCATTTAGCTTGCTGATTGTAGATAAAGGCTGAGTCAAAATTGACTTGTCTGCCATCCTGGACCCATTTGATTGTAAGTGGTTTATGTTGTGTTCTTGGGCTATGTCATTCTTTCAAAAATTGTGCCCGCCCTCTTCCCCTGTTTCACTTCCACTTGAACCCCTCAACAATCTAGTCTCTACAGAGCAGTGGGAGTAATTTTTTAGAGATGATTATGTGAGATAATCATCTATATGCAGAGTACATCATGGGAAATGCCAGGCTAGATGAAGCACAAGCTGGAATCAAGATTGCCAGGAGAAATATCAGTAACCTCAGATATGCAGATGACACCACCCTTATGGCAGAAAGCTGGTTTTAGAAAAGGCAGAGAAACTAGAGATCAAACTGCCAACATCCGTCAATCATAGAAAAAGCAAGAGAATTCCAGGAAAACATCTACTTCTGGCTTTACTGACTATGCCAAAGCCTGTGACTGTGTGGATCACAACAAATTGTGGAAAATTCTTCAAGAGATGGGAATACCAGGCAATCTTTCCTGCCTTCTGAGAATCCTCTGTGCAGGTCAAGAAACAACAGTTAGAACAGGACATGGAACAACAGACTGGTTCCAAATTGGGAAAGGAGTTCGTCAAGGCTGTATATTGTCACCCTGTTTATTTAATTCATATGTAGAGCACATCATAAGAAATGCTGGGCTGGATGAAGCATAAACTGGAATCAAGATTGCCAGGAGAAATATCAATAAACTCAGATATGCAGATGACGCCACCCTTATGGCAGGAAGCGAAGAGGAACTAAAGAGTCTCTTGATGAAGCTGAAAAAGAGTGAAAAAGCTGGCTTAAAACCCAACATTAAAAAAATGAAGATCATGGCATCTGGTCCCATCACTTCATGGCAAATAGGTGGGGAAACAATGGAAACGGTGAGAAACTATTTCCTTGGGCTCCAAAATCACTGCAGATGGTGACTGCAGCCGTGAAATTAAGACACTTGCTCCTTGGAAGAAAAGCTATGACAGTGTATTAAAAAGCAGAGACTTTGGCAACAAAGCTATGGTTTTTCCAGTAGTCATATGTGGATGTGAGATTTGGGACCATAAAGAAGGTTGAGTGCTGAAGAATTTATGCTTTTGAGCTGTGGTGTTGGAGAAGACTCTTGAGCATCCACTGGATTGCAAAATCAAACCAGTCAATCCTAAAGGAAATCAATCCTAAATATTCATTGGAAGGACTGATGCTAAAGCTGAAACTCCAATACTTTGGCCACCTGATACGAAGAGCTGACTCATTAGAAAAGACCCTGATGCTGGAAAAGATTCAACACAGGAGGAGAAGGGTTAGAGGACAAGATGGTTGGATGGCATCATCGACTCGATGGACATGAATTTGAGCAAGCTCTGGGAGATGGTGAAGGACAGGGAAGCCTGGCGTGCTGCAGACCATGGGGTCACGGAATCGGGCATGACTGAGCAACTGATCAACAACAAATGTGAGATAATATACGATTTAATACTCACTTCAAAATTGTCTGAGTAGCTGGAGGCTGAATATGTGTATCAATAAAAAATTATCCAAGGGACTTCCCTGGTGGTCCAGTGGGTTAAGACTCCGAGCTCTCACTGCTGAGGCCCAAGTTCAGTCCCTGCTTGGGGAACTAGGATCCCACAAGCCATTGTTGTTCAGTCACTCAGTTGTGTCTGACTCTTTGTGACCCCATGGATTGCAGCATGCCAGGCTTCCCTGTCCTTCACCATCTCCCAGAGCTTGCTCAAACTCATGTCCTTTGAATCAGTGATGCCATCCAAGCCATGCAGAGCAGCAAAAAAGAAAAAAAAAAGAATAATGTACAAGAGAAGGACTAAAAGATTGGTGGTTTTGAAACAGGAAGGAAGGGGGCAGGGCACAACTTTAGAGAGAATGATGTAGCCCAAGGATACAACATAAACCAATTATAATCAAGTGGGTTCAAGATGGCAGACAAGTCAACTTCACTAGACCTTAATCCTCAATCAGCAAGCTAAATGACATACCCAGAGGCACCATGACAGTTCCAAGGCACCATCAAAAGACCAAAAAGTGGGTGGTAGCCCAGTTCCTGGAAATCTCCACCCCTTCCCCAAAATAGTTGGAATAATCCTCCCACTCATTAGCCTGTGAAATTACCCAGCCCATAAAAGTTAACCACACCAGATACTGAGGCCGCCAGACCTGCCCTCTGTGTCAGCCCATACTCTTGTCTGTGGAGTGTGTTTCTCTCTAAGTGAATCCACTTCTTACCTATCACTTTGTTTCTCACTGAATTCTTACTGCAATGAGACATCAAGAACCTGGGCTTCACTAGGTCCTGAAACCAGGTACTGTGGGTTTTGGCTGGGTTTGAGTCCAAGTCATGTGGGTTCAAGTCCCAATCTAAGGTAAAGAGCTTCAGTTTCTGATGCATGATACAACGTGGGATTCAGAGGAACATCTCCATTTGTATGGGGTTTTGCTGTTAATGTTGTTGTATAGGTTTTGATGAGTGTGCTTTATGAATACACCACCATACACATTTCATTTAAAAAGACAATAGTACATTTAGGTATCTATTAATAAAGTTTGGACTACAAGAAGATCATACCAGTCAATCCCAAAGGATATCAACACTAAATATTCATTGGAAGGACTGATGCTGAAGTTGATGCTCCAATACTTTGGGCACCTGAAGTGAAGAGCTGACTCACTGGAAGAGATACTGATGCTGGGCAAGATTGAAGGCAGGAGGAAGGGGCAGCAGAGGATGAGATGATTGGATGGCATCACCTGCTCGAAGGACATGAATTAAGCAAATTCTGGGAGATAGTAAAGGAGCCTGGAGTCCATGGGGTCACAAACAGGCAGACATGATTTAGTGATTGAACAACTTCCCTGGAGTTTAAGTGGTTGGGACTCAGCGCTTTCACTGCCAAGAGCCTAGTTTGATCCATGGTTGGGGAACTAAGATCTCGGAAGCCCGTGTTAATATTTATGATTTTTTGTTCAACTAAAAGAAAAGCATAGCAGATGTAGGGCTTCCCATGACCTGCCTGCAGCATTCTCCTCCACCACCAGAAGGTCGGCCAGGTCAGAGCCCACTCAGACTGGCTGCTTGACCCCACGGCCTCCTCTCCCCTGGCCCTCCCACCCTCTGTCCCAGTTCAGGCCTGTGCCAGGATCACAGGCTTTAAGATGGTTTCAGAGCTTAACTGTGCAGGTTCCCAATAGAAGGGCCGCCTGGTGACGTAGCTCCAGGAAGTCACCTCCCTCCTCATTGGCTCTACTTGGCTCTCCTGCAAATCCGGGTGAGCATCCCTCACCTGCATCTCCAGGCGGTTGTTCCATTCCAGAAATAGCTCCTGTCTGTTTTACAACTTTTGGGCTGATACAGATTCCAGCCTCATTTAAGGTGGAGGAGGAGTTTCTTTGTACCGGAGGTACAGGCCTAAAACCTGCCCTGAGGACAGGGCCACACACATGATTCAGGTCCTGCTAGAATTCCTTCAAGGGCTTGGGTGGCAGATCTTGGGATCAGAGCCTCATAAAACCAACCAGCAACTAGGCTCAAGGGAGGGGCCCGGCCAGCTTCACCCCCCACCCTGTGCAGCTGTAACTGATTGGCTGAGTTTACAGCAGTAAGTGACAAGCTGGTTAGTTAGTTCTACCCCCTCCCTGCTGCGGCCGTGGGGAATTAGGAAGCTGTCCAGTTCCCGAATTAAGCACCTCTCCGAGCAAGGCCTGGGACACTCGCCGTCTGCTAACAATGGAAGAAGGAGGAGAGAAACAGCCGGCACCAAGGCCGCACAGGGGGAGGGGAGAGGAGTACTGGGGAGGGGAGGGCTGCTCCACATGGACAGTGAGTGTCTCCATCTGCCCCGGCCGCCGTGACAGTCCCCTAGGCTGGTGGCCTGTAAACAACTGATACTCGTTTCCCACAGTTCTGGAAGCTGGAAGTCTGAGATCAGGGTGCCAGGGTGGTTGGGTTCTGAGAGCTCTCTTCCAAGCTGCAGATGGATGCCTGTTTCCTCACTGTCCTCACAGGGCGGGAGGTGAAGGAGGGGCAGAGGGGCTCCCCGGGGTCCACTAGGACACTAATCCCATCCGGGAGGGCTCCACCCTCCTGACCTAATCACCTCCCCGAAGTCTTCACACCACCACGTTGTTGTCCAGTCACTGTCACGTCTGACTGTGACCCCATGGTCTGCAGCACGCCAGGCTCCCCTGTCCTTCACCATCTCCTGGAGCCTGCTCAAACTCACGTCCATGGAGTCAATGATGCCATCCAACCATCTTGTCCTCTGTCATCCCCTTCTCCTCCTGCTCCCAGTCTTTCCCAGCACCCTGGAGACTGGATTTCAGCACATGGATTTTGGTCGGGGTAACAGTTATTCCTGAGCAGGTTCTCTGTGGTGGTGGCATTTTAAACTGATGGGACTTTGTTCAGGGAACTATTCCCCGAGTTCAGGGAATTCATTTACAAAATCACTGGATGGGCCAAAAGCAATGGACCAGAAATCCACGATCGGGCGACCCACCAAGGGCCCAGACCAGGAAGGTGGGGAATTGGGAGCCACCACCAGCACTGTCCAAGGGAGTGCAGAGGGGAGGTGTACACCCAGCAGGGAGGTGACCCAGGAAACAGAGGCAGGGACCCAGACTCGCTGGTGTCTCTGTGATCCTGGTGCCAGAAAACCAAGTCCCGGAAGCCTTGCACTGAAGGAGGGGGTGGAGGTGGGGGTGCTGGGGGGACCCGGGGGGGGGGAGTGCTTCATACGGGAGCCAGACTGGACATGATCTCCATCCAGAACCTGTCTTTCCAACTCCCAAAGCAGAACGGCCCTCAGCGTCACGGAGCGGGCAGAATGAACGCGTGAATGAACAAGCCAACTAACCACCTATCCGCACTGCCACCTCCTACTTTAAATTCAGCCTGTCATTCACACATTGCATACGCCTGCACACACCAAAGTTGACACTTTCGCCTTCCAAACTTGAGCATCAGTTATCACCCAGAAGCCCAGCTCCCAGGGAGTCTGGGAAGCAAGAAAAGAGGCTCCCAGCCCATCCGCCCTCCCAGCACCCAGACTGGAGGGAGAAGAAAAGCTGCCCACAGACCCGCCGCTGCTGGTCTAGGGGCTCGGTGGGGAGGGAGAAAACCTGTTGGTGCCACAGGTGGGCAGTGGGGGCAGCAGGAGGCGGGGGCCAGAGGCCCACAGTTCAGCTCCTACAGAGCTCAGAGCTTCCGGGTCCCCTTCCCAGGCCTGAATCTCCCAGGGCAGTGGGGAGCTTTCCTGTAGACCATTGATCCGGGGGAGAAAAATCAATTAAAGCCCATTGACTGAAAAAATAACTTGGGCTGGAATTTTTCTAGCGGGAAGAAAAGCTCCAAGCCATAACTCATCTACTGCTCTATTAATAACACACAAAGCCACAGCCGATAAATAGAACAAGTGTGAAGTGTATACATTAACTTTAAGCTGAGAAGTAGAGAATCAAGTGAAGCGGGGGAGGGTGGGGGACAGCATATGGGGACAGGAAAAGGGAAGACGGCAAACGAGGAGAGGAAAGCAGGGGAAGAAGCCAGGGAGACAGAGGCAGAGAGGAAGGGACCAGGACGGAGAGCTGGTGCAGAGCCGGAGCGGAGGGCGGTGGGGCTGTAGCCCCGCACGGCCAGAGTAGGGGAGGGAGGGCTGGGTTCGTTCTCCCGCAAGTAAGAACTCTATTTCCTTTGCAGTGAATACAAGAGATACGCCAAGCTTCTGAGAGCAGGGATGCAACCCATGAGCGGCGGGAAGAGTCTCGAAGGGCTGGCTTCTCACCCTGCTTCCGGGTGACCCGGATGTGTGTTGCCTCTTACCTTTGCACTTGCTCTGAGTTCAGTAGATAAATTTGTTTCCAATTCTTTAGGCTCCCCCTTGTCTTGCCTAAGGTAACCATCACTCATGTGTACTCCCTGTTCCTGTCTGAACAGCACTGATCACAGCGGAGGGGTTTCCTCCTGCTGGAATGCTGCCCCTGGCCTTTGAGGGGAGGTTGAAGGGTCCAGGGTGCAGAGATGGAGCCTGGGGCGGGACAGGGCACCTCTGATGTGACTGCAGAGCCGAGGCGTGGGGCTGAGGGGAGGCTTGTGTGCAGAGGAGCCTGGGGCCGGGGCAGACTTGGGTCTGCCCGATGATCAGAGCTCACGGAGAGTGACCATTAACCAGGACGAGTGCGGAGAAAGCCCTTTCTACTGCCTGAACGCCTCAAGTAGTTGGACGAAATCAGTTCTAGGGTCTCTGGACTCAGATTCTTTTTTTTGTTTGTTTTTGTTGCTCCACAAAGCTTGCAGGATCTTAGATGCCTGCCGACCAGGGACTGAAGCCTGGAACTCTAATCAATAGGCCACCAGGGAAGTCCTCTCTGGATTCAAATTCTGCAACTCCCACCAAGTGAGTGAATTCTAACATCGCCTGAAATGAGAGGGTCCCCGGACAGCGTCCCTGTCCTTCGCTGACCCCCTGGTGCTTAACAGGGTAGGTGGCTGCCACGTGGGAGCATTTGATTTAGTGACCTCAAACTGAAAGTGAAGTGAAAGTTGCTCAGTCGTATCCGACTCTTTGTGACCCCATGGACTACTGTATAGTCCATGGAGTTTTCCAGGCCAGAATACTGGAGTGGGTAGCTCTTCCCTTCTCCAGATCTTCCCAACTCAGGAATCGAACCGAGGTCTCCCACATTGCAGGCAGATTCTTTACCAGCTGAGCCACCAGGGAAGCCCAAGAATACAAAGTGGGTAGCCCATCCCTTCTCCAGGGGTCCAGACCCAGGAAATGAATCGGGGTCTCCTGCATCGCAGGCCGATCATTTACTGCTGAATGCTGAACCACCAGGGAAGCCTAAGACCTACCCGGAGGAATGGTTCCACTGGGGATTGAACTCAGGACCTCCTAGTGACCTGGACTCGCTGTTTTCTCCTCTTCTGTGTAGCTTTCTGGGAAACTGATGATGCCACTGCCCCTAGTGAGTAGCCAGAGCAACACCCAGGGGTGTGGGGACAGTGAGTGAGTCTCCAGGGACAGTCTCAGAGGTGGGGGCGGCTAGCATGCACCAGGGCAGCATTTTCAGGTGGTGAGAAAAGAACTTACTCTTCAACTATGAGGGAAGGAGGGAGTAGGTAGAAGGCTTGAAAATGGTTAACCACTTCACTATTCTTAGGTTTTTAAATGGGGAGAAAGCTCCCAGCCGTCACTTTTCCTCCTCATAGGGAAAGGTTATGGCTGGCTAAAATATTCAAAAGATCTGATACCAAGTGAAAAATTGAAGCACAAATTCAAAATAGATGATTTGGCTCTCATAAGCTTTTCTTCATTTGCTATTAAAAAAAGAAAAACAAAACATGATTATAAAATATGTGTTTATTTGTATACCCATATTCACAGCAGCATTATTCACAACACCTAAAATGTGGAAGAAACTCAGTTATCCACTGAGGGAATGAATGAATTAGTAAAATGTGATATATGTATGTGTGTGTGTGTGTATATACACATATATACAATGGACCATTATTCAGCCTTAAAAAGGAAGGAAATTCTGACATACATTATGACATGGATGAATACTGAGGACATTCTGTTAAGTGAAATAAGCCAGACGTGAAAGGACAAACACTGCCTGATTGACTTATACGAATGACGTTATCTGGAACAGTCAAGTTCACAGAGACACAAAGGGAATGGTGGGTGTCAGGGGCTGTGGGGAGTTCAAGTGGGGAGTTACTGTTCTACAGGAAGAGAGCTTCGGTTTGGCAAGATGGAAAGAGCCTGGGGGCCGGACAGTGGTGATGGGTGCGGAGCTACACAGACGTCCTCGGCACCAATGAGCTGCACACATAAAAACGGTTAAGACGGTAAATTTTGTGCCTTTTACCACAATAAAAAAAAAAATCTAAAAGTAAAAATACATGTGATAACTGCACACAAATATAAAAAAAAAAACCACAACAAAAACGGGCCAAAATCCTCGTTCCCAGAAGCAAATGACACTGTTTTGACATGTTTACTTTCCAGTTTTTCTAAAAGTTCAGATTACAGTATGTACATAAAGGTGCTACATTTTTGATTATTATATCATAGCATTTTTCATATTAAAAGCATCTATAAAATTAAAAATCAATACATACAAAATCTGTGGTTTAATAATATTCCAAGGGCTCCATACAGACGGACCTTAAAATCACTAAAAGAATAACACATATAGTAGGTTCTCATTACTTATCTATTTTGTACGTAGTATCAATATATCAATAGTATATACCTGTCAACCCCAATCTCCCAATTCCTCCCACCTCCCCCAAGAGATAACATTTTAGACACCCAGAGAGTAACATCTCCTTTGATCCCATTCCCCGTCTCTTGCTCCCCAAGGGGATGACTTACAGTCTCCTTGGCGGCAGCAGGTCAGGAACAGGCCCCCGCAAGGTCCTTGCACCCCAGCAAAGGGTTTATACAAGAAGTCCAGTGAGCGCTGTGGGTTCATGGCTCCACAGGGCCCACCTGACCACTGACTCTGCAATCCCCTTTGCCTTTTCTTCACAGTCATGAGATAAAGACACAGTCCTAGCCATCACGCTGGTTTCTAGGCAGGAAGGAAGAAGAGGGGCTGTCTCTTGGGGGCTTTACTTTCCTATTAGGGAAGAAGAGCCTCTCTAATGACAGCTTCCCCCGACATTTCATTGGCCAGACCTGGGTCACATTCTCCCTCTCCCCAGTGCCTCAGACCCATCACTGGCTATAGGAAGTAAGACTGTTTAGAAGACCATGACTTAACCCCAGAGCTAAGGTGGTTCCACCGCCTCTTATCCCAAAAGATCAGATTTCTTTTACCTGAAGGAAAATACTGGGGCTCTGAAAGGACAGGACACGGGGTCTGGGAGGAGGGTGGTTGCCAGCCGACACCAGAGTGGACGCCAGGGGAACCCGATGTCTTCTGCTGAACAAATGAGCACACGTACGTTCATGTGACATACAGCCACATGTTCAAATACTCCTTGAAGCTGTTTCTGGAAGGGATTTCCGATGCGCAACCCCAGTTTATGTAAAGGCTACATGAGTCTGCTGCTAATATCGAGCTGGTGCAATAATGTGATGGATAACAGTCCAGATGCCTCCCATCTCCATAGCCTCCTATGACGGACACAGCCAATCAGATGAAGACTTAACTATTACTTTGGTCTGTAACAGGTAAGTGACCCTAAAAAACACACGAGTCTGAGCAGAGGATGGGGAAAGGCGACTTAAGAGCTACACACACGTGCAAGCAGGCAGGGGCTGATTGGCAGCTCTGAACACGGACAGGGAGGCATCCTGGTAACCCTTGACACCGTGAAGTCACAGCTGAATGTGGCTGCGCCCACTTTAGGTGGAGCCAGAAGTGGTCGGGCTTGAGTCTCCCATCCAGTAGCATCTGCATCTAGAATTCAGTGGTTTGGAGGGGGAAAAAAATGATCAGCATTGCATCCAAGGGAAGCTACTACTTAACGACTGGAAGAGATGTGTATAAGCAGATCTATAAAACACCTCTGTCTGTCTGTAATGCATGCAGCATTGTTACTTGCTGACCGTTGAGTTAATATACAAATCAATAAGGTATTTACTTCGACAGGAAATGGTCTATGTGGATTCTTTGTTGTGGCAGTCACACCAGGGCTTTGCTTGTAGTAGTGTTTGCTTTGAGAGGGCTGGAGGAAAAATTGTATGAGCTTTGACCTGGCAGGTCAAAATAAGGAGCTATTTTTCCAAGGCATAGTCTCCTTAAAGGGTTTCATTTTTGAATATGCTTTTGAGAAATAACTAGAAATATACACTTTCGGGTATTGGGTTGGTGAAAAAGTTCATTCTGGTTTTCTGTAAGATGTTACAGAAAAACCTGAACAATTATTTTTGCTGAACCAACAGTTTGGGACAAGCTATATACAGTTTTTACTTTTTCATGTGATAAACTAATGATTTTTCACTGTTTGAACTTCCTAGAACGACGTATAGTTTCCGGACACTGTTTTTACTTGCTTGCATGTATGGAAATTCATAGTACTTAAAAAATCTCAAGGACAAGTAAGCTAACAAAGGTCTGTATAGTAAGAGCTATGGTTTTTACAATAGTCATGTACAGATGTGAGAGCTGGACCATAAAGAAGGCTGAGAGCCGAGGAACTGATGCTTTCAAACTGTGGTGCTGGAGAAGAGAGTCCCTTGGACAGCAAGGAGATCAAACCAGTCAATCCTAAAGGAAATTAAGCCTGAATATTCATTGGAAGGACTGATGCTGAAGCTCCAGTACTTTGGCCACCTGATGCAAAGAGCCGAGTCATTGGAAAAGACCCTGATGCTGGGAAAGACGGAAGGCAAGAGGAGAAAGAGGGTGACAGAGGATGAGATGGTTGGGTGGCATCAGTGACTCAATGGACATGAATTTGAGCAAACTCCAGGAGATGGTGAAGTACAGGGAAGCCTGGCGTGCTGTAGTCCATGGGGTGGCAAAGAGTCAGACACAACTGAGCGACTGGACAACAACGAAATAAGCTAAATTCAGAGCTCCCTGAGAGTTTGATTATGCTAAGACTCTGCCACACTGCTTAGCCTGTGAGGCAGCATTTTCCTGTCCCCCATCTCCCCTCCAAGTAAACCACTGTTTATATAACACTTAGCATGTTCCAGGCTCTGGGCACTCAGATGCATGAACAGCTACAAAAAAAGAAGAAACATCCTTGCCTTCCAGAAGCTTCCAACTCAGGAACTATCTACAAGGAATTAAAGTGAAAGCCAGCTAACTGAACAGCAGAGCAGGCTGGGACTTTTCCATGCTCCAGGGAAACAGAAGGCCAGGGAGGGGTTATTTGCAACTGGAGGGCCTGGGAGGCCTTGAGGCAAGATTGGAACTGGGCGGAGAGGTGGGGAGATGTGAGGAAGGCATTTTTTAATGAAGTGAGTGTGAGCAAAGGTGTAGAAAATGAAGGGGCATTTTCATCAACAAAGACGTGTCTATGAGGCTGTGTCGGGGAGGGGCTCAGGATGGAGCAGAAGGGAGAGAGAAAACCGTCATAGGTGAGATTGATTGAGCACCGCTTACATGCCAGGGGGCGTCCCTGGTGGCTCAGATGGTGAAGAAGCTGCCTGCAACTCAAGAGACCCGGGTTCAATCCCTGGGTTGGGAAGATCCCCTGGAGAAGGAAATGGCAGCCCACGTCAGTATTCTTGCCTGGAGAATCTCATGGACAGAGGAGCCTGGCAGACTACAGTTCACAGTGTCGCAAAGAGCCTGACACGACTAAGCGACTCTCACACACACACGCCAGGAGCAGTGTATGTACTATTTCAAACATTACAACAATCCTGAAGAGTAATATTCTGATCTTACAGATCAAGAAACTGGCCCAGAAGGAGTTTCCTGGTAGCCTAGTGGTTAGGATTCTGGGTTTTTCAATGCCAGGGTCAAAACCTGCTGGGGAAACTGAGTAACGTGGCCTCCTTACCACAACCCCCCACCAAAAAAAAAAAAAAAAAAAATTTAAGAAAACAAGGAAAAAAAGAAATGTAACAGAGGAAAAAAGAAGAGGACTGAAAAGTGGGGTATTATTCCACGATGAGGCTGCCAGACAAAATATAGGACACCTAGTTAAATTTGAATTTCGGATAAACAAGGAAGACGTAAAAGAAACTGACCCAGAGATGTGAAAAAACTCACCTGAGATCACTGAAACGATAAATAGTGGAACCGATATTCAAATCTGGGTCTGTCTTAAGGAAACTTCTTTTTTTTCCCTATTAAGCCACATTTCCCTTTTAGCCCAGCTAAGGACCTGGGACTTTATAGAACACTTTTTATTTCATACTGGAGTAGAGCTGATTAACAATATGGTAGTAGCTTTCAGGTGCACAGCAAAGTGACTCAGTTATGCATGTGCATGTATTCTGTATTCCACAGGTGGCGGGGGTGGAGGAGGACACTGGGAGGAGCAACTCTGGGTGTTTCTGCTCGGACAGGGCCGACGGGGTGTCCCGCGTTGGGCTGGCACTGGTCCACTCTGAGGCTTGAGGCAGAAGAGAAACTGTCCCTGCCCCTCAAAGAAGGCACAGCTTTGTGGACAAGCAGGAGTTAACAAGTCACTTTCATGGTGAGGACGATGACAGCAATTTGGGCGGAATGCCACGGAAATGCCCTTCCAAGGCATGCTTCTTAGAGATGTCACCTGAGCTGCTTTGGAAGAGGGGGAATGGGGAAGGTGGGGAGAAAGGATCTCCCAGGCAGAGGATGGCCAGCCTGAAAACAGACGTCTGCACCACTGGAGCTGGGGGAGGCGGGCGCGATGGAAAACGAGGCTGCGCGTTTGAAATGCCTGGTGGCGGAGCGGCTCCAAACTTGAGTTTCGACTGGAATGATGTGTGGTTCCACCCGCAGGCTAGAAAACCTCCGGAGAGCCTTGGGAAAGGAGGGCTGGAGCAGGTAGTGCAGCTGGTTGGCAGAGGTTTCAGTGAGACAGCGGGACGGGGCCTGCAGCACGGCAGGGACAGAGAAAAAGCTGGTGTGAGACGTTTAGGAGAACTGGATGGCTAAGGCGGGGGATACGGGGCCAGGGGGGCTGAAGATGGTTTCCAGCTTTCGGTCCCGGGCAAGTGGGTGTGACGGGTGAGCGGGCAGGGGCAGACGCCGCGGGACCCCCGAGGACAGACAGTGCACGTGGGTCTAGAGCTCTGGGGAGAACCGCAGACAGCTGAGAATCAGCAGCTGCGCACGGCTGTCGAGGCCACGAGGATGGATGGGTCAGGGGGACACGGGACAGCAGGCGGGGGAGGAGAGGGGCCAGAGGAGGGAAAGTCAGAAGCGAGAAGACGGACCAGGTGGATGAACAGGATGGCGGAGCCAAGGAGGGGGTCTGGGAACCTCATGAGCGGGAGAGGAAGAGAAAGTGAGATCAGAAAAGGCCCCACCTGTGCGGGCTCCACCCCAGGGGATGACGTGGCAGCTGCGGTTCAACAGATGGAGCGGGACGGTCAGCACAGACCTGCTCTTAGGGCTTGGCTGGGACTGAAAGGAGACGGGCAGCAACTCCAGGGGCATGTGGGGTCAAGAGAGAACCCTGTTTCTAAAGACAGGGACAGACGTCGCCACAGGAAGAGAGCCCGGGATGCAGGGCAGGTCCCCGGGAGGGGAGGAAGGGGAGCGCAGGTGGACACGGGACGCAGGCTCAGCCAGGAGGGGCCACGGGGGGACCCTGGGCGTCCGAGCGAATGAACTTGGATCCCTCCAACTGCCCTGAAGCAGGGGCCGCTAGCGCTGGGCCGCTGCGGGGAGGCGAGGTAATGGAGAGGAGGACTCAGGCAGATTTCTTACGAGCTTTGAGAAAAGCCAGTTCGAGAATCTGCTGAGCAAACTGGTGTCGCGGGGGCCGGAGTGAGGACCAGGGGAAAGAAGTGTCAAGTGACACGAGATGCTCAGGTGACGCTCGGGACCGTAAGTCACGGCCCAAGTCTACACTCGTGAGTGGCGTTTCCCCCAGAAGATCCCAGCATCTCAGAAGTACAGAGTCGGAAGTGAGTGGACCCAACAGGGACATTTCATCAGCCGTAAGCAGTAAGGGAACCTGAAAGAAAAAGTGAGAGTGATAATTGCTCAGTCGTGTCCGATTCTTTGTGACCCCCGTGGACTGTAGCCCACCAGGCTCCTCTAGTCCATGGAATTCTCCAGGCAAGAGTACTGGAGTGGGCTGCCATTTCCTTCTCCAGGGGATCTTCCTGACCCAGGGATCGAACCCAGGTCTCCCGCATTGCAGGCAGACACTTTACAGTCTGAGCCACCAGGGAAGCCAAGGGAACCAGAGGATGCTGGTAACTGCTCGTGGGGTTCTGGGCTGGGATGGAAAAGAGGGATTAGGAAACAGAAGGTCTGAGGCTGAAACGAAGGGGTAACAGGGAAGGGGGGCAAGAGTCGGAGATAAGAGAATGTTGGGAATTTGAGATGCCAAGGGTGGCCCCGCTCCCAGGGATGACGTGGACCAGGATGTGGCGGCTGAAGAGGTGGGAAGGAAGGTGACTGGGGCTTTGGAGGCCAAGATAGAAAGGGGCTTCCGTGACTGAGACGATGCAGGGGTGGAATGGCCTGGGTGAGAGAGAGGAGTTTAACTGCCGGGTCTTCAAGAGCACGGGGCAGGGTGAGCAGATGACAGAGACGGACATCATGGGATGATGGCTTCAGTCTCAGAGCCAGCGCTGCCTTGGGTAGGACTTGGTCAGTCACTAAGGAAAGAGGCAGGCAACCCTCAATTGCATTCTTGCCACCAGGGCGGGCGCCTCTGTTTACTCAAAACAGTGCGAGGACACACCCAGTCCACTCCACGGGGAGTAAGAGGAAGGGCCTGTTTAGAATCTGCTAGTCCTTCCTCTGCACGGTGCCCCTTAAAGCTGTCTGTGTGCACTAAGGAAGTGTGCTGGGAACTCTGTCCTGGGACGTGGAGGCAGGAGGCCTCCCGGGACTGCCATTTCTGAGTGGCAGCCGCTGACCCCACCACAGCTTGCTCGAACTCATGTCCACCGAGTTGGTAATACCATCCAACCATCTCATGTTCTGTCATCCCCTTCAATCTTTCCTGCCATCAGGGTCTTTTCCAGTGAATCGGCTCTTCGTGTCAGGCGGCCAAAGTATTGGAGCTTCACTTTCAGCATCAGTCCTTCCAATGAATATTCAGGGTTGACGCTGGGGCTGGTTTTAGGGCTCACCCTGAGGCCAGACCCCGTGCTTACCTGCGCATGTTAAGAATTCATTTGCTAGCCAGACTTTTCTTAAAGACATCTGCCATTATCAGTGCTTAAGTTCTGAGTCTCTCCGGAGTGGGTTGCTGTCCGTTAAAAGTAGGATAAAACAACTCCTTTTGTGTTTTCTGTCAACCAGACTCAGTTTCTCAACACAGGAGCTCCTTTCGAAGTCTACGTCGGAGCCCAGCTGTCGGAGGCCAGCTTCTCGTGTCTTACCGTCGTCACTTTTCCTCTTGTGACACAGAGGTGCTTTGGCTGGGAAGGCTAAACTGAGGAGGACTTGGTGAGTGTGAGTTCACGGTGGGATCAGAAGGAGATGACAAGAGGATAAGATGGCTGGATGGCATCACAGACTCAGTGGACATGAGTTTAAGCAAACTCTGGGAGATAGTGAAGGACAGGGGGGCCTGGCGTGCTGCCGCCCTCGGGGTCGCAAAGCGTTGGACATGACTGAGCGACTCAACTATAACCAAAACCAGCCCAGAAGCGGAGATGAGTGGAAGACGCGTGTTCACTTAGAATGAGTGGGTAACAGTCCTGGGGAGCGTCAACACATCATGCAGTTTACCTATCACCACAGCTGATTCCTGTTTGTCTGAAGACTAGCATTGCTAGGCCTGATTAACAGCCAAGGAAATGAAGAGTTAAAAGGCTACAAGGCCTCTCAGACATCTCCTGAATGACCAAGGGCACGGTCAGGCCCTTACCCCTTAGGATGACTCTTGCCACTTCTCAGTTCTGCCTGCCTAAGTACCTTTGTAGCTGGTGTACTTTTCAAGGCCTGGAACTCCAAACCCATTTGCACTATTAAATTCAAGTGGGAACTCTGAACAAGGAATGGCTCATGAAAAATGGTAAGAAAAAAAAAGTAGGACATGATGTCAGCAGCGAAGTACTGAGAAAAACCTCAGACATCTCAATAGCAATTTCAGGGGATTCATTTGTTAATTTGTTGAATTTCCAAGGCAAAATTATAGCTTTTTTACACTGAGCGCTGTGAGTGCAAGCTAAGTCGCTTCACTTGTGTCTGACTCTTTGCAACTGTATGCACTATAGCCCACCAGGCTTCTCTGTCCACAGGATTCTCCAGGCAAGAATACTGGAGTGAGTTGCCATGACCTCCTCCAGGGGATCTTCCAGACCCAGGGATCGAATCCGCGTCTCTTGTCTCCTGCACTGGCAGGCAGGTAGGTTCTTTACCACTAGCGCCACCTGGGAAGCCCCCTGAGAGCTCGTTATGCCTTTATCACAAACATTTACAAATTTATCATCCAATTTATTTCATCTACTTCCTTTCACTTAGAAATTTTTTTTTTTTAAAGGCTAGTTTGCAGCCAAATGCTGTCCTGGGCACTGGGTGGTTAATTCTCAAGACCCAGGTGAACTATCCTCTCCTCAGGAAGGCCATTATCTGACCAGCTTGGGCTAGGGTCCTCTTGTCCCCGAACTCTCCACTTGTTGCCAGGACAGCCAAGGGGAAGTGAGACCCGTATCTTGAGCTCTCTAGTCATGGCCTGCCTCCCGTCTGGGCACATCTTCTTATCCTCTGGCCTCACAGAGCAAGACTGCTTGACAAACGGGGATGAGCAGCTGGGCTCATCTCATCTGCTACGTCACTGCCTTTTAGCGAAGGGAGAAAGTCCTGCTCAGACGCGGCGGCTCAGCCCAGTGCGGACGGGCCTCTCACACAGATGCAGGAGCGGGCTGGCTTCTTGTATTTCTACCCTGCAGTAAGTGTGCCGAGCAACAAGTGTGCCTATCAGGGCTACCGCAGACTCAGACAGAACTTTCTTCCGTTCAAGCACACGTGCCACATTCATTTGGATGCGCAGCTGGCAGAGCAACTGCAGCACAGTCGACTTAACTTGTACTTTGGAGGGACATACAGTGGGCAAAGTAGAGAAAAAACGAGGCCAATTTATCACTAGAGATCTCAACCTTCCTTAGATTCACAGGCAATAACCAGGTTCATTTCCTGGACTAAACCACTTAGCCTCAGGAAAAAATCTAAGAACTTACAAGACTCAAGAACATAAAATGTTGCATCAATGATGTCAGCTTTATAGGTGTCTGAAATTAGGATCTATCACCACAGTTGAAGCTCCAAATCTAATACATGCATTGATTTTGGGGGTAGGGAGGAGGGTCCCTTGAACAGGCCCAGTTTCAAAGATTCTACAATCAAGAACACACTATAGGTTTGGTGATTAAGAAAAACATGTATGTACCTATGGTGTTGCTGTAGTCGCTAAGTCACGTCTGACTGTTTGCAACCCCATGGACTGCAGCCCACCAGGCTTTTCTGTCCACGGGATTTCCCAGGCATGAATTCTGGAGTGGGTTGCCATTTCCTTCTCCAGGGGGGGATCTTCCCAACCTAGGGATCAAACCTGTCTCTTGCACTGGCAGGCGGATTCTTTACCACTGAGCCACCAGGGAAGCTCATACACACCGATAGTTTTTATTTAATTTGTACTGATTCAAACAAGGGGTGACCCACCGCAGGCAGGGGACCAGAGAAGCTCATGAAGATTAGGTACCATCTAAGACCCTGCACACACCCCAATCTTGTCAGCAGTCCACCATTCTGAACTCCGCATTAGAAGGAACGGACTGTCACTGCCCCGCGCCTCTGCCTGATTCTGTAACTTCTCCCACGCAGCAGGGAGCAGGGCAGTTCTCGAGGCGCCGGCCTCCCGTGTTCCCACTGTGTGTGGCAGAGTAATAAAGCCACTCTCGTTCTCCTCCAAAAAAATAAAACCCCCAAACAAACAAGCTAGGCCTGATCAGATGCTTAACTAAAACTTTCACCCTGATTTTCTTCTAAATATTTCATTGGCAGCTTAGTTTGGCTCTGAAATAGGGTTCGATCCCCAAAGTTACGAAGGCTCTGCAGCCTGACAAAAGGCAAACACCGCTAGCTGTAGCTGCAGCCCTCTCACCGCATCTTGCAATGTGACCTCCAACAGCTTCTCTCTCGGTGAGTTTCCTTAGTGGCAAAAGGGACTGGGCTAGTGCTCAGAGCCAGTGTTCTCCACACTGTAACCTGAACATTGACTGGAAGGACTGATGCTGCAGCTGAAGCTCCAATGCTCTGGCCACCTGATGTGAAGAGCCGACTCACTGGAAAAGACCCTGATGCTGGGAAAGACTGAAAGCAGGAGAAGGGAACGACAAGAGGATGAGATGGTTGGATGGCATCACCGACTCAATGGACATGAATCTGAGTAAATTCCGGGAGATAAAGGACAGGGGAGCTTGGAGTGCTGCAGTTTATGGGGTGGCAAAGAGTAGGACAACTTAACAACAATACTGTTACCAATGCAGAACACCAACTCTAAAAGAACTAACATTAGAAATAAGCAAAAAGCAACTTCATGGGGCAGCCAAACAAGTTTGTGGTAAGGGAAGTTACTTAGCATGAGTTCACTGCCTGAACTGTTTCCAACCTTTTAGAAATAGAAATAAGGTAGAATTAGATTTGTTAGGCTCCTTATAATAAATGAGAAGATACTCTGAAAAAAGGAGAAAAAGATATTGGTGTCTTTCAATTCACATCCTTTATTCTTCCACCTACTCCCACGCTTTACCCTCTCCACACGTGTCCCTCCCTAACCCCCATGGTCTTACGGCCCAGTTGGAAACCTAATGCAGGTTGCGGGAAGAGAGGGGCGGTGACCAAGGGCTGTGTGTAACAGTCCACACTTTTTATCCGGTGCCGTCGCACGAAAGGACACACTCCCGGAAGGTTGTCTGTCACCCCATCTCCTTAGCCACCAGTGAGCTTGGACTCACTTCACACATCTCTTGTGAGTCTTCCAGTCTTCTACCTTCTTACGTCGTTGCAGACATTCATTTCCACAGTGGACTGGAAGTTTCGCTGGAGTTCTTAAGACATGTAAAATAGTCGAGCATTTTCACACCCAAGTCCCCTCTGTCACGGTGCCTTGTTTTTTTATGAACCAAAAAGCAAACAGTCATTCCACACGCACAAGGCATTAAGCTGTCGACGGACTCAGCCACAGACTCTGTCCTCACAACTGGAATAAAAGCAGGCGAACATGGCTGTAAAACACCCAGTTTAATTAAGTGGCATTAGCTAGCTTTCTTGCTGCCAAAAGAACAGGACTCTGGCTCACATGGTAAACAATCCACGTACAGTGCACCTGGGTTCGATCCCTGGGTCAGGAAGATTCCCTGGAGAAGGGCATGGCAACCCACTCCAGGATTCTTGCCAGGAGAATCCCCATGGACAGAGGGGCCTGGTGGTTTCCAGTTCATAGGGTCGCAGAGAGTTGGACAAGACAGCAATTAAACACAAGGAAGTTCAGAGAGAAGGTTTACTGGTTCAGTTTACTCTGACCAAACAGAACAAAATAAAAGCAATAAAATTAGCCCTAGCTTTAGAGGCCTGTGGCTCTGGAACTGCACTTTAACCTGTCCTTTAAACTGGATTTTCACCTTCAGTAACCAATGAAAGCAGCGCCGTGTCTCTGCATGCCTATTCATAAGCTACTCTATAGCTAAAGAGCAGAAACCAAGTCTCTCCCATCAAGGAAAACTCAAGGCTTAATCCAACAGGTCACCTACTCTAGGGCAATTTTTAAAAGTCATTCATGCAGCAGGGGAACCAACAGCTGAGCCATCTTGGTGTTGTCTCCCACCTACCACCATTCTTGACAGTTAAACCCAGCCTCCTCCACTTGACTATGAACTCTGCCAACCCATGACTCAGAAGCTAAGTGACCTAACTGGGTACTTCCCCCATTTCTGGTATCTATGGGGAAGTACCAACTACTTGCAAAGACACCCTTCCATCAATTACTAGAGAGTGGGGAAAGTGAAATTAAGCCACATACAAATTCTCCCACAACTGGTTTTTCACTTATGAACCATTTATGCAGAATGTATATGCTATGAAGCCAGAAATTACTTATTTCAGCAGACGTGACTTTCTCAAACTGTGGGTTCAACACTCTAATGGAAATAACTCAGGATTTAAAACTCAGATGCAAAGACAGAATGATCTAATTTTTCACTCCCTACACTAACATTTTCAAGTCTATGTCATTTCAAAATAAGTGGGGACTAAATGAGACTGGCAAAATCACTTTTTATTCACAATACACAAACTTTCCTCTAAAGGTTCTTAAAAGACACCTGCTTGTTTTAACAAGTTGGATCTAAAGTTGATGTATTACAGTTCAGAATAACCATGGTGTTCAATACTGCTCCGAAAGACAGGGTAAAAGTGAATACACATTTGAGAAATTCACAGAGCGAAAGAGGAGTACAAAAAAGACACTCTCTCAGTTTCTCGTTTTCTTTCTTAAAAACTAGTTTTTATTTCTATTCCTTCAAACCCAAAGTCAGGTCGACCAAACCAACGAAGGGCAAGACCACATCGCTGCAACACAGTTAACTATTTAGGAAGGTTTAACTTGCCTACAATTCGCGCCAGAAGGGAAAAAAAAAAAAAAAGAGGGGGGGGGGAACCTCTGCTGCAGGTATAAAGGAGAACTGGGCGGGAAAATTTGTGGCATTTTCAACAAGGAGACAAATGCAAAGCCGTGAGCAGGAGCGTCTACACGGGTGACAAAGAGGTGAAGACGGTGATCGAGAGGAAACGACGACTGGCTGGATAGCGCAGAAAGGGAAGCTGAGAAGGAAATGCTCGGAAGCCACAAGCCAAGCTACCGGGACCCTGCAGCCAGTTCTAAGATCTACGGGGAAGCAGGCACCCAACGGCTAAGTCGAGGTTTCCGCGGGTCACGAAAGGATAACGGACATCTTCCCAACGGCGGGCCCGGGGACGCGTCGCGCCGCTTCCGCCCGCCCGAGCCGCCCGGAACCCGGCGGGGCGCGCGGCTGCGGAGCTCGCGGTGAGATGCGGGACCGCGGCCGCCGTTCCCCTTCGTCGCCCGCCTTTGTTCGCCTGGCCCTGCTCCCCGCTCATTCGGCCGCCGTCGCCCGCCCGGAGCCGGGTGCCAAGAGCAAACGCCGCCTGACGCGAAAAGCGAAGCACATGCGCTTCTCGTCAAACCAGACTTTATTGGGAGCCGCCGGGGCCGCCCCGTGCGCGCCTCCAGCTCCCCCCGCGCGGCCCGCCGGCCGGGACGCCGCGCTCGGCTCGGCCGGCTCTGCCCCGCAGGCCCCC
>CM035284.1:60780277-60846409 GCA_020226075.1 Hydropotes inermis
AGCATTTGCATGTCTGCCATTAAATTGATAAAATCGAGTATTTTTTAAGTTTCCACATTTGTTGATAGAAAACTTAAAAGTGAAAAGAAGGGGTTCTAGAAAAGGGTCTTTTCTACTCTTTTAACACTGCTCTCTGAACGAGGGCCAGGAAAAATATCTAGGGCAGAAAAGAATTATCTGCATATGTAAATTTGTTTTGATTTTACTTTGTAGCTAGTGTTTTCCTGTCCTTATCTTATTATCTGTCCACAGGCTATCTTGTTAAATTTTGGTTGTAGTAGTAAATAGGTTGAGAGTAATCCTGCTATAACGAGTTAATCTAGTACTTGGGTAATTAAAGTGGTAGAATCCTTTTCACCACACTTGCTCCCACTCTGTTTAATATAAATTCTCAGAATTGGATGAAGCCTTGAAATCTGTTTAGGTTAGGGCGTGTTTAGGGTTGTTAAAATTCACGAGAACGAATGAATCAGGCAAAAGACTGGATTGAAGCAGGTCTGGTTGTATCTGCTGTGCAAAGCTGCCGGTTTCTGTGGGTCTGTGACTCGGGACTGGCTGTGGAGCGGAGGTGCCCTCAACGTGTAACAGCACTTGCTCACAGCCCTGCTGTTTGGGTTTCTGAGGGCCTTGTGGAACTCTCAGTAGTTTGAGTTTCGCAGGAGCTGTATATTTAAATGAGACATATCTTAGTACTTAAGAGGCTATCCAAAGATCCTTTCTGTATACATTCTGGTAGTGCAGAATGATTGCACAGTGGTCATGTAGGAACTAGAAGCCAGGCTTTCCCATTATTAATAGTAATGGGTTATGGGACGCTGTGCTGTTTACTGATGAATTTGCTGAATTCAGAGCTTCCCCTGGTGGCTCAGCTGGTAAAGAATCCGCCTGCAATCGCAATGCAGGAGACCCAGGCTCGATCCCTGAGTGGGGAAAATCCCCTGGAGAAGGAAATGGCAATCCACTCCAGCATTCTTGGGGGAAACCCCAAGGACAGAAGAGCCTGGCAGGCTACATACAGTTCATGGGGTCGCAAAGAGTTGGACATGATTTAGTAATGTTTTAAACCACCCCTTGCTGAATTCAGGATTTCATTAGGTATTTAGGTAAAGATACATTAACCACATGAAGCTATATTTACTTTTTCTCACAGTATGGTCATGTTGGCTTTAAGTAATTTAGCAAACCAGGATATTTTACGTATTCTGCATTTGATCTTAGCAAATTGCTAACCCACTTCTCCATACCCAGAACGCTTGATAATGTAGAGTTTACTTGAAGTGGTATGTATCAAGTTAGCTTAAAAGTCATTACCTCCTCTGCAAGTGATTGCTCCAGGCTTGTACAGTTTTAGGGATATTTTAAAGTCTCCTTCTTTAAAGAGTTAGTTTGGCATGTTGCAGTACTCTGCATAAAGGTGGTTATAAACATTTGATGGCAGTAACATAGAATTGCTTGTTTTCTCTGACATGTTATATGGTAAACTATTCCCCTTCCTTGTCCTTGTGGTTTGGAATTATTACTGAAGAGAAGTGAAATAGTTTGTGATTAACTCTACATGTCCCAAGTTCAAATTTGGCATTTAGTTTCATCTTCAGAAATGGAATAAGGTAATTGATAACAGATGAAGAGATCAAAGCAGGTTAATTGTTAGGCTTAACTTACGTGTGTGTGATTGGTAGGCATTACACACACTGCTTTCATGTACTTGGTTACATCTGGTCCTAGGCAAGAGAGGTTTTAAACAGGCCCTTGGTCTAAGCTCGAGTTTAGTTAACCTGAAGTTCTTTAAACAATAGCAGTACACATAGGGTATTGTCAGGGCTCTAGTTAGTCGGTAGCACCTCTTGGCTAAAGAAAAGCAGTGAGAAACAAAGCCCTGGTTTGTGTGGGCTTCTTTTGCTTGTATGCCGTCTTCATTTAATTTCCACAGGGCAGCTGAGGTCCGTGGTTGGCATCTTTTGAATGGGATGGCAGAGGGGAGTCTAGTATTCCTATAGTAGAGAAGGGTCCCTAGAGATCTGCTTTTTTTTTTTCTTTTTTAATTAATTGACATCACATGTGTGTGGTTTAGTGGCCTTTTACTTGTTCACCAGCTTATAGAATCATCGCCACTGTCTAATTCTAGAACATTTTTATCACCCCATAAAAACTGGCTATTATTTCCCTCTCCCCCACCCACCCCACCCAGCCATTAATCTGCTTTTTCCCTGGATTTGCCTATTCTGGACATTTCATTTACATGAAATCATACACTATATGTTGCCTTTTGTGTCTGGCTTAGTCTGTTTTCAAGGTTCTTCCAAGTTGTAGAATGTACTTCATTACTTTTTACAGCTGAATACTATGCCACAGAAGCTGCTTATTTTTGCAGATGAGAAAATTAAGGTTTAGTTAAGACTGAACGTGTTTTAACATTTAATCACAGTTTAACTGTGTTTTGAAGAGAAGGAAATGGCAACCCACTCCAGTCAGCACTCTTGCCTGGAAAATCCATGGACCGAGGAGTGTGGTAGGCTACAGTCCATGGGGTTACGAAGAGTCGGACACGACTGAGCGACTTCACAAGAAAAGAATGCTTTGCTTAAGGCCCCTGTTTGTTCTTGCATCTTTCCTAGCGTATAATTAACGAACATTTCATTATTGCTAAATTTAAGGCACGGTATTCTGTATTTCCCCCCTAGTTGTTCGTCATGGTAGTTTAGGAGGGACATCCTATTTTGTAGGATTTATTATAAGAACTAAACCACTTAACAGAATCACTGGGTTGAGTAGGAAAGCTAATAGTAGAAGCTGTGTATTTAAAACATTTAGTTTTGAGAGAAACCAAAAAGGCTTTTGAATCTTGAGGTTTCAGGTAGTTAGAATATGTGACCTTCACTCAAGGCTATCTGTATTTTAATTATCTTCTGTTAGAATACAGAAGTGCTTTGTGCTAGTTTGAGTAAAACATCTAAGACCAGAAACCATTGATATTAAAAGCAGCACATTGAAAGAAAGTCAAAAAGTATTACATTTTTTCTCACTTTTATATGTTCAGAAAGCTCAAGTTTGCCAAAAATTACTAGTCCTGACAATTGACTATTTTTCCTTTTTTAACATGCTGTTTATCACTATGGAAAGATGCTGTAAATGTAAACTCCCATGGAGCCAAGCCCAAAGAACCCTCCAAAGTAATTGTGTCACCCCCATGACCTACATAGGACAGCCTAAGTCATAGATCCTGCTTCCTGACCTGGTGGCTCTGGAAGCCTGGCTTAACTAACAGGCCTCTGTGCTGTCAGACTCTTGTCTCCTGGTTATTAACCTCTCTCCCACCCCTAGTCAACAGCTGTCTGCTCCAGTAGGAAAAGAAAAATCCATATCAGAAAAGGTCAGGACTCCTGACCTACCTAAAACTAACATTTCCGGCTTTTGGGAGAGAATAAAGATTAATTTTTTTAAAATATGGTATACTCCTGGGTGAATATTTACAAAAAGGCTTTCTATCTGTTTTGAAGTGTTTAGTAAGATGAGTTTAAGTCTGGGAAACAGGGCGCATAACAGGTTATTAGCAAAGGCAATTATCTTGAACATTTCCCAGGATCTACATTTGGTGACCAGTTTATAAACTGCCCTTACTATTTCCATAGGAAGAACGTAAAAGTGAAAACTTTATAATTTTTAAATCTGAACATTTACCAGTGAGTTGTATTCTACAGTATTAAGCACTCACTGTACTCAGTATTTTCAAAATTTGGCATCCAAAACACCACTTGGATGTTGAAGAAAACATGTATTTCTTTACTGTTTGTAGACTGTTAGGAAGATGCAGGGAGGTCTTGGAAGCTAGTTGTGTAAACTTGTGCCTTCCTGTTTATGGTGAACTTTACAGGTGGGGAGAGGAGCTGTTTCTTAGTCTTAAGGGTCTTCTGTTGGTAGGTCCCGTTATGTGTGACCTAGTGATTAATTATCAATAACAGCAAGCCCAGTGGTTTTTTAGAATCTTGTTAGTAGGAGCATCAAATTTCCCTTTGGAGGGCAGTGGCCAGAGATCTGTCTGACCTTGGCGTGTCTCAGCTTCTGCCCTTGGGGTCTTTGTAAAATGCCCTTTTGGGGTAGGAGGACCCCTGAAGGCATTTTTCATTTCATTTACAGCAAAGAAATTCTACTTTATGAATTCCTTTGTGAGAAAAGGAAGCAATAAACTTAATTTCTTAAAGCAAAATGACCCAATTTTAACATGACATGGTGAGATAATAGGAACTCTCTAGAGCAGAATTCTTGTTAACTCTTCAGTTACTTTAGTGTTACACTGCAGTTCAGATAGGATTACACATTAAGCTAATGTAAATGGTTGTAATGGACTCCTCTGTATTGTGTAAGTTATTCCCTTTGAGTGTAAGAGCTGAGGGGCAGGGAAGGAGAGAGGCAGTGTTTTGTGAAAGCTTTTCTGTGGTGGACCTGTCTCCTTCCGGGAGAGCCAGAAGCTCCAGGTAGAATTTCTAGTGTGTCACAGCGTCGCACTCCACAGGGCTTCAGTTCTCCGCTCAGCCCTCTTCTCTCCCCTTGCTTCTTGCTTCTAAGCATCACCAACACATTTTAGTATATATGCTACCGAAGCGAGCACATCACCAAAACATTGAAGGAGAGACGCTGCTGCCACAACTCCGAATTGACAGTTGGTTTTGAATTTTGCATTTTTTCAGTATCTTGTATTTTTTTGTATTATTACATGTGATTCTTAGACTGAATATGTTTTTTTTTTTTTTTTAATATGTTTTTATAGACTCTTGACAAGGACCAAATACAGACCTATGGATTTCATTTCTGGGGATCTGATTGGGTCACACATTATTCCTTTCTGAATTTGATTTCTAAGATTTAAATGATATGAATTCACTCCCTTGCCTAAAAATTCTACAAACACAACAGGTGTAGATATACTTAATGCCTCTGAATTGTAAATTTAGAAATGATTGTTAGATTGGTAAACTTAACATTTTGTATGTATACACACATCCCAGAGACACACTATTGCATTCAGTAAAATCCAGACATCTCATAACCTGCCAGGCCACGCATGATCTGGTCCCTGCTCCCCCCTTCCCACCGTTTTAGTTTCTTGCACTTGTTGCTTTGCACTTCTCTGGAAGGCGCACCTCTGTGTCCAGTGCTCTGATCCCAGATGTTCATAATCTCAGCTCTTAAGAGGCCTGCCCTTTCATCCTTTCTGATTAGCATCCTTACCCCATCACTCTTATCTCCTAATCCTGTTTTGAAATTGCCTTGCATTTATCTTTTAACTTGCTACTTGTCTGTCTATTTTCTCTAGAGTGTTAAGTCTTGGGCTGAAACCCTGCAGATGGTCCAGGGCACATAGAGGAGTCTCAGTAAAGAACTGAGTGAATGAGTGCTTGCAAATTGTGCTATCAGGGCGAATCCTGGCCTGGAGTCCACAGTGCCACTCTCATCTCATTACTGCTTTGAGAAAAGGAGTAGTTAAGGGTGAGGAGAGAGTAAAGAAACATTGATTAAAGTCACTGGAGAAGGAAATGGCAACCCACCCTCTCCAGTATTCTTGCCTGGAAAATCCCGTGGATGGAGAAACCTGGTGGGCTACAGTGCATGGAGTTGCAAAGAGTCAGAAAACGCATGGATGTTAATCTATTCTAGGTTGACATCCTGGATCTATCACTTACTGTGCTTCTTGGAATATATTCCTTTGCATTTCCTTTTTTTTTTTTTTTTGGCCAGGCAGTGCTGCTGCATGAGGGGTCTTTGTTCCCCCACCAGGAATTGAACCTGGTAGGAGGTTGAACTTTCCACCCTCCAGGTAGTGGAAGGGCCAGAGTCTTAACCAGTGGACCACCAGGGAAGTCCCACCACTTGGCTTTTCTTTTCTTTTTTTTTTTTTTTTTTACCACTTGGCATTTCTGAGGCTTGATTTCTTTGACCAAAAACAAGAGGTTAATATAAAGGCTTTGTTTGAACTAATGTGACAATTACTGACATGAAATAGGTACTCAGTAAATGATAAGTGTCCCTACTGAAGGCCTCTGTTAGTGGAGAAATGTGGAAAACAGCCTGTGTCTGATCTTTGCTTGTTGCTTAGAAATGAATCTTAGTTGTTTAGCTACGCTTCATTTTGGAGCTTCCCAGGTGGTGGTAGTAGTATAGAACACTCCTGCCAGTGCAGGAGACATAAGAGATGTAGGTTCGATCCCTGGGTCGGGAAGATCCTCTGGAAGAGGGCATGGCAACCCGCTCCAGTATTCTTGCCTGGAGAATTCTCATGGTTGGAGGTGCCTAGCAGGCTACAGTTGATAGGGTCATAGAGAGTCAGACATGACTGAAGCGCCTTAGCATGACACACGCATGTATTTTGGTGAAGTTTGGGTTGGTGGCAGTGATGAGTAAATAATGGCCAAAAGTTACTAGAACGGTCAAACCAAAGTTAATGACCTAAGATGGAAGGTGTGGAGAAACAAAATCTAGCCCAGCTGACCCACAAATAAGTAGAGAAATAGGTAAATAAATATGAAATGGATGAGAACAGAAAATCAGGATCACAGAAAAAAGGAAATGTTAGTGTCCATCTTAATGAGCTTCCTGGCAATCAAGATAAAAAAGGAAACCATACTCCTGACAGCTGATCCTAAGACAGGATAGACTTCTAGGGGAATCAAGCTTTTCTTAGTCAATACTGAGTTCTAAAATAAACTATTTTCTATATGAAGAGAGCCATTAGTGATAGCAGTGCACCGATTCCAACTAGTATAGTGTCAGAGTTCTTACAATATCTTTGAATGGCCAGAAGACTTAAATTTAAGCAATGTAGTTGAAGGTGATTCTTTACTTGCTTATTCAACATTCTTTAAAAACTATTAAGCATAAGACCTACTCTTCCCCTTAGGCCCATGAGGGAGGGCAAAGGGGAATAAAGGTTTGTTTTTTGGAATAACGGTGCACACCTCTTTTCCAGACACACTGGTTGTCTTTTAATGTGTTACCTTGTTTTAGCAGAAGCCTGGAGTGCTGCAGTCCGTGGGGTCTCGAAGAGTCAGACATGACTTGGCGACTGAACAACAACATAAGCTAGGTGGTCTATCTTTTAACAAATTAAGGAAGCCAAATACAAGTCAGTGATAGGAATGAGAGGCCTCTTAGAAGAAAGAGATGTTGACTTGGGCTTTGGAAAGCCCAGATCGGGGATGAGAGGTGGGCAAGAAAGGAGAGGAGAGTTGGGTTATCAGACACGGAATAACATCGCAAGCAAACCGGCTTGGTTGAAGCATGGGGGGGCACGTGAAGTCCGCCTCTGATTCTGTTTTCTGGGCCTGTGCCATAGTTAGTTCCTTAGTCTTTTTGACTGAATGTTTTGAGTCTCTCTCAAATTAGTCTAGGAGTGGCTATCGCTTTGGTAACTTAGAAACTGAAGAGTGTCTTTAAAATGTGAAAGAATAGATGTTTCTGCTGAAATAACTCAAAGTGCCACTCCATTCATGGATGGTATTGGCTAGAGTTTGCTTTTGCACACCTTCCATCTTATGCCATTTAGCTTTTATCTTGCTGTTGTAGATCATTTGCCTCTGGCTGGAGTATTAGTACAAGAGTCATCTAACGCACAGTTTAGTCTGGAAGTTCCTGATACAACATTTCCCCCTACCACCTTAATTCTTTGAATCTGTGACTTGTTTTCTCAGCTTTTTTCCAAACAAGAATACTGAGACTTGGTTTTCATTTTAATTTACAGTGTGTTAGATTCAGGTGTATAGAAACTGATTTTGATGACACTTCTAGTGTGGATTAATCCTGTCTCCTGAAACAATGAGATAATTAACTGAGTGCTGCCCTCAAGGAAGACTCCAGAGAATACTGGAAGAGGTCTCGCTAAGTCTGTGTCCAACTCTTTGCGACCCGTGGAAGGTAGCCCACTAGGCTCCGCCATCCATGGGATTTTCCAGGCAAGAATACTGGAGTGGGCTGTCATTTCCTTCTCCAGGGGATCTTCCCAACTCAGGGATTGAACCCAGGTCTCCTGCATTGCAGATAGATGCTTTACCGTCTGAGCCACCAGGGAAACCCCCAGAGGAAGAATAAATATATACAATTTTTAAGGCAGATTTAGATACTTTACTTCATGAACAGGCTTTGATGGGTACGTGTTTGATAATTCCCCTGATGCCATTCACTAGAACTCAGTAACACATATAACATGTTTGGTAATCAGAGCTGATGAGTTAACATCTTCTTCCTCCTCTATACAGTGAATCTATTTCAGCAGTAATTATGAAATGGAAGGAGTATAATAATGGCCACTGCAAACTCTGAAATTGTTTGAATACATAACAGTAAAACATGTTTAAATAAAATTGTACCAAAAAAAAGACTGAGTTACTACTTGTATTTGGGGGTTTTTTGTTGTTCTTTTTCGTTCCCCTTTACTTACACTTTTTGAAGAGGGAAGCTTATGTACATGTGGTCTGTAAATGTAGCTTTTCTCTTTTTAGAGCATCATAAATTTCCTTTTGGCAAAAGCTTCTGAAGACCAAATCATAGCAAACACTGACATAATGCGATCTGTTGCTGTAATATGTGTCCAGTTCTTGCTGTAAATGAGGCATACACTGTCTTTGAATTCTTCTGGCGGTAGATCTAGCATCTTCTGTCGTTTCTCTAGCAGTCTTTGAAATGTAGTTTTCTTCCTGTGTAAATAGTTGATGTTCTTAAAAGTCGTTAAATAGTTAACAGTTGTCTTTTTCATGGTTTCTGTGCATTGGCCTTCAAGGAGTTCTCTAACTTCTATGAAAGACACAGTTTGTTAGGGAATAAGTAAGACATTCAAATTTTTAAATATATTTTATGAAATTGTACTGTAACCATAGCAAATATTTAGAACTTATACCAACAGAAGTTAGTTTTTGTGAAGTTTTTTAAAGACCTATGATAAATGTCCTTTTGGTAGTAAATCCCATCATTGGGTAATCTCAAATCCTTGTTTCAAAGAGAAAAATTCCACTATAGTTTAATCCCATTTTCTCTGAATGACATCCCATCATAGAGACCAGAGATCAGCAGGCTTTTTCTGTAAAGGGGTAAAAGATGAGTAGTATTTTAGGTTTTGTAGGTCCAGATGCAACTGAGCAACTACATGTGTTCATGTAATCAGGAAAGCAGCCATAGACAGTATATTCACAAATGAGCATAGCTGTGTTTACAATAAAACTGTATTCCTAAAATTAGATGGCATGTGTGCACAGCATCATTCACAGCAGCATTGTTCACAGGAGCCAAAAAATGGAAACAACACAAGTGTCAATCAGTAGATGAATGGATAGACAAAATGTTATCTTGTGTCATATTGGAATATTACTCACCTGTGAAAAGGAATAGAAATTTTGATACTTGCTACAACACAATGGACCTTGAAAACATGCTTAGTGAGGCAAACCAGGCACAGACAGACAAAGAATATATGATTCCACTTAGAAGAGTTATCTGGAGTAGGCAAATTCATGAAATCTGAAAGTAGACTAGAGGTTATCACTGACTGAGGGGAAGAGGGGTTGTTGTTTAATGAGTAGCAAGTGTCTGTTGGGGATGATGAAGTATTGCAAATAGATAGTGGTAATAGTTATGCATGGACTTTGTGGTGGCTCAGATGGTAAAGAAACTGCCTGCAATGCAGCAGACCCAGGTTTGATCCTTGGGTTGGGAAGATACCCCAACCCTAGAGATACAGTGCAACCCACTCCAGTATTCTTACCTGGACAATTCTATGGACAGAGGAGCCTGGTGGGCTGCAGTCCATGGGGTCACAAAGAGTCAGACATGACTGAGTGGCTAAAGCTCAAGCTCAGTAGTTAATACAACATGATGAGTATACTTGAATGCTGCTCAGTTGTGAAGTTACAGATGATTCAAAATGATAAGTAATGTCTGTTTTACCAAAATAGACATAAAAATCTTGTCAGCCAAAAAAAAAATATCTTGTCAGCCTCCACTTTAGGTTTATTTTATGCATATTTTGTATTCTAATTCTTAATTATTTGACTGTTCTCTGGGTACCCTATGTTGACTGTTGGAACCAATAACTGATCTTTAAGAAGTATAAAACATTTCCTCATTGGACTTTACTGTCACCCCAGAATTCATGTATTGAAGCCCAAATCCCTGATACAGTGTTATCAGGAGTTGAGGCCTTTAGAAAGTTACTAGGTTTGGGGGTGAAGCCTTCATGAATGGGTTAGTGCTCTTACAAGAAGAGGCAGAAATTACGTAATAGAATGAGACCTGATGTGTATGTGAAGATACAACAAGGAGACATCTGGTGGCGAACGATGAAGATGGGACTGAATGAGCTGGTACTTTGATCTCCAGGAATGTGAGGAACACATTTCTTTTTAAGCCACCCAGTCTGGAGTGTTCCTTAAACATTTCTTTGTTTGTTTGTTTATGGCTACATTGGGTCTTAGTTGCAGCACATGGGGTCTTTAGTTGTAATGCATGGCCTCTCTCTAGTTATGGTGCACGGATTTCCGCAGTTATAGCGAGGGCTTAGCTGCTCCAAGGTCTGTGGGATCTTAGCTCTCCGACCAGGAGCTGAATTCATGCCCCTGCGTTGCCAGATAGATTCTCAACCACTGAACCGCCAGAGAAGTCCCTAGACTATTTCTGTTACAGCAGCCTAAACTGAGACAACTTCCTCGCCAGAACATAAGTCCCATGAGGGCAGAGACCTGATTTTGTTTCTGCTGCCGAGAACAGTGCCAGGACAGTTCATAGTTGTTGAACTAATACAAGGAGTGCTTGAACTCGTGATTCCGTTATGCCAGGCATCCATGAGAAGAAAAGTGGCTTCAGTGGGGGGCAGGGGGAACAGCCTCCCTACACCCCATCATTCTGGTACCAGTAGAAGATGGTCCTAGTCGCTGTACCTCAGTTGGAGGGATCAGAGGGTATGGGCATGATCACAGCCTGAAGGAATCTGGTTGGTGTGGAGTCCCAGCTCTGTAACTGGTATTGGTAACTACGTTTCCTGTCCTTGATACTACCAGATGACTTATAACGTACCCTCATGTAAAGAATGGGGGAAAGGAGAAGCATTTAAAGTTTAAAACTGCTGTCTTCTGGGTTTTTCATTGTGAAGCAGTTGGGTAGAGAAGCGCAGGTTTTCAGTCAGCATTGAGAGTTTCAGCACGTTCTGTTTTCTGCTTTAGTCATCACAGTGGTGGGAGGCTGGGATTTTGCCCTCCAGGTGCTTCACTCTAATTTGAGAGACAAGGCCAACAAAAGTTCAAAGCAGCATGATTTAGAGTTTGTCATTGTTACTATTTGTAAATAATCCAGGAGTTCAAGGTAAGAGTCTTGAGGCTGGAGTGATGGAATCAACCAGCCCTGAGAGAATTTGAGCCAAGGAGAAGCAAAAGACTAGATGTGGTAAAATGAGGTCAGACAGCGTAGGACCCAGAAGGATGAATAGGACCTGGTGTGTGGAATAGAGGGGATTGACTGTGGGAGTCAGTCTTCCTTTTTTTTTTTTAAACCTGTTTTTAGATGTGGTGGTAAGAGGTATGAGTGGAGTTGTGCTACATTCTTCGAACACATATTTGAAAACCAACATTCCCTAGTGAATCAGACAGCAAAGAATCTGCCTGCAGTGTGGGAGACCTGGGTTTGATCGCTGGGTTGGGAAGATCCTCTGGAGAAAGGAATAGCAACCACTCCAGTATTCTTGCCTGGAGAATCCCACGGACAGAGGAGCCTGGCAGGCCACAGTCCACAGGGTCTCAGAGTCAGACAAGACTGAAGCAACTTAGCACACATGCAGACCTTTATGCAGGCTCCGAGCAAGGCTGTGAAGGCTACATGGGGATCAAAACTGACAAATATCCCTGTCGTCATAGTGTTTACAATCTAGTAGAAGTGGGTAACAAAAATCACACAGCTATGATTGCACATTGTAGTCAATAAAAATTGCATGGGCAAAGGCGATGAGGTTAGGGTGGATGGTCCAAGGTACATTTGAGGAACTAAAGGCCAGTATAGCTGGAGTGAAGAATAAGGAGCTGGAGAGGTAGGCAAGAGGCTTGCTAAGAGATGAAGGCTAGAAAATCAAGTTTGAGTCAGCCATGCAGAGTTGGTGGTTAACAGGAAGTGTGTGTGTTGGACGGAAAGCAGAACTCTGAGAAAGGCGTAGGAGGAGAAGCAGGGAAGCTGAAAGTAAACCAGCTAGAGACGTGGGCATAGAACGGAGAGAAGTGGGTGCTGAGGACTTAAATAACAATGGCCGATTCTTGCCACTAGGCTCAGAAGGAACACAGGGAAGAGTTGTTGACTTTGGCCTTGAGACTTTTGGTGACCTTCAGGCCGAAACAGGATTTTAAGAGATTGAGGGGGGAAAGACTGGCTTGAGTGGTTAAGAGATAGTGGCTATAAATCACCCCATTTAAGAAGCTGCTAATGAAAGTACTTTTTATAGTTTTTTAAATGTGTTTGCTCACATAACTTCTTTACTCAGCTAACATGATCCATCTTATGTTTTTCAGACGAAAAAAAAGATATCGACCATGAGACGGTGGTTGAAGAACAGATCATTGGAGAGAACTCACCTCCCGATTATTCAGAATATATGACAGGAAAGAAACTTCCTCCTGGAGGGATACCTGGCATTGACCTCTCAGATCCCAAACAACTAGCAGAATTTGCTAGGTAAGTTTCAAGAACTTGCCCTTCCTTCTAGTTGGAGAAAGTGCTTGAGTGTTGCCAGTTGTGATTTTTGGTGCCTAAATAACAATAGTGGTTTGCATTCTTGCTCTCGGGAAGCTTCTGAAAACAAAAGCGGTTCACTTTTATTTTCAGTGGTAACTGTGCTTTTTTAAGTGGCACTGTTTTAGATTTGAAGGAGATGAAGCAAATACCTACTTTTCAATTCTGTAATTGATGTTGCTTGTGAATAAACAGAGTTGCATGTTTTTAATATTTTGTTTGGAAATGGATGTCTTTACGCTACTTCCTGGCTTCTTTGTCTTCATTTTAAGTTTGCATGTATTGTCCGGGTCTGAAGCTGCTGGAGCCCTGGGTCTGTACTAGGTTGTGCAGCTGACCACTAGGAAGGACTCCATCGGCTGCGACTACAGCGTGTCGTCAGTTGGGCTCCGGGTGTTCTGTGGGTCTTGGCAGGCGGGGGAGGAGGGGGTCGCGTGTTCAGGCCTAGGACCCTCTGCTCCGCTGTGCAGGGTGAGCAGCAGGAAGGCAGGTCTGAGCCCAGTGCCTGCTTCATTTGTTTTGACTGAAACCAGCCAGGTCCTTAGAGCGACCTTGGTCCCTTTTCACATTATTTTCTAGTGCTGCTTGGCAGTTTTTATAAGGACAGGAGAAAACCCACAGAGATGTACAATTTTAAATGAAATAAACTGATAAGATCTGGAGCAGGTGGTCTCCTTTTATGTACTTGAGGCTGGATGGAGCCTGGAACAGCCCAGGAGATCGAGGCAAGGACAGGATTGCAGGGTGAGAGAGAAGTCTGTGCACGCCTGTTCTAACAGAGTGGACACTTCTTCCCCCTCCTCTTCTGGAGAGCAGAGTAGAGAAAAGTTGGAGACCTTGGGGTGTCCTGGTTTCTCCCTGCCTGCCAGAGACAAGGTGGGTGGCCTCCAGCCATTTGAAACCTCAGTTTCTCCACATGTCATGTGGGTATAAGAATCCTATTATGCTTTGATAAGAGTCTGTACCCTTTTCTCCTTTCCATTGAAACTGTAGTGGTAGGGAATATAAAAATTAATTTATTTCTGATTTATCACGGCTTTAAAAAAGTAAAGCCCTATCCTCTTGTTAACTGCTCTGATTGTGTTCCAGCTCTTATTGCTGTTCATATTTTAAATATAGGTGTGTGAATTAGATAACTAAGTGCCCCACCCACCCCACCCCAAAGTACAACTAAAAATGGACTCTGTAGGACACAGTGAGGCCAAGAGTTTTTGGACAGATTGAGCCAAATATCATACCTGTGTCTAACATTGTCACAGAGTTCTGAAAGTTTGTTGTGACTTTCTTATGGCACTCAGATGCATTGAGGGCATGGGCTGCTGTCCCAGGGATGGAGAGGCGGAACAGAGTCAAGGGGAACCCTGGGGCGGGGAGCACTTGGTTTGGGCCTTGAAGAACATAAGAGTTCTAACAGGTGGATGGGTGTCTATGGGGCCTCCATGCTGGGATAGGCTGCACACAGTACATGTTCAGTATCTGGTACCTAATTAGAAAACAAAAAAAGCCAAGTTTGGCTGTGAATTAGGATGCTTACAGGGACATGCTACCGTCCATGGGGAAGCAAAGAGTCCGGGACGACCGAGCGACTGGATGACAGCAGCAGAGAAGTGATTGCTTTTAGGTAAATGTAAACCAGATCATTAGAGGCTGAAAACGGGGCCAAGACATCTGCTGCTTTGTATGTAGACAACATCTAGTGAAGGTTTTTAAGCAGCAGAGAAAGGGGGCTGTGTGATCAGAGATTTAATTGGAGAGAATTACTTTTCAGTTGTATCCAGACTGGGTGGGTGCAGGTACATACAGCCAGGAAGTAGGAGAAGCCAGTTGAACAAGAGCTCACAAAGGCCTGAGCCAGAGGTCAGACTGTACCTGTGAAGAAATGTGCTGAGGTGGCAGGAGATGATGGAAGGTCGAGAAGTAGCTTGATGGTCTTGGGGAGAGGACAGAAGAGGCATGAAAATGCACATTTTGGTGTGCATTAATTTTTTAATGCACATTAGAAAGCTTTGCTCCTCAGGTGATGGGAAAGTGGAGAGGGCTTTGCGGTTCGGGCAGCAGGGTTTGGTTCAGTGCTCGAGAGCCCTGCGAGAGCCAGTGGGGATTCAGAGGGCTGCGGGATGAAGAGTTAACATTTCTCCAAATCACACATTGTGAAGTGGTTTTGGTGGAGGAGTAGAGGGCTGAGGCAAGGTTTTCAGAGAGGTGTGGGGCCTTTTGGGCAGCGAGCAGTAGAAATAATTAGGTGTTGAGGACCCTTTTCGTGTTCCTGTTGCTGGAGAACTGGGGCAGCCGATCTTAAAGCTTGTCCCCAGTCTTCTGAAAGAATCTCCAGGATGTTTCATCTCTGAGCTCAGGAGGCACCATGAGGCCTTTCCGCCCTGTGTCAGGCCGCCTTGGACGTTACTCCTGAGCAAGAGGCCACCCACAGGGACAGTGACCCAGGGACACCAGGTATCCATCTATTTGGGACATTTTGAATCACTGAGGATGAACCTGAAGGCTTCCAGGGAGAAAAGATAGGTCACCTACAAAGGAATGATAATTAAACCCGAATGAGAACTTTCTTCAACAGCAATAGATAATTAGAAGACAGAGGAGCGGTGTTCTGAAATTTCTGAGGAAAATTATTACAACATAGAATTCTTGATCCAGCAAAGCTATCTGTCCAACACAAGGGCAAAACAATGACAATTTCAGATGCCTAAAGGATTTGTTTTATGTTGCATGCACCCTTTCTGAAGAGGTTACTTAAGGGTGTGCTCCGGTAAAATGAGGATGAGTATCAGAGGGAAGACTTCCTAAAGAAAATCAAGAAGACAGCTATGCAGCAGACTGGAAAACTTGTTCAGTTTAGAATAGGAAGTCAGTGGGTTGTAAGAATTTCTTTAAGAAAAGTCCATTTCATTCAGCAGTAGTTAGAATGATCAAGGGGATGGAAGATGGTGGTGTGAGAAAGAGTTTTCTAAAGAAGAAAAGATAATCAGAAATGTCCTGACAAGGGTGGCACGGTTAAGAAAACCATGACATAAAAATGGAACATTATTTTGACATTATTTAGAGAGAAGACTCATTTGACTTGACTAAGAAAATTCGCTCTTGAGTACTGAAGCTGCTGTATTGGCCTTAGAGCACAGGAAGTGTGATCCTTACACACAGTTAAATTCTTTAGTAAGCGTTAGTTACGTAATTATCTGAATGTGGTGTGTGTTTCTTTTCTTTTATAATCAACCAGTTAAATATTTCATTTTGTGTATGGAATAGAATGAAAATCTTGCTCCTCTTGACAACATACAGAAAGTAAAGGCATAGGATTGGGGTACTGTGCAGTCGGGCTCACCCTCACCTCCATTTTCCATACTATCTCAGGGCTTTTGAACAGATGGTGTAAAACTGAATGGCTACTGGGGCAGTGGTGGTGAGAAAGAGTTGAGCCTGGGGTGCCCTGTTCCTGTTCAGACTTCACATTTTCAGAAGAGGCCCCAGAATTGGTGACTGGAACACAGAAGCACCAAATTTCAAACTGGTTGGGGACCAGATCTCATCTTCTTGGTTTATAAAAATGCACAGAACTTGTTCTGCTGGCCTCCTTTTTCCATCCACCTCCACCGTGTGAGTCAGTTCTTGGCTTAAGGAGGCATGTTAGCTGCTTTCCCCTCTTCTCCATATACTGGGGTGATGGGGTTCTGGACTGAACTCGAAACAGAACGCTCAGGTTGCAGCTGCACTGAGCCTAGACCGCCTAGTAAATCACTTAGTGTATGTGGACAAGTGTAGGAAATGGTTATTTGGAAGTCATGGTACTGGGGAGGTGGGACTATGGCGATTTTCTTCTTTCTTGAAATGTCCTTTTAGTAAATAGTTCAAAAATGGGGTAGTGGGTGGGACCTGGAGAATTGTTTCCTGGTTAAATTTGTGCATTTTTCTTTAACTAATCTTAGCCCTTAGGAAACCTTCTGTCCAGGAAGATCAGAATAACCAGTGGTCAGATCTGAGTTGGTGGGGGTTTTTGTTGTGGTTTGCTGCCTCCCCCTGCCCCCCCTTCGAGGATTTTTCACTGGATTAATACAAAGATGTGATGGTGGAGCTGAAAGTGCCCTGAAACTCTTTAATATCTCATGAATGAATGTACATTGTCTAAGAGAGAATTGGCTTGAAAAACTGGTTCATTTGTCTTAGTTGACACAAAGGGAGGTGAATTGTGCTTGCGAATGGTAGCTCTGTTACATAGGGCCCACTGTCCTGTCAGCACAGATGGTTCCAGTCTGAAGAATCACTTCTTCAGAAATCTTTCATCTTAGCTTCTAGGATATTTGCATGTTTAACTGAGTTGGAACTTTTGGTTTACCTAATACCCTGCTGAAAATTGTCCAGGAAATTCCTACAGTTTGTGGTCCTGGTATCCAACCTTTACAGTGTACACAGGATGATATCCTGTGAAGTCAGCAGTGACGTCATAGACGTCATAGAGAAAACTACTAAAACTAGAGTTTTAATTAAACAGGAAACTTGTTGGCTCCCTGGCTTGTCTATAAATTTCTAATGCATGGAGGGGGCCTTTCTGCTTTACCTTTGCTATCGTTTCTCAGTCTCACAGTTCTTTAGTTGATGATGGTGGTTTGGAGGCCCCGGTACCTTCTGGGTTGAATACAACTGTGATTTTTTTTTTTTTTTTTTTTTTTTTTTTTTAAGGAATAAACTCATTTTTGGCTAAGCCCATTTAGCACAGGCTGGCAGTAATACTAAGCCATTGTTTCTCAAGAGCTTAACATAGCATCACTTTTTAACCTTCTTAGCTCTGATTAGGTAGCTTTTTGCCTTTTACAGAATAAGAAACTGAGGCTGAGAAGTTAAGTGATTTGCTCAAGGTCGTGCGGCACCAGTCACGCATCCCATTCTGTCTCACTCATGACGCCTCTGCCGTTGTCATGTCTCCAGGTCCAAGTCAGCCGAGGAGAAGCTCAAGTCTTGTTTGGCTCGTTTGGGTCGATCAAGGAGATACTCTTAAGTAGAAGTATATAATTGTAGTCTTGTAAGAAAATTCATCTTTTTTAGGATTTATTTTGTAGGTTTTTGTACTAGTTTTTGCCACAGAAATTTTAGTCTTTACTCACAAAAACAGAACACTTTGATTCTAAGCATACTTGTTTGGAAAATGACCTTTTCCGTGTTTGCATTCTAATATAGTGTAAAAGGTACCAGAATATACTGCCTCATTTGCCTCTCTGTAGTGACGAAGAGTGACTTGCCAACAAGCTTAAGAGTGGCTGCAATTAAATACCTTCACTTCCTCCTTGAGTCCAAGAGTGTTTGCCCAGATACATTTAACTCATTCAAAACTTAATTATATTGCTAAATACTAGCATACATTTTGAAAATGACATTTTTTCAAAAATGCAACTTAATAACATTCCAAAAAATCAAGAGTTGGGGGAATGGCATGTAGAACTGTTCTCTACTGTTAGGTATATTTGAAAATTTCCAGAATAAAAATTCCTAGGAATTAAAAAAATTGGTGGGGTCTGGCACCTACTGAGGTAACTGGGCGACACCTACTATCCTATTGACATAGGCATTTCACTACCATTGTCCCCAAGTTGATACCCACAAAGTCAAGAGTGTTTTTATTTTTGAGATAATTTGCATACAGTAAAATTCACCCTCTCTTAAGGTTACTACCATTCTTATGAATTTGGACAAGGACAATCATGTATTTATCTTCACAGCCAGGACAGCATTTGAGTGGAATCCTCAAAGAGGAAATACCTTAGTTGGGAAGGTCGAAGGTTGGTTCTTAATGTACACTTTGTTGTTATAACCTCCAGGTGGCGCGGTGGCACCAGTTTTGCCCTACCTAGTTTTGTGAGCTCAGATCCAGAGTCCAGGACTTAATAGTATTTAAGATAACAAAGGCTAGTTCAGAGCCCTGTAAACAACGGGCACTTAGAAAATGTTTGCTGACTGATGCCGTAATCTTCCAAGTACAAGAAAGAAAAAGTAACTGCAGGGTTGGCCTGGGGAGGATACCAGACTGAAAGTATTCTCTTAGAATTCCAAGTAGGAAATGTGTATGATCTAGAACAAACCCCTTAGAGATAAGTTATAGCTAGCAGATAAAATTGTTTCCCCTCTGCTCTTCCAGGGCGTGGCAGGTTTCCTGAGATGATTCCTGGAGTTCAGGTGTGACAGAGGAAGGAGTCTGTGAGCTCAGATAAAGAGTGAAGAAGGGTGGTATTGTTAGGGCTTTGGCTGACTGAAAGATTCCCGCTCTCTGCCTCATGGTCTTTCATCGTGGAAGAGTGATGGTCAGCTAGCTTACTCTAGGGGACATCAGCTTAGTTCACTAAATGTTCATCCTCATAGTTTTTCTAGAAGCTCTTATTTTCTCAGCCCTCTTCCACACACAGATCTGTAGGGAGTTTTGGAGAGAAAATTTTGACAAAACACCAAAGGTTGGTTCAGTGAAAATAGCAGGTAGGTAAGTTACCAAGTAAGCTCTGGGTAGTCACTCCACAAAACTCCACAAAAGACTCTCCCTGACTGCCCAAGTGCTTGAAACCATATCTCCCTCCTACCACCACCACCACAACTAATAGTATGATAAAAATTAAGCAGTGTGAAAAAAGGTATACATATAGATAGATAGGTAATACTTTGTTTAAAAGGACTTCTGTGTGAAAAAAGGTATATATAGATAGATAGGTAATACTTTGTTTAAAAGGACTTTTCTATAACCCTTTAAAAATGGTCTATTATAATAAAGATAATTTCTGCCATTATAAGATGGACACCCCCCTTTAAGACCCCCCCCCAATCTTAAAGAGTTGGGAAGAAGGAGCAGATAATAAAATCACACAGATCACGATGCCACCCTAAAGATGCACCAGCTTACTAGTGTTGAGACCGTAGGCAGCACTTCACTTGTGCCTGTGCTTAAGCATCCTTCCCTGTAGGCGGGAGAGTGCTTCAGTCACAGGTCCTCTGTGAACGTGGGTCTTCTCGTCCCTTCCCCTTCACGGCAGCGTGTTGTAATCTTAGTTTTTGTACTTACAGGGAAAGCATTTTAGGGACTATATGATTTATGCCAGATGAATCTACCCATTCCTACAAATCTTTCTCTCTCTCTCTTTTTTCCCCCCTTTGGTAAGAATGAAGCCAAGAAAAATTAAAGAAGATGATGCTCCAAGAACAATAGCTTGCCCTCATAAAGTAAGTAATGCTAGGGGAAAGTGTTCATTTCTGTGAATGAAGTTGTAGAGAGCTTATAAGAAATTGCACTTTTATTTCCATCTTCATATATACTGTTAGGATTTTATTTCTTCTTTTTTCTTCTTTTTGAGTTGTTAAACAAGTCTAATCTGAAGACATTGGGTTGTGTCTCACCCATGGACCTTTATAGGACCGTGGGCTCCTTATGGAAATTTGATTTTGGATAGTGCTAGAGTAAGCCTATTAAGACCTCATCATTTCTGCCACAATTTTCTTAAATTTACCTGTTAGCTGTTTGTTGCTAGGGGGTACTTAATTGTTTTCAAATGTAGTTATTATTATTAGTTTCTAAAGATAGCTTAAAAAGTACTTTGAAATGCAGATTGGGTCTGTTTTAAACTTAATTAGAGGTAACACTGACAAAATAAAAGTATCGAGTAGGTGGTACAGAAAAACGGTGAGAGGTTTTGAATGGAATAAATTTTTAAAAAACAACAATTGAAGAAGGATAGATTTAGTTTCACCGTCTCACCTCTGATGCTCCCACAAATTTATTTTGTCTTTTTAAAAAAATGTTGTTATGGTGGAAATTTTGAAACGTAAAGAAAGGCATTTCTGTTGAGGCCAAATAGCAATACGCATTTGAAAACAGTTTTGTCTTAAGTGCTCATCATCTCTCTACCTTCTCTGTATTTCTTTCCCAGTTAGAGTTTTCTTAAAATTCTGTTTTCTGAGTGGAAACTCAGCCTAGGGATCACGGTGGAAGCTGGCTCCCGCCCACACCCCCTTGCCTGTGAAGCTGTCCGGTGTTCACTCATGCTGTCCTTCCGTCCTGCTGTCTGATCATTTCCCCACTCGCTCCATTGTTGGGCAACGGCTGCAGAAGAAGCGGTGTTAGGCTGCCTTCCCAGCCTGCACACCCCCTGCCCTCTCTGCTGTCCATTTCCCTGCTACCCTTCCCAGTGTCTCATAAAACACATCTCTTCCGCGGTGGCATTCCTGGGAGACCCTCTGGCTTCTTTCTGTGTCGAGAAGGGGAGAGAGGCAGAGAGAGAGGCGTGGGCAGCAGGCGATGGAGAGTGACAGCCCACTGTTGGAGCGCAGTGAGGGCCCCACATGGCGCTGGGCCGCCGGCACCTCGCTCCCTCTCTCTCAAGGCTGCCGCTCATCATCTGGGGTGCGGCCGCGAGAGGCGGCCGTGGGGCACAGAGCCGGGGTCGGCTGCTGCTCCCAGCCTGGCTCCTGCTAGTAGCGTGACCTTGGGCAAGTCTACTTAAAGACGTCTCTAAGCCTCAGTTTCCTCACTGTAAAACAGAAGTTTGCATTACATAAGGCCTTTCTGAGCTGGGGTTTTTTGGGTTTTGTCTTAAATAATTTAGTTATTTCTGCTGTGATGTGAAGTGACATTTCAGTGGGGAGGGTGGGGGCTTGTCCTGTGTGAGTGGAGGCTGTCAGGCGAAAGTATCGTGTGTAAGTTCGCAGTGTGGACCACTAAGCTTCTCTCTCTGTTCAAAGGGCTGCACAAAGATGTTCAGGGATAACTCTGCCATGAGAAAGCATCTGCACACCCACGGCCCCAGAGTCCACGTCTGTGCAGAGTGTGGCAAAGCTTTTGTGGAGAGCTCCAAACTAAAACGACACCAACTGGTTCATACTGGAGAGAAGCCCTTTCAGGTAGAGCCAGTTCCCTCTCCCCTCCGCTCTCCCCGCAGGTGTAAGCAAGGCGGCCGCCCAGAGAGGCCACTGCAGGATCCTGCGGTGGGGTCCCTGGGGCTCGGTCAGGGGCTGCCCTGGCTCTCGGCTCCACCGCTTGTATTTATGTGGTACCAGAGACGGGATATAGCAGGTGCTTCTGGGGTGGACTTCATGTCTGGAGAAGCGCAGGATTGCTCAAGAGCGAGCCTGAAACGGCACTTCCTGTGTGTTGGGATTCAAGCAGTTTGCTTGGTGTGATTAATCTATTTTTTTGTAGAATATTGACAGGGAGCTTCTAAAATTTTCATATAGGAGAGTAACTTCTAAAGTAGTATTCTGCCTTTAGGAGCCCATGAACAAGTGAATGAATTAGCAATGCCACTAAATCTAGCATGTTCTTTTTGTTTTAATACTTGATATCAGAAGCATTCCTAACCATTTGTCTCTTATGATTTCAAATATTTACAGAAGTGTTAGGACACTCACGTAAGATTTAGGAAGATTTCTTGCTATATTGCTGAATGTTTCTCTTACGTTGTATTAAACAATTCATGAGGGCTATCCACGGGTCGTCCTAGGATCTGTCCCTGCAGCCTTAGAGCTCCCTGCCCTATTTCAAGAATTTGTCTAGAAAGCTCCCCACCCCCCGGGGCAGGGCGGAAGGGAGTGAAGTAGAAGCAGCAGGCTCCTCCCTGCAGCCTTGAGCTGCCCCCTTCCTGGCCCCATGAGTCTGAGCGGGTAATCTCTGGTTTTTCCTTGACAGTGCACGTTCGAAGGCTGCGGGAAACGCTTTTCACTGGACTTCAATTTGCGCACACATGTGCGAATCCATACTGGAGACAGGCCCTATGTGTGCCCCTTCGATGGTTGTAATAAGAAGTTTGCTCAGTCAACTAACCTGAAATCTCACATCTTAACACATGCTAAGGCCAAAAACAACCAGTGAGAAGAGAGAAGACCCTCCTCAGCCTCGGGAAGCATCTTCCAGGAGTGTGATTGGGAATAAACACGCCTCTCCTTTGTATATTGTTTCTAGAAAAAGAATTTTAAAAATGAATCCTACATACCCATGGGACATGTTTTGATAAAGTAGTAAAAATTAAAAAAAAGAAACTTTAATAAGATGACATTGCTAAGATGCTCTATCTTGCTCTGTAATCTCGTTTCAAAAACACGGTGTTTTTGTAAAGTGTGGTCCCAACAGGAGGACGATTCATGAACTTCACATCAAAAGACAATTCTTTATACAACAGTGCTAAAAATGGGACTTCTTTTCACATTCTTATAAATATGAAGCTCACCTGTTGCTTACAATTTTTTTAATTTTGTATTTTCCAAGTGTGCATATTGTACACTTTTTGGGGATATGCTTAGTAATGCTATGTGTGATTTTTCTGGAGGTTGATAACTTTGCTTGCAGTAGATTTTCTTTAAAAGAATGGGCAGTTACATGCATACTTCAAAAGTATTTTTCCTGTACAAAAAAAAAAGTTATATAGGTTTTGTTTGCTATCTTAATTTTGGTTGTATTCTTTGATGTTAACACATTTTGTATAATTGTATCGTATAGCTGTATTGAATCATGTAGTATCAAATATTAGATGTGATTTAATAGTGTTAATCAATTTAAACCCATTTTAGTCACACTTTTTTTTTTCCGAAAAATACTGCCAGATGCTGATGTTCAGTGTAATTTCTTTGCCTGTTCAGTTACAGAAAGTGGTGCTCAGTCGTAGAATGTATTGTACCTTTTAACACCTGATGTGTACATCCCATGTAACAGAAAGGGCAACAATAAAATAGCAATCCTACAGAAAGAATATGGCAGAAAAAGATCTGTAAGCACAGTCTTATTTCCTTTTGTTGTCCAGAATAATTACAGTTCTTGAGCCTCCCAGAAATTGGAAGCTAAATAAAGCAACTCAAGTTTCCTTTATTTTGCACTCAATTACAGTGACTTGTGATTAAAGCGATGCATGGATATTTTAATACTTCCCACATGTACTGAATTTTGAGAGTAGGTAACAGGCACCCCGAGTTAAGGAACTACCTCAGAGTACCCCGCACTGGGCCCGCTGGTAACAGGATTTTGATTTTGGCTCCCCCAAGCAAACTCGTGACTGAAGCAGTTGTGCCCTGGCCTGTGTGTGTTGTCTCAAGGTAAGGTGTCACCTGGCAAGGGGCGAGAGCCAGAGGGTAGACAAGGCATTTCGGCTGCCCAGGCCGCCTTCAGCGGCTCCTGCAGGTCCTGGCTGATCTAATAGGAAACGCCGAGGTTATTGGCGATTTGGTTGGAGAGCCTTGGTTCCTCCATCTAGTGGATTCTGCCAATGTCAGCACATTGTAGCAGTTGAACGCCAGTAGCTTCCTTCCTTCCTTCCGTGCTTCTAAATAGATAGTGCAGATTGGCAAGGTGATTCGGTTATTAAGAAAACTGTACTCAATGAGTACTTGACCTCTCATGTTGTGACCTCTTAAATGTATGATTATAATTTTTGGGTTTTACTTAGAGTCAAATATCAGACTCGTGAAACTATTTTATAAACTGCCATGATACAGCAAAATCCCATTTATTCAAAATGCAAACATACTGTATGTCTTTGTGCTGCATGTTCGACTCTGCAGAGTAATCGACAGACTAGCTAATACCAGTGATTCAGGTACAAGACATCCAGGACACCATCAGGTCCAGAACACAGCCCTGTCTCTCTCAGCTTCTCCATCGGTCCTGTCCAGGAGGATTGGTGATCTAATGACAGGGACCCTGTGGCCCTCCAGAATTTTGAAGTGCCTTCTGAATCATAAATGAAAAATTTAACTTTAGACGCTTTTGTTGTTGTTGTTGTTCAGAATCTGTTATCCATTGAGTAGTTTGATGGAACTGAGTTAATCAGAAGACCCCAGCTGTTCTCGGGATAAGCCAGGCTTTGCTGTATCTGGCAGTCAGGAGAGAGGTAAGCCTGCGGTGGATGTCCCCTGCAAAGCTGAGGCGCCCTAGCGCGAACCTGTTCCGCTTTGCCTAGCCCTGGGGCAGAGGCCTCCACTGCTGCCCGGAGTCAGTGCCCGTGCGTCCCTCCCCACCATCGGGTCAGCAGCCCCCCGAGGGGCTGTGTTAGGGGTCACGCCCTCACCCAGCGCTGTGCCACACTGGAGCCTGGTCCTGGCGTCATCCTCAGGACTCCTGCCCAAGGGCCCACGGCGAGACAAGACTCAGGCCATGGAGAAATCTCCCAGCGGCCCCAAGAGCCATGCCATGACCCTGAGTTGGAGGGAGGTTGTTCTTCCTCTGTGCCTTGACCCCTTGGGGATGCCTTCCATCATCTCTCCCGTCCCTTTCTGTCTCTGAGTGGAATAGCCATTGCCCCCCTTAACTCTTCTCCGTGTGTTCATGTGTTTTTCTCTCAAGCTGCAGTTAATTTCTGAAAGGAATTTCGTTGGGTGTTGGACGAAAGTTTAATGCCCAAGTTCCTCCTTGACGTAGCACTCTCAATTTCCAACAGTAGTGTAGGACACGAGTGAGCGACAGTTTATAGAGGTAGTTCTCATTGGGTATAACTTAACACCCATTCTGCTTGTGGTTAGAATTTATAATTTTGCTAAAGGTGTAATTTACTAAAATTTGAAATGGTGTTCTAACAGTCAATTGTCTTGATTAATCTGATTTATAAGTAATACTGATACATATTTTCTTACATCTGAGCTGAAATAAATGCATGTTTCTAGCATATGTAATATAAAAACTTCAGAGGGTAAGTTTACATTTAACAAGATGTTGTTTTCTATTTTTGGATTTCTTACATTATTTTGCCCCCTTTTTTGGTGGTGGGGGTTTTGGGGGAAGCATAGTATTTGTATAAAGAACTGTCACCCCAGAGTGACCTCTATTTTCCAAGGCGACCTTGAGCTCACTGGTGGTTTCATACGACGTTTGTGTGCTGTACCTAGATTCAAGGCCTGTGGATTTGACAAAATTTTTTTCAATTTGGTTTTCATGTACATTATTTTAAATGTCAATTATTTTGTTAAGTAAAATGAAAACCATTGGGATACTCCGCTGGAGACCTGCGGATGTTGCCGAGTTCTAGTTGGTTTCTCCCTAACAGATGAGAGTCCTTCATTCAGCAAAGCGGCCTCCAGAGACCGAGGCTGTTGAAGCGCTGTCAGTAGGTTTACTGCCGCCCGCACTTACTAGCCAGACCTACCTACTGTACGTTCACCTCGGGATGTGTGTCTGCGACACAGGAAGACCTGGCCCGCTCCGATTTTGAGTTGGAAACCTGGTAATCCACCCCAGGACAGCTACAGGCAGAGAAGGTGGATCGCTTCCTGTACCTTGATTCCTCTGCTTTTGGGGTCAGCGTGCTTAGCAAGGCCACACTAAGTCCTCAGGTCCATCTTCTTGACATCTGACCACCAGCAGAAACCGGACCCCAGAGGTCAGAGCAGTGGTGAGAGCCGAAACGGTTCCCTGGCGGCCTGTGCGCTGCCCGCAAGGCCTCTGTGCACCGGGTGGCCTTCGCCTAGCCTCCCCTCGGCCTCGGTGCCGCTGCAGCACCTGTCAGAGCTCAGGACCGCGGGGGTGCGCTCTTTTGACCCCAGGAAGTCACGGAGGAGGCTCGGCCCCGAAATGTGCTTCCTGGCGGCCGTAGTCTTGCACTCCGCGGTTTGCTCTTCCGCTTTCCAGAACGTGCCCTCGGGAACCTTCGCGCCGGCGCAGAGGCATTCGACTGCGTGGCTGGCTAGGTCTGCAGCCCAGCTTCCCAACCCTGATGCGCCTTGACTGTTAGCTGCCCGGACCATGCGGACTGTGCGCGGGCTCCTGGGTCGCCTGAAGGCCGAGTCGGTGCGGGGCCCTCCGGAGCCCGGGCAGCAGGAAGGAGGGGGCGGGCCCTTCGTGGGTGGGCGTGTCCCGCGGAAGGCCCAGGCCAGAGTGGTCCCCGGAGTGCCCGTCAGGAGAGGATGTTTGCTGGAGCTGGGGATGGACGGAGGGCTCACGGGCGGGGCGGGCAGCACACCGAGGACACGCCTCATCCGCCCCCCTTCTTACGGAAACCGGAAGGGCATGTTAGGTCAGGAGGCAAATCAAAGTCCCCAGACCGGTCGTCCGGCCCTCGTGTCCCTAGCCCGCATTCGGGGAGTCTGCAGGGGAGGCGAGCGTGGTGGCGTCACATCCATCTAAAGCAAGATGATTGATTTTCCTCAAAATGTCCTTTGATCAGATTGATTGCTTTTCATTTACTAAAGACCTTCAGACACCATAAGCAGCAGCATTGGGATGTCACAGGAAGGGCCGGTTGCTGTGCTATGTTCCGTTTGCTGCTCTACCTGGGGGCTTGCTCAGTGTCTGCATACAGTATGGAGGTGGAAAGGGCATCAGTACCAAACAGCTTTTTTCTACAACGTCCATAACTGGTATGAGGCTCTGTTATCTACAGATGGTGATGGGTCAAGCTATCTTCATGAAACAACTCTGTTTTTATTCACTTTCCGATAACTTCTGTGGGCCCTGGCTCAAGGACTTGGCATTGCGTCTCATGTACATCTTTTTCTTAAATGTTGTTTGCCATTTCTGGAATTGTCCTTGGTTTTTCCTTAGCTCATAGGTCATAGATGCAGAAATATTATAGTATTTAAGGCATCCGCATCAAGCATCAGATGGCTTTGCATCCAGAAAAACATTTAATGATAACTCACTTTGAAGCACCAAGCATGTGTAACATGGCTCTATAAAATATAATAAATGCATAATGTTGTTAAGCTTTTTGATGCCTGTGGTTCTTGTTTGTTCCTGGATCTCTAAGCCGCCTGTTACTGAGTTACACAGTACAAGTGGCCATAAGCTCTCATCTTAACCACTGGAACACCAGGGAAGCCCCCTCATCCACTTTTTAGAAAGCACAACCAAATGAAATTCTCATGCAGTTAGACCCATGACCCTCAGTGGTAATTATGGAAACTCCCTGCCAAAAAAAAAAACAACTTATTCCTAACTGGGATAGACTCTAAAGCTTGGTCAACATACTGAGAGCTAGATAAGGATTTGGGGGCAGGGCAACAAAATACTCAGCCCTTCCCTCATCCAGCTAGGGTCCTGGTGACTGCTGGACTGCAGATCGGGGTTTATTATTACTCAATTCACATGACTTTGCCTCCTCTTTGGAGGGGGCAAGTCCAGGCCCACATGAGGCCCAAAACTTCGGAGGGAAGGTCTGCAGTCCAGCTGTATCGAGGAGCAGCCATAGTGAGAGTGTGTGCATCTTCAGGTTTGAGCTGGGAAGGACCTGGGGTTGCTGGGTCTTTGGAGTTGCTTCCTGTGGTCCCCCCAGATAATAGACAGGCGTCCTTCCTTGCTCGGGCCCATACCTCCACCCGGCTGTAATAACACAGAGCTGGGCCCAGGACCACACCTGGCACTGTGAGCACCTTTTCAGTTAATTCCTCTAGACTGCCTTTGGAGGAATTCTGTAGATCACTCGTGCCATGGATGAGGGTCTCCCTGGTCCCTGTCTGCAGTGCCCACCTGGCTCCCAGCTCATCAGCCTCTCTGACTCTTAGAGCATCTCCTGGTCTTGGGTCTGGTTCTCACTGCCAGTGGCTTCAGCTCCTATGTCTGGCCCCAGCCACTCCTCTCTGGCCAGCCACTGGCAACTATGCCAGTCTCCAGTGTGGGGGTTGCCACCGCACCAGAAACTACCATGACTCCCTGTTCGTACAAGATCCGATAAAATCCTAAGCCCCAGCCTCGACCTACTTTTCCACCCTCTCCTGCCCTCCCTCTTGGAGCTTTTCATTTCCAAAGCTTCCTGTCGGATTGTCAGGGTTACTCACTCACTGAGCACCGGCAATGTGTCAGGTGCTGACGGAAGGGCACGCACAGGACTTGGATTACATCTGGTAGAGGAGAGGGCAGGAGAGAGAAGAGAGATCTGGGACGTGCTGTGAAAGAAAAGAGAAAGGGGCCAGGAGGGAGCGCAGTCTCAGAGCAGGCCCCCGAGGAAGGGTGTGCCACCTGGTCCACCCCGCCGCTTCCATCACCTCCCGCTCTGCCTGGCAGTTAGGCTCTGGGCCCATGCCCCACGCAGGCTTCGCTCAGTTCTGCATCTCAGGAGCGTCCCAGGGCGGTGGCGGGTGGGGGGCACTGTGCTCTCGTCACTCCAGCGGGCAGGGCGGGGCCAAGTGCACGCAGATGCGTGGTGGTATCGGGGTGCTGGGACCCCCGAAAACCAACCGCCCCCGTGGAGACGCAGGGTGGTTTCCGGTGCCCGAACACGGTGGGGCAAGTTAGGGTCCCTCAGCATCAGTACAGGCGTGGACCCTCCGGGGCCAGCCTGCGGGCTTCATGAGGCCCCGGGTGAGGGGTGGGGGTGCTCACCCATCCTCCAGTGGTCCCACCTGCGGCCGAGCGGCGCGGGGGGAGGGCAGCCTGCTTGCACAGACCTAGGCATTCTCCCTAACCGAAAGGCACGTGACCTTGGCCCTGAGAGCCTCGTTTTCCTCAGCGGAAAGTGGGGGACCTCTCTGCCAGGAGGAGGGGCGGCTGGGGGCCGGAAGTCAATTTTGGGGAATTTAGGAGGAAGAGACAGAATTTAGGAGGAAGAGAGGCTTGCCAACCGGGGGCCAACGGCGGAGTTGGGGCTGAGCTGGGGGCGGGGCTGGGACTGCTGGACTGTCCCCCAGGAGGATGCCCTTGTAGGGTGGCCTGGGTTGAAGGGGAGCATAGGCATGCAGGAGGGGTGATCTGATCAAGGCCTGGGGCTGCCCCCAGATCTGGGAGGGGGGACACCTGCCCATGGGGAATGCGGCAGGGGGAGCAGTGGCCCCAGGAAGCCTGATCACCCTGGATGAGGTCAGGACCTAGTACTGGGAGCGTGGGAGAGGTGGAGGCTTCAGTGAGGGGGGCAGAGAAACCCCCAGGCCAGGGGGTGGGCTGCTCATCCGTTTCCAAGCCCCACTCTGCGGCAGTCACCCGACTCGAGTGTCGGGTCCTCTGCTCCCACCAGCCCCGGGGACCTCAGTGTCTTCCTGGGGATCATCTGTCCGTTGTCATCTGGCCTGCCTTTGCCTTGGCTGCTTCCTCCTGATGATCCTGCCCCTGCCCGTGGCTGCCCCCAAACTTTGTCTTCACGGACACCTGCCCCCTCCAGGCTGCCCCCGGGGGTCCTGATCTGTGATGGTCACTCTTCCTCAGCCTGCAGGCTCCCAGCAGATCACCCATCACCACTGGCCTCTCAGCCCCATGTCTGGGCTTCACTCGCTTCTGCCTCCTTGCCTTCCTTCACCCCTGCCTCATCTGGAAAAACCCAGTGTGGAAGTTCTGGGTGTGTACATGTGTGTGGGGGTGGTGGGGTAGGGTAGTTCCAGGGGCTGAGCGAGGGTCTGCATAGACTCCGTTCCCAGTGGCCTTCAGGGGTGTGCCCTGATCATGGTGGATGCTGTGACCGGGGACACTGCTGGGTGTCAGGAGGTCAAGGCCTGGGCGCCCCTGCAGGACAGAACTTGAGGCCCAGGCTGACTGAGTGGAGCTGGCCCTGTCCCGGACGCCTCCGTGGCCTGAGCTCCGCTCCAGTCACAGAACTGGGGAGTGGGCCATCAGAGAGCCCCGGCTGTTCCTGGCTCCTGTGAAGCTTCTGCCAGTGGGTGGAGGCCAGCCTGGACCGGGGCAGGGGCGCGGTGAGGGCTGTGGACCTGTAGGGCCTTGGAGCTCCAGCCCCAGCAGCCCCTGGTCTCGTGACCCTAGACAGGCCCCCCAGATGGTGTCCTCTGTTGCAAAATGAGGGCGCCAGTGCTGACTTTCAAGAGCTGTTGGGAGCATTAAAGGGGCTGTGTGTGCCAAGGGCTGACTATTGTCCCTGCAGTCATAAGAACCCACCACCCTCGAGGGCCGTGAGGGCGCCAGCTAGCTCTGTGTGGGGCGAGGGGCTTTTACTCATGTCGTTCAGTCGCTCAGTTGTATCTGATTCTTTGCGACCCCATGAACTCCAGCACGCCAGGCTTCCCTGTCTATCACCAACTCCCAGAGCTTGCTCAAACTCATGTCCATTGAGTCGGTGATGCCATCCAACCATCTTATCCTCTGCCATCCGCTTCTCCTCCTGCCCTTTCCCAGCATCAGGGTCTTTTCAGATGAGTCAGTTCTTCGCATCAGGTGGCCAAAATATTGGGGGTTTCAGCTTCAACATCAGTCCTTCTAATGAATATTCAGGACTGATATCCTTTAGGATAGACTGGTTGGACCTTCTTGCAGTCCAAGGGACTCTCAAGAGTCTTCTCCAACACCACAGTTCAAAAGCATCAATTCTTCAGGGCTCAGCTTTCTTTATGGTCCAACTCACATCTACACACGACTACTGGAAAAACCATAGCTTTGACTAGACGGACCTTTGTTGTAGCTGGAAGAATAAAGTAAAGAATGGTCACCAGATGAAATGCCATGCAGCTGTTCACAAAAACGTGGTCAGTTGGAACACACTGATAAAGAAAGATGTCTGTTGTGGGTTGAATTGAGTCCCCAGAAAAGACACAGTGAGCTCCTCACCCCGGTGCCTGTGAATGTGACATTTGACAATGGCCTTTGCAGGTGTTATTAGTTAGGTCATCCTGGAGTAGGTGGGTCCTTAAGCCAACACCTGGTGTCCACCTGAAAAGAGGACAGGGACCCTGGAAGTCCAGTGGCTAAGATTCCAGGCTTTCACTGCTGGGGGCCTGGGTTCAATCCCTGTCAGGGAACTAAGATGCTGCAAGTCAACTGGTGTGGGTAAAAAAGTAACAAAAAAGGCAATAGACCCACAGGGGAAAAGATGACTTGAGGATGGAGGCAGAGACTGCAGCAACGTGCCTATAAGCCAAGGACTGCCGGCCACCAGGTGCTGGAAGAGGCCAGAAGAGATTCCTGCTTGGGCCCTCCAGAAGCAACCAACACTGCTGATGCCTGAATTTCACACTTCTGGCTTCCAGAAGCTAAGAGAAGAAATCTCCGTTGTTTTAGCCACACGGTCTGTGGGCCGTTGTTACAGCAGCCCTGGAAACTGCTACAATCTCCAGTCTCCAAGATAACTGCTAATTGAAGACAGCAAAGAACGGAATGGTCAGGACCTGGGCCTGGCTTTGCCCAGGGAGAGAGGACGTTCCCATGTGCTGGGACTTGCCCGAGACGCCCCAGGAGGGGCGCATGGCCAGGAAGAGGCAGGAGTCAGGTCTTCCTTCTCACTGCACAGCCTGGGTTCTGCTTGCATTTTTTACTTTCTACCACGTTAATAAAGAAATAAATAAAATTCAGATCAGGGAGAAAACAAAATGTCAAAAGACCCGTGTAAACCCGATACCTCTCCTAACCCCTCCTCTCTTGGTGTCTGACCATCAGCAGCAAGGCTGGGAGCGGGGACCCTGGGCTTTAGCATCTGCCTGGTTTCTTTCAGAGGAAAGAGAAATGCAAGGCAGGGGGACCTCACTGAGGAAGGAGCTGCTGCCTAGGATAGGGGCGTGGGGGGACCTCCTGGGTTAACCTGTCTGAGGACACCCAGCCTGGGGTCACCAGCGAGCTCCTTCCTGGCCTCCTGTCCTTGGAAACTGCAGACAAGCCTGACGTCACAGGCTGGTATGGAGGATTTGGCGAGCTGAAAGGGCACCGGATCCCAGAGCGCTTTGGGAGGAAGCTGGGCCTCTCTCCAGCTCTCTTCTCTCCTCTGCCGAGGGGCAGAGGTTTCTGGCTCAGCGGTTGAAAGGAGTCTCCAGCTGTGGAGACCCAGGGTGGCCTGGATTGATTCCGGGAGGCTGAGCAGAAGTGGGGGTGGGTGGACAGGAAGACACCCCTCTGGCACGGAAGGCCTCCTTCAGGAAGCCCTCAGGGATCCTTAGGTTGGTCTAGGTCAAGCTAAGGACAAGTCCATCCTCCCCGCAGAGCTCCGCTCTGCCCTTCCCTCCTCCGGATTCTGGCCTCAGCTAGGGTCCCCCGAGCCCACCCACCTCAGTCCTTGCAGGGAGCTCACGGCACACAGCGCCTGCCCTGCCCAGGTGCCTACCCTGCCCAGGCACCTGCCCCGCCCACCCTCCCGCTGGGCAGGGACCGGGCCTCTCCTCCCTGGGTCACAACAGACGGAGACGCGCTCACTTCCTGGCTGAGGCTGCACCCAGCATGTTGGGGAACTTCAGTCCGCCCCTCACGCCTCCATTAGCCCCATTTTGTAGATGGGAACCCTCAGGGTCTGGAGGTGCCCTGTCGCTGGCCTGGGTCAGGCCAACCACCAAGCTGGCCCCTCCGACTCCTGTGAGGGGTGGGGGTGAACCCCCTTCCTCTGTAATACACAAATGAAACCTCACTCTCTTAAAAAACAAAGAGCACTTTATTCCCTCGGAGGTTTCTGTACAGCAATGATGCCACGTGGGGGTGGGGCGGTGGGGAGGGATTGGGGGGAGGGTCATCCTGGCTTTCTTGAGCACAGCCCGCCTCCCGGGAGCAGGGCCAGTCACCTCCAGTCACCGTGGAGGCCACAGTCACCTCCAACTTGTGCAAAAGCATTCGCCTCCCTGTCTGGTCTCCCGGCTACGAGGTGCCAGCTGTGCCCAGGCTGCCGGAGCTCACACCACCGGCTGGCTTCTAGTGACAGCCCCGGTCACGTGGGTGCAGATGCCCTTTGGCCTGGAGGGGCCCAAACTGGTCAGACCTGTGCCCACTCACAGGCCCCGCCTGGAACTCACGGGAACGCGAGGCATTGAGACTGGCAGCCTCGTTTCCCGGGGCTCAGGGGTCCCACAGGGTTCTCCCTTCTGACCCCTCTGCAAACCTCGGGGAAGCCCGGCCGTCGGCAGTGGGCCTGGGCCACAGACATCAGCTGAATCATGTCCCCATTTTACAGATGGGCATCCTGAGGCTCAGAGAGTGGTAAGACCCCAGCTTGCCATGGCTCTGTTTAACTGTGGTGATCTCCCCTTCTACTGACCTGTGCCTGCTCCCCAACCCCAGCTCCTAAGCTAATGTGGAACTTCCAGAAGGTTCCATGGCTTCTTAGTGGTCCCCAGGTTACCCTCCAGTGGGAGTGGCGGGAGTAGGGGTATTCCCAGCCTTGCAGCTTGGAGAAGCTGGGGTGTGCTGGCAGGGGGCTGGGTTCTGGGACCCCAGAAGGCTCCTGAGCTGCCCCTCCGATCCTAACACAGACCGAACAGGTGGCCTGGAAGTGTTCCTGGAGCTCTGCAGGTGGAGGAGTTGAGAGTTAATGAGTCACCGGCAAGCCCATTGGTGGGTCTTCAGAAACCCTCCTGGAGGTGTGGCCGGGATCCCAGGGAAGGGCTGGAGTGTTGGTTGGGTTTCTGGAAGACTCCGGAAGCCAGTAACAGTGCCAGGCTGGGTGCTCCACAGGCAGCATCTCTGAGCTTCCTGACAGTACAACACGGGGAACAGGCTCCCCATTTCACAGCAGAGAAAAGCCAAAGGAGGTCAAGTACTGCAGCCAAGGCCCACCCAGCTGAGGAGTGGAATTCAACCCAGGTCTGAGGGAGCCCACAGTCCACGGAGTCTCGGGCATGTGGGGCAGGGTGGTCGGCGGGGGACCCATTTACAGTTTTGGAAGAGTCTGGGCTGCGTTTTGGAAAAGCGGCCCCCGGGAAGGTGGGGCGGGGGGCATCACAGGCTGGAGGGCTGGGCCAGGGCGGCGGGGCCGGCATCGCCCTCGAGCCGGTCCTCCTCACCGCGCGCGTAGCTGAGCACCACGGTGACGGTGGCGAAGGTGGCAGCATTGACCGGGAAGGCGCGCAGCAGCGTGGAGGCCAGCCCACGTGTGAAGACGCGCCAGCCCTCGGCGCGGTAGCTCTGTTGCACGCAGTCGACGATGCCCCGGTAGCGTGGCGCGCCCTGCAGCCCGTCGGCCTGCAGCCGCGACTTGACGACGTCCACGGGGTAGGTGGAGAGCCAGGACGCGATGCCCGATGTGCCGCCCGCCAGCAGCAGCTTGGGCACCAGCAGGCGGTCGCCCGGCTCGCAGCCCAGCGCGCGCGTCAGCACGTCGTAGGTGAGGAAGTAGACGCCGAAGCTGGGCGTCTCGCGCAGCAGCGTGGATGCCATGCCCCGGTTGACGCCGCGCAGGCCCTCCTGCCGGTAGATCTGTGCCAGGCAGTCCAGGGGCCCGCGGTAGGTGCGCGCCGGGCCCGCCTCCTGCAGCTGCAGCCGCGTCTTGGCCAGCTCCATGGGGCAGCAGATGACGCACTGGATGGCCCCTGCCGCCGCGCCCGCCAGGAACTGGTTCAGCGGCGAGTCCCGGCCCAGCGCCCGCAGGGTGTTGCCCTGCACGCCGAACACCAGCGCGTTGATGAAGGTCAGCCCCAGGAGCGGCGACCCCAGGCCTCGGTACAGGCCTAGCACCTGCGGGGCCCACGGAGAGGCGTCAGGTGCGCTCGGGCTTGGAGTCTATAGAGCTGCTCACGCCCACCTCCCCGGGGGACCCTCCATGCCGGTGGTGGCTGCCCTAACCCACCTCAGCTGCTCATGAGGACCAAGCCGAATTTGATCAGAACCCAGGTTCTCAATCTGAGAGGCCCGGGCACGCCCGCCCTCCCATTTCCAAAGCCTGGCTGTGCCCCTGAGTTGCCCACCACCTCCTCTCCCGGCTCTGTGGTCCAGGGGCCACAGCATCGCAGAGGCGGGGTGCCCTGCTCCACCTCCTGTGGTCCAGTGAAAGAAAGTGAAAGGGAAAGTGGCTCAGGCGTGTCCCACTCTTTTTGACCCCACGGACTATACAGTCCATGGAATTCTCCAGGCCGGAATACTGGAGTGGGTAACTGTTCCCTTCTCCAGGGGATCTTCCCAACCCAGGGATCAAACCCAGGTCTCCCGCCTTGCAGGCAGATTCTTTACCAGCTGAGCCACCAGGGAAGCCCAAGAATACTGGAGTGGGTAGCCTTTCCCTTCTCCAGTGGATCTTCCCGACCCAGGGATCGAACTGGGGTCTCCAGCCTTGCAGGTGGATTCTTTACCAGCTGAGCTGTCAGGGAAGCCCCTGTGGTCCAGACCCACAGCACTGCAGAGGCAATGCTGAGGCTGGTGCCCCACCTGACCCCAATGGGCCCCAGGCACTCACACTCTCCTGCTTGATGATGGCCTGGAAGCAGTGCAAGGTCCCTCGGTATTGGGGCTTCTCCACACTCTGGACCTGAAGCCGCACCTGGAAGGAGGACCCAGTGTAAGTCAAGTGGCCACGTGGAGTCAGAGTGCCCAGCTCTCTGGGGCCGGCACGCAGGAACCCCGGGGAGACTCTCTCCAGGAGGCCTAGGTTGGACCCATGAGGCAGGGAGCCAAGGAGCTTTCTGTGGCTTTTGGAATCCCAGGGAAGGGGCTGGATATCTGTGCCATTTTTAGGGAGGGCTGTCTGTGGACAAACAGTCACGGAGACAGCCAGCTGCAGAGGGGTGGGGGTCCCCAAGACCCCTGTTCACTCTCTCTGCATGAGGTACTGACAATGGGGCCTAAGGCATCTCCTGAGACCTCCCACCATCCCGGAAGCAAGTCCTGGCCGATGCCCAAGGGGTGTCCAGTCTTAACACCCCACCACGTGCTCTCCGCATCGGGGCTGGGAGTGCCCACTGGGTGTTCAGTGAGGAGCCTTGGGCCTTGCGGGCCTCCCGCTTGGTTTCTGCCTGTGGCCCCTGGGGAGGGCAGTGGTCATTAGTTAGTAAAGCGGTGACCGGAGAGCCACTGGTCGGCTCGGGGGCCCTTGGAGCCCAGCAGGCCAGAGCCTCGCTGTGAAAGCACCCTTTGTCCACAGAGAGCTTATCTCAGTCCTTGACACTTATCCCCCAGGGTCAGAGCAGGAGTATCTTTTCTTCCTGTGTCTGGGGGAGGCGGGTGAGCTAGGTTTGGCCCTGGGCTTAGCTCTGACTCAGACGTGATCCCCACTACAGCCCTGGCCATGGCGTGAGCGCCTCTCTGTGCCGGGCAGTGGAGAGGGGCTCCGTCGTGATCACTGGCTGAAGTGGGGTCGGGGTCACTCCTGTTTCAAAGATGGGAAGGCTGAGGCTAAGAAAGATCCTGCAACTCGGTCAAGGCTGTCCTCTCCAGGGACATGAGGGGCTGTGTTGGTCATGGCCAGAGTGGGGTTGAGGGTGCTGGCGAATGCACTTACAGAAAAAAATGTGTTATAAGCAAAAAAGAAATCTCATGCCTGCACATGGGGACCTCAACGCTGGCGACCACTGCTCTGAGAGGCCGCTGACCACCCCAGCACTCCTCCCCACCCTGGCTGCCAGCTCGGAGGCGAAGAGCACAACCCCCCAAGAAGACTGAGCTCTGCCTCAGGTTGCTTCTGGGATGGGAGGCTTCCCACTTTCCCTTCGACGTCCGGGGGTCTCTGGAGGACTGGCTTTTCCTCCTGTGGCCCCTGACACCGGCATCAAGGAGGCCATGTCAGCAGAGATGATGTGAAACGGAGCTGTGTCCTGCCTTCCGTGGGTCAGACTTACGGACACCCCGGTGCCATCCTGGCAGGCTGGACTTGGTTTCACGCCCAGGCTCGGGCCAGCTCGGGTCCCACAAGAGGCCGCAGGGGTCTCCCCTTTGTGTCTGACCCCCGGGGCTGGGATGGGCACTCACCATCTTGGAGGCTTGGGGGAATCAGGTCTGGGGTAAAATGTGGCCTGAGTCTTATAGAATCTAGAGTTGAGGTTTTTAACACTTGGGGGTAGTAGGATCTCATTGGAGGATTGACGGACCCACCCCTGGAAAAGTTAGTCATTTATACATCAACCCCAGGAGGCTCTCAGCTTCCCCCCCAGGGCTAGGAGACCCCGCATAAAGAACCCCCAATCGAGACGGGGCTACTGTGTCTCAACCAGCCCCCAGGGCCCCCACCCCGGGACCTGTGCTTGGGTGCAAGCTCGTCTCATACCCTCCCTGCCCCTGCCAGTCTGGGAGGGCAGTCTGGTAGGTGCGGGGTGGTGGGACGGGGTCCAGGCCCAGGGTCTGGTTTGGGCAGAGAAGAGAAGCGTTGGGTTCACCTGGTCTGTACTTACTAGCGCTCTCCGGGATGAGGCTTACGCTCATCTACAACAAAGTTACATTTTGCTATGGATGGAGACAGCCCCTAGCTCAGAAAGTAAAGGCAGTTAAAGCAACACAAAATTTCAACATCACATCCAGGCCCGGGACCCCCGAGGCCAGGCCCTGGCCTCCCCGCCCCCGCCCCCGCCCGGGGCCGGCTGCTCCCTGGTGAGAGAGGGCCCAGATGCATCCACAGAAACGCGTGTGAAGGTGGCGTGTCCAAGGGCAGTGGCTGTGGTTCCGGGCGCCACAGAGGTGAAACACGTCTTGGACTCAGATTTCAGTTCCAAGGACCCGAGGGGACACACCGCCAAGGTCGCAGTCACGAGATGGTGTGGATGGAAGCGCAACGTGGGCGTCCCCTCATGCATTCGGAAACCCAGGTCCAAGTTCATGAGGTTTATAAAGAGGGAATACAGCACTGTGGATGATAAGGGAGGGTGCTGCCGCCTGGAAGAGGGGAGGGCGGAGGTGTTAGGAGGAGAGGGGGGTTTCTGGGGGGAGGGCTGCCTCATTTCTCCTCACAGGTTTGTGCTTCCACGGTGAGCACGTGGGCGTGGGTCTCCATGTGAAACACTTCAGTGAAAATGACCACTTGCAGAGCTGGGGGGTAAATCCCACTTTTGCCAAAAGCCAGGAATATATAGAATATATATGGGCCTGTGTGCCTGTCTGTTTTCTGGTAGAAATCATTAACAAGGGTTGGGGGAAAGGTTACATAAAGGACTAGTTTTTGTTTTTTTGTTTTGTTTATATGTGTCTGTTATGGTGAACATTCTTTTACACCCTACATTACTTTTGTAATAGAAAGCTAACCAAAAAAAGTGTGTACGTATGTGTTCTTTTGTTTTTTGTTTTTTTTTTAAAAAAACCCAGCGTTTTCCTGTTTTCTTTGCTTATTATTATTACTTTTTTAATATTTATTTATTTGGCTGTGCCAGGCCTTAGTTGTAGCATGCGGAATCTAGTTCCCTGACCAGGGATCAAACTCAGGCCCCTGGCATAAGAAGCTTAGCCACTGGACCACTGGGGAAGTCCCAAGAATGCTTAACTTTTATAATGCAAAACAGCCGGGAGGTGGGGGGCGGGGAAAGCCATTGGCATTAAGTTAAACCAAAAGAGCTGAGCGGCTCTACCTGGAATCAGCACAAGGTCACAGTGTCTGAGCGCATGGGGGTGGGGGGTGGACAAGAAGGGTCAGAGCTTGAGTGACAGTGGTGACTTGCTAGGGGTGGGTTTTCTTCCCCTTTAAAAAGGCTTGGCTTTTTAAAGATCAGTTTGCGCAGCGGTGATGCTGGTGGGCCTCAGTGGCAGAAACAAAAAGTTACAAATGGATTTCCTCAAAGACCACCCCCAGGTGCCAGGTAAGGTGGGGCAGGGCAGGAACCCAGCGGTGGAGGGGTTCCTGGGCTCAGGCTACCCCTGGGGCGCTGGTCATGGCTCAGGAGCTCAGAGGGAGCTGGAGGCACCAGAACAAAGTGGCCCCCAGCCTGGAGGGACTGACCTGGGGGGGGTCGGGGGGGACCCCCAAGGAGGCGCCTGAAGAAGGCCTGGCTGAGTCCCAGCTCAGAGAGGCCTCTGCAGAGCTGGGCAGAGGAAGTGAATCAGAGACACTTCTGGGCTAGATGCAGCTTTGAGAGGCACGCACAGCACATGACCGTGGCCCCACGTGGACAGGCTCCCCCAGCCCTGGAGAGGCTCGGGGGCCCGCTGCGTGGCAAGAGAGCCTGGCCTTGCCTTCTGGGATGGAAGGAATCCATGCCCTTCGGAACTAACAGTTCAATCCAGCACAAACCACACCGCGGCGCCGGCCCGGAGGCTTCGGGAAATCTCACCAGCCCCTCACTGTGCAGGTCACAACAGTTGGCCCCGTAAAGTGACCCGCAGGGGGGCTGCCAGGGGGCCTGGAGCTAGCTGCGCAAGGCCCAGAGAGAGACCAGTCTTGTTTGTTTTTGGAGTGGCTTGGAGGATCTTAGTTCCCCACCAGGGATGGGGCCCCGGCCCACAGCGGTGAAAGCACAGAGTCTTAACCACTGGGCCAGACCTATCTAAGGTCAGAGCACGTGCTCGGGGCCTGTGCTGGAGGAAACGCAGCCCTGCTGTAGTCACAGGACCTGGTCTCGGCCCAGGGACACCTGGGTTCCTGAAAAAGGAGGAGACGGGGGTCTCTCAAGCCTGCCTACACAAGGGTGACATCCTTGTGTAGCTCAGAAAGTAAAGGCAGTTAAAGCAACACAAAATTTCAACATCACATCCAGGCCCGGGACCCCCGAGGCCAGGCCCTGGCCCCACCCTCACCCTTGAGGGAAGAGGAGCCAAGTTCAGGGTTCAGTGGGCTACAGGGTCTGGCCTAGGGCCCACTGCTTGCAGTTCGCCGAGCTCCCAGGGAAGCCCGCGAGGAAGGAGCCCGACTTGGCTAGTTTAAGGACAAAACCCCCAACAACAGAGGGCAGATCTTATTTGGGAGTTTTCAGCTGAGAGCGTGGACTCTCTTGGTTTCCATTGAGGCCTTGGAGAACCCGGGCCCCAACCCTGTGCCAAGGAGTGGGCTCGTGGAGGGGGGGTGCGGGGGGGACTCCCCGGAGCTACACTTTGCAGCCCCCCCAAGAAATGCCCAGGCAGCGTGTCAGCCCCAAGGCCCACCACTCTGGAGGGGATCGTGGTCATGGGAAAGGCCGATGTGTGACCTCTCTGTAATTCTCTCTGAATCCTTGCCTGCAGGAAGCAGTCGGAGACCTTCTGGTGAGGACAGGGTGCATGCCCCTGGCTCTGGGCAGTTCCTCTGTCCCTGGTGGCCAAGCACCAGGGTGGACCTCCAAGTTCAGCCCTGGCTGGGAGATGGAGGAACAGACCAGGAGGAAAGGCCCGGCCGGCCTGCTGGATAGGCCGCTGCTCGCCTGGGCATCAGGGAGAAGCCTGATTCTACCTTCTGACCTGTGGGAGGACCTTGGGGGGCTCCTGAGATGGTCACCAGGAAGAGGTATTCCGCCGCCCCGACCCTGCAAGCCTCCCTCCAATGTCTGCACCTCCACCATGGCCTGAGGATAAAACGATGAGAGACTCACCTTGACCGTGTCAAACGGGTGTCCCACCAGCACGCCGGCCACACCTGGGGGGAGAGAGGACAGCCCGTGACCCAGATGCTCCAGAAACCACCGTGTGGGGCATGGGTCCAGCAAGGATGTGCCTGGCACATCCCGGGAGCCCCCTGATCCTTGGGGTGGGGTGAGGGGAGGGTGGCCATCCCAAGGCCAAGCCAGGATCTGTCAGACTCAAAGCGGGTGACTCTCTCTCCATCCGGCTGCCCATTGCAGGGGACAAAAGAAGGTGCCCCTTGGTGCAGCAACCTGGACGGACCCAGAGAGTGTCCTACTGAGTGAAGTCAGACAGGAGAAATACTGTATGCCATCCCCTGTATGTGGAATCTAAAAGGAAATGATACAAATAAGCTTCCTTACAAAATAGACTCACAGACTTTGAGAATGCACTTAGGGTTGCCAGAGGGAAGGGTGAGGGGAAGGGATGGTTAGGGAGTATGGGATGGACGTGTACACACACTGCTGTATTTAAAATGGATAACCAACAAGGACCACCTGTAGTGCATAGGGACCTTTGCTCAATGTTATGTGGCAGCCTGCATGGGAGGGGTTTGGGGGGAGAATGGATATGTATGGCTGAGTGCCTTCACTGTCCACATGATACTCTCACAATACTGTTAATCAGCTATGCTCCAATATAAAATAAAAAGTTTTTAAAAAAAGAGAGAAGGTGCCTCTTGGGAGGTTGTTGAAGTCAGTTCTCAGATGTTCCCATCGCTCCAAATGCCTGGCACGGTCGGGGGCTCCAGGGGTTCTGGACTTGGGGCCAGCCCCTCACCCGGGCTTGAATTCTCCCTCTGTCATTTCCCAGCTGGCTGAGCTCACAAAGGACTCAGCGTCCGAGCCTCACCCTCTGCACTTGTACAGGATTGACAGTCAGCCTTCCCCAGGGCTGCCCCTGGTCCTGGAGTGCCGACCCGGACATGAGGCATCGCAGCTGCTGGCTGACTGCTCCCCTGCCCTGCGCGGGAGCCACACTGTGCCCGGGGTGGCCGCCCACGACTCTGTGTTGGTGCTTGGTTATGTATCAGCCTAGGGCCTGTGAAGACCCACCCTCCCAGAAAAGGACAAGCCCCCCCAACCCCTACCCCGCACGGCTCACAAGCGCCTGTCAGAGTTCTGGTGCTGTGCAGGTCACAGACATCCCTGTGGACCAGTCCTGCTACTCCGCTTCACGGAGGAGCGAGGCTCAGAGGGCTGTGCTAAGTGCCCCGCCGACCCCGTGCTGTCCTCCCTGGAACTCCATGTGTGTGTATGCCTCACAGCGCTGCTTATATTGCTATGCTGTTGTTCAGTCGCCCAGTCGTGTCCGACTCTTTGTGACCCCATGGACTGCAGCATGCCAGGCTTCCCTGTCCCTCACCATCTCCCCATGTCCATTGCATTGGTGATTTATTACTATATTTATTGCCATATTTCAATGTATAATAGAGCAATTAAACAGGCTAATATTCATTGAGTCACAGTCACGTTTCTACCTGCTGGTTACCATTCTTAGCTTTGTGTGTGTACCAACTCTCCCTCTTATAAAGGATTATTAGCCCATTTTACAGATGAGGAAACTGAGGCACAGGAAAGTGATATATATCCACACCACACAGTAAGTGGTGGAGCCAAGATCTGGATCCAAACCTTCTGGGCCTGGAGCCCTCCTTAACCACTCATCTCTCCTGCTCCCCATCAGAGCTGGTTACCATATTAGCGGACGTTCACAAGTAAATAGGAGTTATTATGTTTCTTCACATACTGTATTTGTAATCCTTATATAATGTCCTTTTCACCTTGTTTAATACTTCAGACTTTAAAAGTGCAAGTCGCTCAATCGTTGACTCTTTATGACCCTGTGGACTATACAGTCCATGGAATTCTCCAGGCCAGAATACTGGAGTGGGCAGCCTTTCCCTTCTCCAGGGGATCTTCCCATCCCAGGGATCGAACCCAGGTCTCCCGCATTGCAGGCAGAGTCTTTACCAGCTGAGCCACAAGGGAAGCCCTCGGACCTTAAAGTCCACTCTATTTGATACTAGCTTTGCCAATCCTGCTTTGCTTTTGGTCATGAGTATCTGGCATAGTTTGGTGACGTTCCTAATTTTCAACTTTGTCTTACTACTTTTAGATGTTCCATAAACAAACTACAGCTGGGTTTTGGTTTCTACCCCAGTGTGAAGCAGTTTCAGGTTTTGCCAAGACAAGAGGTCTGACAGCTCTGTCTTATTTTATGGGTATGACCCCTTTGCTTTCCACATTTTTTTGGGTTCAGGCAAACTACTATTTATTCCCTTTCTGCTTGTTAATTTGTTAGTTTTTAGCTAAGAGTTACCTCTGCTTTGGAACACTCATAATCCACGTGTGGAAGTGAAAGTCGCTCAGTTGTGCCCAACTCTTTGTGACCCCATGGACTATACAGTCCATGGAATTCTCCAGGCCAGAATACTGGAGTGGGTAGGAGTGGGTAGCCTTTCCCTTCTCCAGGGGATCTTTCCGACCCAGGAATCGAACCGGGGTCTCTTGCATTGCAGGTGGATTCTTTACCAACTGAGCTATCAGGGAACCTGCATGTAGAAACAGGGTTAAGAACTATCACCACCCTGCCATGGGGTGAGAGTAGGAGGCTTTCTCTGCCCCCTACTGCCCCACCTTACCCCCAAGAGCCATCTCCAAGCACATTCCCACCCTGCCCATCTTCCACTGATCTTCACCTTCAAAACTCACGAGACTCAGGGCTATTCCATCTTGGGGGTCTCTACTTTCATCACTGGAGCCTCTCTTGATTACGACCCTCAGAGGTAACACATCTGAACTCCGGTTCATCTGCAAAACCTGTTTCTTTAATGCCATCAGGGAAGAGAGTCCTCAGCTCTGGGGGGGACTGAGTCCAGGCCATTAACTCTGGCCATGGCCACGAATTTTCTGGTTTCCATGGCTACAGATGAGAAATCCACGGGCAGCCTCTCTATTCACCTTTGTCAATAACTTATTTATTCTATCAGAAAGCTGCTGAGATTTTTATCTGTAGATTTTGGGAATATCACCAGGAGATACCAAGGGTGTGTCTTTTTTTCTTTAAAGAACTCCGCCTGGAATGCCCTCAGCCCTTTCACTCAGCAGACTCCTGATCAGAGAAAGTCTCCACTATTATTTATTCATCACACTCATCACCGCCAGACCTTTTCTTCCTCTGGAGCACTAACACTCACAGGTGGGTGAAAAGACACCCCAAGCCTGTCTTCTCCCTCAGCTCTTCCACCTTTGTGTTTCTGGTCTTCAAGACACACTTTGTTTTGATCATTTGAGACCCACCCCCGTTTTCATTTCCTGTTTTTAATTTTCTGAATTTGAAATTCTAGCTCTTGGGGGAATGGAAGTGGGTACTGGGACCCTTCTAACCCAGCCCCCTGCAAGGCCTCAGGGCTGCTGTCAATTAAGGCCCTACCCCGCCTCCCCGAGGGCGAGGTTGGACACGTGGTTCACACTCAGCCAATCAGAAGGGATCCACCCTCCCGGGATGCTGAATGAAGAGCCACCCCTGGGGGCGGAAACACAGCTTGCACCTGCCCTGAACCTCCAGCCGGTGAGGAGCTCAAACCCGAGGAAGCCAGGCAACCCCTGGGGCTCAGGCTAGGGGTGCCACCGGACATGGTCCCTGACGGCCCCTCTGCTCTGAGAGCTGAGCCTGGGACACAGGTCACTGTCTCCTAGCGCCTTGAGGCCGGGGGAGGGACGAGCCTGGCGGCCTCCTTGCATTTTTCAGGGCCTAGGTTTCTCCTGGGTCAAGTAACAGCAGGAGAGAGGGTCCCTTCCACCCTCGCCCATCTCCACTCACACCACGGGGGAGACACAGGCACCACCAGCCCCAGGCGTCCACCTGGACGCAGGTAGGACCACAGGTCTGGGGGCCGTGGAGTACCTTCCACTCGCCAGCCCAGGGCCTGGCCAGGGTCTCTCCCAGGTGGGCGTGATGAGGATGGGCAGGGGCCCTGGTGAGCAAGAGCCCAGGGTGACTTGACCGTGTGTGTCTGAAGGGATGGGTCTGACTTTACCAAGAGTGTTCCCGCCCCAAACCCCGCAGCCCCCAGCACACCTGTGTGAATACAGAAGGGATCCTGCTTCTCTGGGGGAAGAACCCACACTCCTCAAGAAGCTGCAAAGGGGTCTTGGCCCTGGGACTGAGCCCCCATTGGGGGTGGGGTAGAGAAGGGTTTGCCCACCCCCTACCCTGGAGGAGCCCCCGGTCTGGTGGCAGGACACAAGGGGAGGTCCCTGGGAGAGGGGGTGTGGGAACAGCAGAGAGGGGAATGGACAGGGCGAAACTGACAGCTTGGTCCATGGAGGTCGGCCCCTCCTGTCTCCTCTGGCACCTGGGCTTGGAAGAAACGTGCCGGAAAGCTCTGGGGCCTGGAGGCCTGATTGGGTAACCGTCTGGGTCACTTCCCAGCACACTCCGTTCTGCATCAGCCTCCTCCTCTCAGGAAGGTTTATGTGCCTAAGGCACACTCCTCTTCCCCCAGGGAGCCGCTGGCTGGCAGGTAGCTGAGAGCAGTTATGAGAGTCACCGGGGGGCAGGTGACCTGCTGGGGGAGACAAGCGCCCAGTGTCAGAGCTTGGGCAGGGCTTGGGGACACTCAGCCAGTCCTCTGGCACTTGTGTCAGCTTGCTGAGTCCCTGACTGCTGAACCTGGCTCCCAGTGAATACCTGTTGAATAAATTAACTCTACAAGAAAAACAGACACTAAAGGCCCAAGAGGGAAGTGCCAGTGCCCAGCACCCATGCTCAGGCCACAGCCAGCCCAGAGGAGCGAAGACTCAAGGTCTTCACGGGGGGGGACACGGCCTCAGCGCTGTGGGGCAGCTCGGCCTCGGGGAAGGTGCCCCACACCGGGTGCGCTCGTGAGCCCAAGGCCTGCCTACTCTGCCCCCTCCCAGGGGCTTCCCCGGTGGCTCAGCTGGTAAACAATCTGCCTGCAATGTGGGAGACCTCGGTTCAATCCCTGGGTTGGGAAGATCCCCTGGAGAAGGGAATGGCTACCCACTCCAGTGTTCTGGTCTGGAGAATCCCATGGACTGTATAGGCCATGGGGTTGCCAAGAGTCGGACACGACTGAGCGACTTTCACTTTCACACCCCCCACCCCCCCACCGCCAGTCTGTTCCTAAGAACCACGCAGGAAGGGGGAGGCCGCCAAGGCGCGACTAGGCGCCTGGGGTCAGGCCCACGCCTTTTAGGCCATCTCACTAGGGGGTCGTCCGGTAGCCCCCGGCCCCAGCCCACCCACACGGCTGCGGGAGACGGGGTGGAGGCAGTTTCAAACTTCTTGGGCCCAGGGAGGGGACCCTGCTCCGGGGGCGCAGGCTGGGGGACGGCCTGAGGGAGATGGGCTCGGAGCCTCGCCGTCCGCTGGCCTCGGCAAGGAGGGTGGTGGGGCATCCTTCTGGCGGTGCCCTGGCAGCCACGGTAATGTCCCCGAGCCCCAGGTCGCTCGTCCGAACGTGCTGCGAAAGACTTAAAAGACAGTTGCCTTGGTGGACAGCGCCCTAGGGGCCTCCGGGCCTGAAGTCAATTCACGCCCACAGGAATCCCGTTAAACAGGAGCACAGCTAACCCACCTTACAGAGGAGGAAATCTCAGCCATAGGGCAAGCCACGGGGCCGAGAGGTCGCAGGTGAGCTGGCCTCCCAGGCCGAACGCCTCGTCCCCGGCCCCCGCGCTCGCCCGGGCAGGACCCGCCCGCTTCCTTACCCCCAGCGCATCCAGCCAGAAAGTCGAGCGCCATTGCCGGGTCCCCGGTGAAGCCGCCTTCCTCCGGGTCCTCCTTCGCTGACCCCTCGTCGGACTGGTCGCCGTCGGGGGCCCTCCCTGCCTCGCTGGGCTGGGGCTCGGCCTGGCCGCCGCCTTCTGGCACGGAGCCCCGCGCAGGCTGGGGTCTGGCAGTAGCGGTGGCGGCGGCTCAGCGCGCGACTCCTTGCCGGGCGTTTGTCCCTCGCTAGCCGGCTCGCCGGCCTTTGCGATCTTCCGTACGCCGCCCGCGGTCCCTCACCTCGGGCCGCGCGTCCCGCCCCCCGGGCCGGCCGGCCGGGGCGCGGGCGGGGAGCAGAGCTCAGCCAATGGGCGGGCGAGGCGCGGACAACGCCCCAGGCCCCGCGCGCCGCCGCGGCGTTTCATTGGCCGGGCGGACCTGGGCGGACCTGGGGTGCGGGCGGGGCGGGGCCACGTAGCGGGCAGGCGGGCGGGGGAGGCGCGGGGGCGCTGCAGACAAAGAATGCGCTTCGTGCGCCCGCCCGCGCCGCCCCCGGCGGAGAGGAAGCGGGGCGTGCGCCGCCGTGGCGGGACGTGGGGTCGGTGCGTCCGGGCAGCCCCGGGCCGGCGCGGCCTGGGAACTTCCCGGCCTGCGCGACGCGGATCAGCGGGGCGGGGGGTGGCGTGCCGTCGCTCTGGACCGGGGGCCTGGGATCCTTGGGGCCTGGGTTCAGATCCCAACTCCACCGCCCAAGCTAATGGGGACGCGCCGCGGTTAACGGAGGTGCAGTGCCGGGACCCTCCAAGACCAGCAGGCTGGGACACTAATTGTAACACTCCTGGAGCGGCGGAACGCCCCTTCGGGGGAGTCTTCGCCCCACCGCCCCCCGTCTGTGCGCCCTCCGGCCGGTGGGCCCGGGGCTCCCCGCCTCCCGGCTCGCCGCGCGAGCGTCGAAGGGCGTGGCCAGGACCTCGGCGCGCAAACTTGCGGGAGCCGCGGAAAGCTGTGCGGAGGGGAGGTTCTTGGACTCTTTCTGGAGCCGCGAGGCGAGAGAGGCCAGGTCGGGCGCGGTGTGGCCAAAGGGGGCGGTCACGGAGCCGCGGCCCTGGAAGGCCTCGGGGCCTGGACCGCCTGGCGGTGGAGAGGGAATGTGAGAAGGCCAAGTGGGAGGGCGCTGGGCTCCGGTCTACGCAGGTAGCTGGGCGGCGGGAGGCGGGGGTGGATGAAGTAAGAGCAGAATCCGACTCCGCTCCGCGTCCGCTCTTCCCCATCCCCGGGGTTGGCCGCGGCCAGGGACCCCCTCCCTGGGGAGCGTCGGGGTCAGAGACTACCCCTTTCCCTTCTCCAGCGCCTCGTGAAGTCCGAACTGCCCGGCTGGGACTCGGCTTGGCCGGGCGCTTTCTCCCTCACCGTGAGTCAGATGGTAACTTAAGGCCTTCGCCCAACTTCCTTCACGCTCTTGAGGTTAGGACACACAGACTGGTGTTTCTGGGTTGCAGATCACACGGTTCTTTTATTTGTACGTTACTATTTCTGAGATCGACAAGGAGGTTACCATGGATAAATACCTCAGGGACAGGTTTTAAAGATTATATATCCTTGCTACTAGGGGATACCTCCCAGGTGCATTAAGTAACTATCGTGGTGATCAGAGGCCACTCTAAATCTAATGATTCTGCATGGTTTCCTTTTATTCTTAGAATCTAAAGAGAACATCCATTGATCTGAGACCCAAACTCAGGTCTGCTGACTCCTAGTCCAGTGCTTGTGATGGCTGGTGGGCCCTGAACTAGGGGTCTGGAGGCCTGGGTTTGAATATCACCAGCCTCTGACAAGACTCATGAGCCAGGAAAGCGTGTGGGCCCCAGGAGAAGCCCAGACTCAAAACCCAGGTGGTAGCTGGCCGGGGGCCTTGAGGTCACGGCGATTAAACTGGACAACCTACATCCGGGTGACTCACCTCTAGAAACAGGGGGTCCGTGGGTTGCTGAGGCCTCAAGGGGCAAAGCACAGATGCCTGCAGCCTCTATTATCTGTTTTTGGAGGAGAGTCAAGAACCTTAACAGGGCAGTAACTCAGAAAATTATTACGGACCGACTGATAAGGAGACAAAGAGCACAAGTGCCTTTAAGTTAATGTCGTGCTTGGGGCAGCTTGCACGAGCCCTGACTCCCGTCCTTGGGCAGGCCCAGAGGCCTGGTACACAAGAAGCGCTCAATATTTGAGCTTCAGAAAACTTCTTGGGGAAAGCTGCGTTTGGGCAGACCCTGCCGGCATCCAGGTGGGGGAGCCGCAGAGGTGGCGGAGGGATGGATCCTGGATCCAGCTGTGCTGGACCCAAGGGAGGACTTGGAGAGGGGCTGGACTGGGGGAGCCAGTGTTCAGGCTGAGGCTTGTTGGCTTTGGGGACAGAGGTCCAGCAAATGGTGAGCAGTGGAGGGGTGGGCTCTGGGGCAGGTGTGCCCACAGTGGGTGCTGGGGGTTGACCTCCAACTGGGAGCATCCCAAGGGCAGCTGCCTGTGCATCCCAGAGTCGGCTGGAAACAGTGTTTGGGGAGGCAGTGAGGAAGGGGTGAGAGCAGGCACTGCTAGGGGCTGGGGTCACTGGGGTGTACTGCTGGCTGACTAAATCGCGAGACCACCCTGAAAGCCATCCCTCCCTAAAGAATCATGCAAGGACTTCTTGATGGTTCTAGTGGCTAGGAATCCACCTTGCACTCCTTGGGACACAGGTCGATCTCTGATGGGGGAACTGAGATCCCACCAGCCGCAGGGCAAGCAAGTCTGCGCGCTGCAACTAGAGAGCCTGTGTGCCTCAAAAGATCCTGAGAGTTGCAACTGGACCTGACACCACCAAGTAACTTAAAAAAAAACAATCGTGCATTTAAAAAAAGTGATTCTGCTGCCTAAGAATCATTCATTTGGGTGGTACTCTGCGCCTGGAGCGGGCACAGGGCAGACCTGCCTCCAGGGCCTCCCACGCAGCTGGCAGGGGAAGTGAAGATGCCTTAGCCAAGGAAATGAGTTTGTAGGCACTGGGCCGGCGTCATTACATCAGCCGCCTGGGTCCCTGTCTGTTCTGCTTCATTTCCTGAGAAGGTTACAGCGCAGTCTGTTCTTTTTCAAACTTCTCACGTTCCACAGGGCCCCAGGACCCTCCCGCCCTCCCAGGAGAGGCCGCCTTGCAGGGGGGCTCAGACCCCAGCCTTGAAGAGGTGGGAGGGCCCCAAGGCCAGAGCAGTAGGGGACAGCAAGGAGGGGAAACGTGCCATGGGGCACCAGGGGTCAGGCCAGGTCACAGAGTGTGTGGCAGAGATTTTGTTGGCAGAGCGTTTGTAATTCCTTACCCAAGACAGGTTGGGTGTGGGAAAATTAGAAAAGGCAGCAGGTTTAAAAAAAAGGTTCTCACCCTGGAATCTGTTGAATTTAATGGTAGGAGGCTACTTGGCCCCCAGGGTTGGGTGGGGAGCAAGGCTGGAGCTCCTTGTCTCAGGGCTAGTGGGGTAGGGGGTGGGCTGAGGCACCTGCTGGGTAGACCCTGTGGGGAGTTGGGCGAGGCTGGAGGGTGTGCAGGGCGAGGCTGGAGTCACTGAAACCGGTTCCAAAGCTCCTGGGCGCAAGACCGGTGGGGAGGGTGCGGCTGTCAACTGCCTCCCACACCCCCCACTTGGAATAAAACCCAGGCTCAGAGCCGGAGGTACCTGGCTGCACCCTCACAACTGCAAGCTCATTCCTGCCCCAGGGCCTTTGCACTGGCTGTGTCCGCAAGGCGGGCCCTCCTCCTCCCAGCCTGGCATAGTCCTCTCCAGGGCTCAAGTTCCCGTTCAACTCTCAGCTCCTCAAAACCGGCTTGGCTGTCGAGCGCCCCATCCCACCGGGCTCTGCCCCAGCTCCTAGAATGACACTGCCTGTTCCTCTAAATGTTTAACACCTCTCTTCCTCCACCAGGGCAGGGACCTTACGTAACCCTACACAGGGCCTGGCACACAGCAGAGGTGAGTAGGCAGCCTTGGGTGAGGGGACCTGGGCTCTGGACTGTCCTGCCCTGTGGCCACAGGTCCCCCTGGGATTGGAGTCTCCCAGGGAGAGAGCTAAACGTGCAGATTCCAAGGCCCCACCTTGGCCTCAGGGAGCAGGTGAGGGTAAAACTTGCATTGAAACAGGCCTCTTCAGGGATGGAGACCTTCTCCCAGGACAGGTTCAGGGGTCTCTGGCTCAGTTTTGCTTTCCAGTCTCCACTTGGCACTGCTCCTGGCTGTGTGGAAGTCCCAGCAGGGAACATGGTGGGGTGGGGTAGGGGTGGCTTTGTGCTGGGGGACCACCTGGACCCATCACCAGGTGCTGATGGGCTGGCTCCACCCCACGGGTCTTTCTCCCCGGCGGGTAAACGTCTTCCCTCTGGATGTCCCTCCGGCCTCAGGTCTGATCTACTCTGGGAGTGACTCAGCCTCCGCAGTGAGTGAGTCAGCTCCATGCCTCAAAGAGGGGAGGGCCTGGGACCCCTTGGGGAGAGCCAGTCCCTGTCCTGGGGGCCCCTCCGGAGTCTGCGGTGCTCAGCGTTCTCCTGTTGGGTGGATTTTGTGGAGTTCACCTCTCAGTTGAGTTTTGTCAGCCCCAGTGTGGCCACCACACCGCGCGGGTTTCTGGCATCTTCGTTCAGTTGGATGCAGTCACCATGGTCTGAGTGCCCAGGGCGGGTATGGCCTCCGCTCTCTCTGCACCCACTTGGCCACGGAGGGGGTGGACCGAGACACCGAAGCGAGGGAGGCTCCGGCCAGATGGAGAGATGACCAGAAACTCAGGAAGGGGCGTGATATAAATAGACGTGGCAAGTGCTTCTGGCGTAAAAATAGAGTTAAAGGGATCCACCCAGGGGTGCCCCAGACCCAGAAGGCCACAGGGGTGGCCTCCAGCTGGGTTTGGGTCAACTGGTCAGGGCCCAGGGGCTCGGCCAAGTGCAGACATGGGGTGTGCCTGCTGCCCATGGGCCTCGTGGAGTCAGGCCCTTGGGTCAGTGAAGGGGTGGCCAGGCCTGGGGCAGTGCCCTCTGGGGGCGCCCTCTGTCATGGTGGGGGGATGGCTGGACCAGCAGACGGTCCGGGGCTGTCGGGCAGTGTGAGCGGGCACCCAGGGCAGTGACCAGAGGAGGGCAGTGTGCCCCTGCCCGGGCTGGGGTTGGGGCGGCAGGATGGGTGGGAGTGGGCGGGGTGATGCTCCTCCAGGCAGGGAATGTGTGTTGGGATAGCAGGCGGGTGCCTTGGGGAGCGCTGGAAGGGACAGAGAAAGGGCTGAGAGAAGGGCCTCCTGGAACCCAGGAGCCCGCCGTGGTTCTCGGAACCCAAGTCTGAGCTTCCCTTTCCAGAACCTCTCCGGTGGGATGGGTCTTCACCAGCTCTGTGTTCCTCCTTCCTCCTGGGGCTTCCTCAGTCCTGACGGCCCAGCCTCGGGCAGTCACCCGCAGCCCACGCCATGATCTCCCCTCTGAGCCCCGCTCTGCTCCCCCGGGCTCTGCCCCCTGGAGCCCCCACCAAGACCCCGTCCCTGGACCGCGCGGGTGCCTGACTCTTGGCGCCTGTGCCTTGCCCCCGGCGGGTGTTGGGGGGCGGGCTCACCTCCCAGATGAACCCCTTTCAGGGCCTTGCTGTCCAAAGGGAGGGTCACGGAAAGGCCTCTGTCACCCCTTTAAGCGTCTGTTGTTCCTGGGTGTGTGTGTGTGAGTGTGGGGTGGTCCTTGAGCCTGCGCTCAGGCACTTCCTGTTAAAGTATGCCGGGTTCCATCCCTGCTCAGGGAACGAAGACTCTGCACGCTGCACAGTGTAGCAAAAAAATAAAAACAGAAAAAAAGGAGGTGCCTGTCTTTGCTTCCCAGCTGGCTCAGGCAGCTCCTCCTCCATGACACTTTGTCCCAGCCTCCCATCCTTCCCCAGCCTCTGCCCCACCAGGCCCGCAACAATGAGCGGTGTCCACGCGCTCCAGCCGGGGTGTTCCAGGCGCCTCCCCCAGTTACAACAACCTGCTTCTCAGCCTTACCCGGCACTGCCTGCCTGCGGGTCTCAGCCATGCTGGGGATGTCCCCCTGACCCCCGGCGGCGCTCCAGTCCTGCCTGTGATTGGGGTCTCCCCCTTTCAGGAGCACCATGGCTACATAACGGCCCTGCGGCCTCCCCGTTGCTCTCTCTGGGACCTCCGACTTCGGGGGACATTGGGCCCCTTGTGAGGACATGAAGGCAGTCCTGTGGGGAGGTCCGTGAGGCCAGCAACTGAAGCCTCCGGCCGACAGCCCTGTGAGTGCGTCACTCTGGAGGGGGGTTCCTCCAGCCCCCCAGATGGCTTCAGGTGGCCACAGCGTGAGAGACCCTGAGCCAGAGCCACGCGTCTGAGCTGGTCCCAACTCCTGACCGGCATAACTTGTAAGATGATGAATGTTTGCTGTCAGATGCTTCTCCGCATGGGGATAATTTCTTGGGCAGTCCCAGAGAAGGAATGTACTCCCCAGCCAGGCCAGGGCTGCAGGGAGGCCGGGCAAACCTCTGAATCATCGCTGGATCCCCGCACCCAGCATGGGCTTTGCATGAGAAGGTATGCCCTGGAATGAAGGAATGAATTATTGACAGCAGTCAATAGCTTCCCTTCCCAGATCAGCAGATCCAATAGGCCCTCGGCCCTGCCTTGATGAGAGCCTCATTCCTCAATCCAACCCTCCGGGGCCTCGGGTCTTGCTGGTGTCAGGTTATCTTGTCCTGGAGAGAACCTCCCAGCCGGTGGGCCCCAGGGATGCATCCTGTACATCCCTGAAGGGGTCACAGGGGCCTGGAAAACAGGCGGGGCTGCACAACGTGACCGGAAGGGCTTAGGTTATGGCTTGGGCATCTGGGAACTGAAGAGATGGGCCAGGGAGTGGGTGGGGACAGGGCAGGACTGCAGGCAGCTGACCGCTGGTCCAGGCCTGAGGCTGCTGGGTGGCACTCCACGGGTCACTTCTGCTCCGTCTGATGACCAGAGCCGGGGAGCCTTCAAAGTCCTTACCTGCATTAGCCCTGCCTCAGGTGGCTGTCGTCCTCGTTTGCAGATAGGAAAACCGAGTCTCAGGGTCACATTAATCAGTGCCCCCCGTGGCAGTGGGCTGAAATTCCAGTCTTCCCCTAATTGTCACTGTTGCTCTCTGGCCCACAGTGTCCTCGTCTGTAACACGGGGGTGGCTCCAGGGGCCTGGAACTCTGTGCTGAGCTCAGACGTGATGGAGCGGGGGAGCTGGGGGCAGCCCCTCCTGCTGGCCCCGTTGCCCCAGTGGAGGCACAGGCTGGGCACGCCCTATCATATGCTTTGGGATCCTGGGAGCCAGGGCCTGAACCCCTCAGGATGTCAGAGGGAGGCCAGGGTGTCTGGGAGGTCTCAGGTGGGGGGTCATCCACCCTGCACACCAGTCACACCCTAGAGATGCTCCCCCACCCGAAGGTGGCTGAGCCTCAGCTCCCGCCTGTGGCTGTGTGGTCTGCAGCATCCAGCGGGGTGTCGTGGGATGCAGGCAGAGCGTGTCAGGCGCCAAGCCCCTGAGCACACAAACTCGTCTCCTGTCCCATTTTACAGATGAAGACATGGAGGCTTAGAGTGTCACAGAGTGAGCCAGGAAGACTCCAGAGTCTCCTTAACTCATCCAAGTCTTGCCAAGGAGCCCCATTTTCTGGAAATGCCCATCTCTGGAGCTGGCTCAGTGTCGCAGCACCCACTCTGGACTCATTGCCTGGAAGTCCCACTGCCCCCATCCCTATCCTTCCAAATCCTGCCAAAATGGCAAAGGTAAAAATAGTTAAAATAGGTAAAAATAGTTCAGGTGGATTTCTCTGGTGGTCTAGTGGCTAAGAATCTGCCTGCCAATGCAGGGGACAGGAGTTAGGACCCTGGTCCAGGAAGATCCCACGTGCTGCGGGGCAGCTAAGCTCATGAGCCACACCTACGGAGCCGGTGCCCTACAACAAGAGGAGCCACCACAATGGGAAGACTTCACACCACAGACAGAGTAGCCCCCACCAGGCGGCAACTAGAGAAAGCCTGGGCTCAACAGCAAAGACCCAGGCCAGCCGGCCGGCCCCCCACCCTCCAAAAAATAAATGTAAATCGTTCAGGGGTGTTTGACCCAGCGAACTCCCCTCTGAGAATGTACCCATTGAAACACAAAGACCTTAAAGCATAATTCCTGGAGCACTTTCTGCTTTGTACAGGCGCATTCCACTTGTCTGTCCTTGACATCACCCGCAAGTTACATCGTAACAGTGATATTTATTCCTTTATTTCGGTTGCGCCATGCAGCTGTGGGATGTTCATTTCCCGAGCAGAGATTGAACATTTGCCCACCCTGCTTAGGGAGTCTTAACCCCTGGGCCTCCCGGGAAATCCCATAACGGTGATACTCAGGGCTCCAGGTTGGGCTCCAGGAGCCTAGGGCCTGCTGACCCTTTAGAGCCTTCTAGGTGGACGGCAACAGAGCAGCCATTTCACAGACAGGGACGCTGAGGCCCCCGGGGGACCTCACAGAGAGAGACCCTCGGGGAGGGCCGCACCCAGGCAGCCTGGCTCAGCCTACCGGTCCACCCCACGGGCACTGTGGACACGCAGAGGAGTGAGTTCCCAGGTGCACGGCGTCCCAGACGAGTTGAGAAGGAAAGGCAGCAAGTCCCAAAATAGTGAAAACAGAGGTGTCTGCTTGCGTCCGGCCAGGAGGCGGGGCCTTCGCCTCGATGCCGCTGCGTCTCTTTGGTCTGGATGTCCTGTGAGGAGCTTGAAGTCACCCCCCTCGTTATGAAGTGTAAGCACGCCTTTTAGGGTACCAGGTCCCCCCGCGGCACCTCGGCCTGCAGCACCCTTCCCCTGGCCCCGGGGCCCCTGGGGTCTGCGCCGTGTCTGTCTCCCCCTACAGGATGGCTCGGAATTCCTCCCTTGGGCCATCCGGAGCCCTGCTGTTGAAGCAAGCCTAAAGCCCACCTTGCTGCTCGGAACAGTGACCCTTCGGGGTGGCCCCAGTGGGTGCCCTGGGCTCTGGCTCCTGCCACGCACGCAAGACTCAGAAAGGTCGCACCACTGACCCAAGGTCACACAGCTGGGAGGGGTGGAGCCAGGAGCCAAATCCAGGCTGAGACGGCCACCCGCTGTCTCCCCCAAACCCGGAGCGGCGTGGGCCACAGTCCCTCCTGAGCCCAAACCTGCCACCAGAGGGCTTCCTTGCCATGTCCTGGGTCAGGTGCGAGCAGATGACTCTGCCCTGGGTTCATCCACCTGTCTGTCCAACCATCATCCAGCATCTACCCACCCACCCATCCACCGACGTTTCCATCCATCTGTCTGTCCTTCCGTCTGTCAGTCCCTCTGACCATCTGTCCATCCATCCACCCATCCACTCACTGACTCATTTTTTTCAGGCATTTATTCATCCACTCTCCCCAGGGTGCCCACCGCAGGCCGGCACTGTGGGCTCAGAGACAGATCCAGCACGGCCCTGCCTGCCAGCAGCTCGGAGCTGGCAGGAGACGTGTTCAGACCTGCACAGGGAAGCCTCTGCAGTGAGGTGGCATGTTTTCTGTTTCTGCTGCGGCGAAGGGTAGTCTGGGTATGTTTGTTCAGGAGGCAAAGGGTGCGTGAAACTTGGTGACAGTGACCGAGAAAACTCGCTTGTCTCAGTGCCACCTCCAGGGCGGCCCTCACACCCTCCATCCCAACCCTCCCTGCTCCGACTCTCATTGGCACAGGCTGCTGTCTGGCAGACTCATTATTTAGATTATTTTTTGTGTTGGTTGTCTGTCTCCTCCCCCTCCTTATAAGAGCCACAGGGAAGGGACTTTTTGCCTGTGTTTACTGCTATGTTTATTGAAGTGGCCCAGTGCCTAGGATGTGGCATGCAGTAGGCATGAAGTGTTTCTTGCGTGGGTGGGAGGTATGGGTGAGGGTATGGGTGGGGGCATGTTTGGGGGGCATGGAGGGCATAGGTGGAGGCATGGTTGGGGGGGTGGTGGGGGTGGGGTTGGGGGGGGGTGTGGGTGGGGGTGGGGGGGGGGGGTATGGGCAGGGTGGGCTGCTTGGAGACCAAGCGGTTGGGGGCTGTGCAGATGGCTAGAGGGAGTGGATCTGAACGTGACTGTCAAGGGGTTGCCCTCAGGAGTGGGTGCCTCAGGGTGCGGGGTGCAGGCAGAAAGGCATCCAGGGTGGTTCCTGCCTCTGGCTCGGGTGCCCAGGGCTGACTCTGTAGGAAACATGGAACTTGACCACTCCATTTCTTCAGTTAGACCGCATGCCTCAAGTTCCCTCACCGTCTGAAGGACTGGCCTCCGCAGTGTAGCATCCCAGCTGGATGTGGCCTGCTCAGAACAGGCCTGTCCCCTCCCTCTTTCTAGAACCTGCGCTCCTACTAAGGCAACCTGCATGTTTGGCCAGCTACTCCTGCAGGGACACACCCGAGCGTGCCCCAGTGGTCCCTGACGCAGCGCAGGTGCTGCCCTCCTCTCGTGGAGGCAGAGACGGAGGTAGGGGAAAGTCAAGGGCTTGCCCGAGGTCTCGGGGCTGGGATCTGAGGGCGGGCGGCCTGGCTCCTAACTGGACACTGGCCTGCCTCTCTCTAAAGGTCAAGGTGGGCCTCAGGACTGGCCTTGGACCGCCCGCCTCTTGCCCTTTGTCCTCTGTCGTGGCAGCGGACGCTGCCAGCCTGTGTTCCCCACCCGTCCCACAAACACCTGAGCAGGGGCGGGGCTCCCCGTCTGTCAGCGCGACCTGGTCAAGGTCAGCCTGTGGTCCACCAGTCAGGGGACAGGAAGCAGGTGGATACACAACCCCAGGGCTGCCTGGAGGGGGCTGCCCGGGCGCTGTCGTGTCAACACCTCTCCTGCTGGGAGCTAGCACACGAGATCCCACCCATGACAAGGTCATGAGGAGGAGGCCTGACAAGCAAAGCAGATCCGGACTTCAGGAATTTCGAAAAGCTGCCCTGGCGCTCACCTTAAAGATGGTCTCTGTCTTTCTGATGCTTGCTATATTAGACTACTCCCTAATTTCTGTGACACAGGTAGAAGGCCTTCTCCGACTTCTCTCCAAACAGAATCAACTTAGAACGTTAATCAACATGTCCCCCGGACGGAGGTATCCTATAAGATTATCCAGGATGAAAGGAGTGTTTCAATTTAGACCCCTTTGCTGGCATTCTAGCCTGCTTAGCAAATGCGTATTAATGTAACACAAAAATATTATTTTAAAAGTGGTTAGAATTGTTCATTTTAACCAGGAATGCTAAACAGGGGCTGCCTCACCGGAGCTGCAGAGTCTTTGTGTTATAAAGCTTTTAGATAAATTCAACTAATAACTTCTGCAAAAGGACTAACCTTTGTGTTCATTAAATAATCGATTACAGGAAAACAGCTTTGCATTCACCTAGGTCATAAAATGTCAATAGGCCCCGAGGCCAGAAGATAATGTATAAGACACTCACAAAGAAGTTACTGTAAACGCCCTGGTTTCCTGAGGGACAAGATGATGTAATGTTAAACTTTCTTCCCCTAAAAATGTACTAACTTAGAATATAAAGCTACAGTAAAAAATAAAGATTTGCCAGACTCTTCCAGACTCTGCACCCCCGCCTGGTCATTCTCTCTCTCTCCCTCGCAGACTTGGCCCTATCAAGGCTGGTCTCATGTGTCTTCTCTCTCTCTCGCCAACGCCGTTCATCCTGTGGGTACCCCCTGGATCCTGCCGAGGCTGGACCCTGGCACTCTCCCAGTCCTGCCAGCTTCCTGGTTGGCAGAGCACACACTGTATGTGACCCTGGGCAAGTGCTCAGCCTCCCTGAACTTCAGCGGCCGTGAAGGGCTGCGTTCCGGTGTCACATGGGGGGTGAGTCATCAGGGCAGGGCCCATGGGTCTCAGGGCCTGGCCCGCGGCATCAGAGAGGGGCTGGTTGGGTGAGTATCCGGTGGCCAAATCCAGCCCCGCTTCCTGCATGGCCCTGGATGGGTCCCTTTCCTGGGCCTCAGTGGCTCCATCTGTAAAATGGGACCATCAGCCCTGCCTCCTCCTGGGGCTGTGACAAGGACGCCCTGAGATGGTGAAGGAGGAGGGCTTGGTTAACTAAAGTGGGGGGCATAGCCAGGGAGAGGTCACTGGTCATCCCAGCGACCAGCCTCTTACTGGATGGAGTGGCTTCCCCTTTAGGAGCGCCCTGATTTGGTTAGAGGAGCGGTCGGGAGCCCTGGCCCCTGGTCCCCTCGCTCAGCGAGCCATGCTCAGAGCTGGGTCTGAACTGGGTGCTGGGGACTCAGAGTTGGATCTGGCTGGAGCCCTGGGCACACGTAGACGGATGTGGAAGCAGCAAGGGGACTGGGGCCCAGGGTGGTACGAAGGACGTGGAGGAGACCTTGGCCTGTGGCTGGGCTGCTCACAGGACGCCCTGGCCCGCCTCCCTGAGGCTTTGTCCTTGGTGGGGGGTGTCCATCGCCCCCACGCCTCCCTGCTAGCTGGAGCTCCCTGGGGACGGGGTTGGGCTGCCTGAACGCAGCCTCAACTCAGAGATTGTTGAATGAATAAGTGAGGGAGTGTTGACGGTTACCCAGGCAGGAGCAACTCCAGGGGAGTCAGGGAGGCCCAGGGATGGATAAGGGCTGAGCTTGGGTTTGGAGTGATGCGGGGGGCATCACGGCCTCCCCAGGGGCTGGTCCGAAACCCCAGCCTGTAGGTGGTGGGCACGGCGATCCTGCTTTATGAATCTGACGTCACCCGTGGCCTCTCACACACTTCCCGACACCTGGATCCTGAGGGCACTGGGACAAGGGTCCTTTGGAGTAGGTGGGAGGGAGTCCAGGTGGGCATTGACCCGCCTGCGGCCTGGCACAGCCTCTGCCTCTGAGGCCACTGGTCAGCAGGCTCCGCTTCCTGTCCCTGCCCCCACTGCGGGTATTTAAGGTCTGTGAGGAGCCCGTGGGGAGCTTCGGACGCCACCCTGGTGGTGGCACCAGACAGACCTCTCAGGCAGCCTGACCCCTGCTCCTTCCCCACCACCCGCACTGTCCATGGATTTTGTTGCTGGAGCCATCGGAGGTCAGAGTGGGCACTGTGGGGCGTCAGAGGGGGCTGTTGCTCCCGGCGGAACTGGGGGGGGGGGGGGCGGGAAGGGGGGGCTCTGTCTGGGGAAGCAGTGAGGTTTGAGGCCTCTAGGAAGTGGCTGGTGCCTGGCGGGGGTGCCACAGGTGCTGGGAGGAGAGAGGAGTTTTCCCTGGAGACGATGGGGCAGGTGGCCCAGAGCCCAGGAGGAGCTGGGTGGGGGTGACTCTGCTCCAGGGGCTCGGCCTGGAGGCTGAGGGGCGGGCAGTGGTGGGGGTGCAGAGGGTGGGTGGTCTCCGCCTGGCCAGGGGGAGGCTGGGAATCACACGCATGGAAAAGGATGGGATGAGAGGCTCCAGGAGAGGGTGGAGGGTGGGGACATATCAGGCTGACTGTAAGGGCAGCAGCGTGCTGGGGGAGGGTCCCAGATGAGCCTGGCACCCCCAGTGTCTCCCTGGCTGTGTGCACCCGTGGGCCCGCTCCCACCTGGCTGGGCTTCCAGTCCATTCTCACCTCCGGAGAGAAGGCTGTTGTGAAAGCCGGATCCAGGAAGGGGCTCTGCTCCTCCCAGCCCGGCTTGCACCGGCTATTTTGGTGAGGTGCCCTCGACCTCTGTTCTCTTGTGAAACGGCAGGGGCTGCTCATCAATACTTCTAGGAATAGTGTGGGTGTTCTGTTCAGAAGGGGTGAGCAGTGCTGAGATGGGAATGACCCGGGCCCTGGCCTTACCAGTGGGCTGTCTGAGGTCCCCGCTGGGGGCTGGGCCTGAGGCTCCCCTGGACGTCAGCCCCCTAAGCAGCCGGGGCTTGACCTGCCCAGGATCTCACAGCAGGAAGGGCTCCCGAGTCCCGCATCTTCCTGCCAGGGCCCCGGGAAGGCTTGGGTGGAAAGGGCTCCTGCTCTCTGCGCCTGGCACTGGGACACGGGGAGGCAGACCTGGGCCTTTTCCTTGAGGAACCCTCGTTCTGGATAGCAGCAAAGCCCTGTGATGGCCATGTGACCCACGTGTTTTCTGGCACAGGGGCAGCCCAGCGTATGGGAGTCAGGGAAGCCTCCGGAGAGGAGGTGATGGTGTGGCAGGGTTTTGATGCATGAGTAGGAGTTTGGTGTGGTGTATGCAAGGGTTGTGCCTGCGTGCGTGCTCAGTCGCTCAGTCCTGTCTGACTCTGCAACCCCGTGGACTGTAGCCCGCCAGGCTCCTCTGTCTGTGGGATTTCCCAGGCGAGCGTACCGGAGCGGGCTGCCGTTTTCTCTTCCCCATGGGACCTTTCCAGTCCAAGGATTAGAACCCGTGGCTCCTGCCACGTCTCTGCATTGAGGCCAAATTCTGAGCCACCTGGGAAGCCCGTACGTAAGGGCTGAGGAAGGTGATTCTCCACAAGTCAGTGAGTCATTTTTTGGCTTCACTTTTTGTTCTTTCATCTGTGCATTCATTCACTTTATTATTTCATTCATGCGTATTTACTGAGTCCTGGGCTACATAACAAATAGGCACGGCCCCCACATACCTTGCTGTTTTCAGGTGGCCCTCACCGAGCCCCCCACTCTCGGGATGAAACCCCAGGGACCTGCCCGCTCTCTGTGTTCCGCGTGGCAGTGCTGGGGGCTTGGAGCTTGAGACCCCGGTGTCAGGAAAGGAGAAATGGAAAGAAGGCGGCAGGTGTCCTCTCGGCAGGAGGCAGAGGGCCCTGGTCCGGGAAGCCCCGAGTTCTACTCTGTTTCACGCAAACTTGTGCTTCCAGCAATCCCCCTCGGAGGCCTGCTGCCCCGGGCTTTCTCCGCCCCCAGCCTCTGCCTGGGCTGTGCCCCCTCCGTCGCCCCCCGCCCCCCTGCAGCTGCGAGGCGCAGCAGCCTCTTGGCCTGCAGACAGACCCTTCACAGACTGAGGCTTGAGCATGAGCTCGGCCTGGCTAGCAGACAGGGCCCAGCAAACCAGTTCTGAAACGTGATGCCGGAGGGGAGGCCGTGGAGCACCCTTGCCTCTCAGAAGGAGGGTCCAGGGGGCCAAGACTCGGAAGTAGAGACCACTGGCAGCCTGGCTGACATCACGTTACCTCTCTAAGCCTCAGTTTCCTCATCTGTAAAATGGCAGTCGCGCTCCCCCTCTGTTGAGACGTGGTGTGGACAAGAAGAGCGTGGTCAGGGCCCCCCTCCTTTGCTGAGATGGCTTGGGCTGCTGCTCTCCTCACCAGCTCCCCTGGTTTTCTGACAGGTGTCTGCGGTGTTGCTGTGGGCTACCCCCTGGACACGGTGAAGGTACGGCCATTGCCAGGCCTCTGCCACCCACCCCAAGACCCCTGCCTGGGCTTAGGTCCCCATCTATGGCCGGAAGAACTTTCCAGCCTGCTGGGCAGTCCTTGTCTCTTCCCCCACAACCTCCCCTGGGTACTCAGGACCGTCAGCGCCCCCTTCTCCCTGCTGAGACTCAGGCCGCTCACCTTGAAGGTGGTCACCGTCACTGCCCTGCCCGCAGCACGGCTGCGACCATCAGAGATTGGCTCTTGCCCTTCCCCGGGGCCTGCCGACCTTGCCCCGGGCCTGGAGCCACCCCTTCCTGAAGCCCACGCCTCCCACAGGTCAGGATCCAGACGGAGCCCAAGTACATGGGCATCTGGGACTGCGTCCGGGACACGTATCAACGGGAGCAGGTAGGCCCGGGGCCAGGGTCATGGACAGGGGGGCGGCTCCGGGGCTGCCACTCAGCAGCCTGCCTGGCAATCCTGAGCTCCTCCCCGAGCCTCAGTTCTCGCACCTTCCAAATGGGAACAGCTGTACCAGCCCCCCGGATTCCTCTGAGGACGAGAGCTGGGGTTCTGGCACATAGCAGGTGCTCAGAGTGAGGTTCTGCCTCCAGGAGAGGATCTGGAAGGGGCTTCAGGGGACTTCAAAGGTCAGGGGAGGACCCACCAGGTGGGGCACCCCTCCAAAGAATGCTGGGTGGAGTCATCAGGGGTCCAGCTCAGAGCCGCATCTGGAGGAGGGGTCTCAGGGACACTTGCCAAAGTGAACTTGGGAATGGGTGCCGGCCAGAGGGGAGCGAAAGAGCAACAGCAGAGGCCACGCTGCCAGTTCAGCACCACTGTTGTCACAGCAGCCCCCGGGCGGGCCTGGCTTCCGGGGTGTTACAGTCCCCGTTGTACAGCTGAGGAAGCTGAGGCTGCCTTGCCGAGGTCCCAGGGCGGGGGGTGAGAGGTGAGAGCGAGCTCCGGGCTCCAGGGACCGAAGGGCAGCCGCTCCTCCGGCCTGACTCGGGCCTCGGGGCCCCTGCACCCGTCCCAGCTGCGGGGCTTCTACAGGGGCCTCTCGCTGCCCGTGTGCACCGTGTCCCTGGTCTCGTCCGTGTCCTTCGGCACCTACCGCCACTGCCTCGCGCACATCTGCCGGGCCCGCTACGGCAGTGCCGACGCCAAGCCCGCCAAGACTGACATCACGCTCTCGGGGTTTGCCTCCGGCCTCGTCCGCGTGAGTAGGGGCGGGGTGAGGGGTTCTGGGGACCCCAGCTGGGGTGAGGTGGATGGAGGCTGGGGGACTGTGGCTGAGGACACAGCTGACTCGGTAACTGGGGGGCAGGCTAGGAGGCCTCTCTGAGCTTCTCTCTTCATCTGTAAGGGGTGTGCTGAGGTCACACATGTCGAGCCCCCAGCCCAGGGGGCTAACTGGTAGGAGCACCCATGAGATGGCAGCCAATAGTACGAGTAAAACAATCCTGTTATTAATATATGTTAGTATTGTCAGTGCTCACATTAAGTGTTGCATTATTCTCAACATTAGTTAAATAACACATTAATATGTTGATCCCTGGGTTGGGAAGATCTCCTGGAGGAGGAAATGGCAACCCACTCCAGTACTCTTGCCTGGAGAATCCCATGGACAGAGGAGCCGGGCAGGCTACAGTCGGTGGGGTCACGAGAGCAGGACACGACTGAGCGCTTTAGTCGCAGCGGTCATGACCAGATGAATGTGACCGAGCACTTTCATGAGCTGGAGTCACAGTGACCCGACGCCTACTGTGTGGCGGGGGCGCTGCCAGCAGGGGATGCGCAGCTGAAGGAAGGGCTGGCTCCAGCTGGGTGGGCAGAGCTGGCTTTGAACCCTCCCCACCATGGCCCGTGGGCCAGCCCGGAGCTTCCCGGGGCTCACGTGCGGAGGCTAAGGGAGCCCTGGGGCTTGCGGGCGGTACTGCCTCCTCACCCTGCCCCCCTCCCCCAGGTGTTCCTGACCTCGCCCACCGAGGTGGCCAAGGTCCGCCTGCAGACGCAGACGCAGGCGCAGCAGCGGCGGCGTCCCTCGGCCTCGGGGCCCTTGGCCACGCCCCCCACGTGCCCCGTGCCCCCCGCGGGTCTGCAGCCCGGGCCCAAGTACCGCGGGCCGCTGCACTGCCTGGCCACGGTGGCCCGGGAGGAGGGGCTGCGTGGCCTCTACAAGGGAAGCTCGGCCCTGCTCTTCCGGGACGGGCACTCCTTCGCCACCTACTTCCTCTCGTATGCCATCCTCTGTGAGTGGCTGACTCCCGCCGGCCACAGCCGGCCAGGTGAGCGGGGGGCCTGGGGCCCGGACGGTGCGGGTTAGGGTATGCAGGGGGGTGGTCAGCCCAGCTGGCACTGGGGCCTGGAGAGGAGACGGGGAGAGGCTGCGCTGGCCCCAGGGCCCCCAGGTGGGGATGCTCGTGGCCCCCAGCACGAGTCAGGACAGGCCTGCTCCGGGTGGTGGTGGACAGGTCACATGGGTGGCGAGAGCCCAGGGCACCCTCACGGCCAGGAGGCCCTGCCCTGGGTGCCCGACCCCCCCACCCCGCCCAGTCTCCCCCGAGCGGCTTCTGACCCAGGCGCCCATGCGCTCTCCCCGCAGATGTCTCGGGTGTGCTGGTGGCCGGTGGCTGTGCGGGGGCGCTGGCCTGGGCCGTGGCCACCCCCATGGACGTGATCAAGGCGCGCCTGCAGGCGGACGGCCGGGGCTGCCGGCGCTACCGGGGCCTCCTGCACTGCGTGCTGACCAGTGTGCGGGAGGAGGGGCCGCGCGTGCTCTTCAAGGGGCTGCTGCTCAACTGCTGCCGTGCCTTCCCCGTCAACATGGTGGTGTTCGTGGCCTACGAGGCCGTGCTGAGGTTCACGCAGAGCCTGCTGACATAGCTGGTGCCCCCCCCTCCCGGGCGGGGGGGGCGCCAACCTGCCAAGAGCTCCCAGGGGGGCTGCAAGGAGCTAGAGGAGGCGGAGGGGGTGTGAGGGTCTGGACCCAGGGGGCTACTACCCCCCGGCCCAGCCAGGGCCTGCCCGCCCGGCGACAGACCATGAGGGGAGGTGGGGGCCCTGCCTGCCGCTGGCTCGGTTGACCCCTGGGGATGAGGATGTGTTGGCCCGGGGCCGTCTGTGCATTTGGTTGGTGGGTCCGTCCCTGGCTTCCCTTCAGCCTTCCCTGCCACCCCGTGTCCTCAGGGCACCCCTGCCTTCAGCTGACACCCCCTCCTGCACCCCCCGCCCCCGTCAGCTCTCTCTGCTGTGCAGGCCGCCCTTCAGGCCTGGAACCCGGGCACAGCCATCGGGCGCCTGCCGGCTCGGTCCCCGCACCAGGCAGCCCTGGGAGCTTCGTGTGAGGCCTGGTCCCCCTTGTTCCCCCTGCAGAGCCAGGATTCAGTGGGGAGCTGTTGCTAATAACACGTTTTTCTCAGGCTGCCCAGGCGTGTTGCTCTGTGTTCTGTGGGGCTGGTGACTGGTTTTCCGCCTTGTCAGCTGGTCCTCAGAGGCCAAGGCCCTTGCTGCCTGAGTGGCCGGGGTGCCCACCGGGCGGACAGTGCACGGAGGCCCAGTCCAGCTCCCCCCGACTCCCCCAGCTTGTGCGAGGAGCCCGCCGCAGCACAAAGCCGGTTCTCCTTACCCCGCTCCCCGTCCCAAAGCCACCGGATTTCTGAGTCAAGACGGGCCTGCAGGAGGGGGCTGCTGTATCCTCAGCACCGTGGGGTCCTCACGCAGGTCATCATGCCGGCTCAGAGGGGGGAGCCAGGCCTGCCCAAGGCCACACGGCAGGGAGGCTGGGGGACCTCACACCCGCACTTCTGAGACCCCAGCCCTCCCTAGGGCACCACATGGCTCCCAGGGATGGTCCAGCTTCAATGGCTGGGTGCCCACTGTAGCAGCCCTCTGGTAAAGTCAGGCGACCCCTGCCTGGACACTTGCTCACTCAGACACCAGCCTCGACCGTGACTTTGAACTGAAGGACATCCAGGGTTCTGGCTGAATGGAGAACTCTTTGCTGTTCCCAGAAAACGTGGGTGGACCCCACTCTGGCCTCTCCTGTCCCAAGACCCAGGCATTTGCTTACCCACTGTGCTCTCTATGGAAGCGCCCCCTCCCTGCCTCTGCCTGGCTGACCGCGGGGCCCAGATGCCACTTCCTCCAGGAAGCTCTCCCTACCTGCCCTTGCCGTGGGAAGGTCTCTCCTGCTGCTGTCCCCTGGTTCCCCCACTCACCGTCTGGTCACTCAGCCATCTCCTGCCCCCACCCCACCCCACCCCACCCCACCCCACCCCACCCCAGGCTACAAGCTGCCCATGGGCAGCACACGTT
>CM035284.1:60851409-60895787 GCA_020226075.1 Hydropotes inermis
GTGTGTGGTGTGTGTGTGGAATGCATGAACGCGTGAGTGAAGGAAGCCCCGCAGAGCATTCCTGGGAGTTCACCGGCAAGCTGGTAAAGACGCTGGGGTGTCCTGGCCAGGTGCTGGCAGGAGGGGATCGGCTAACAAAAGGTTTCAGCAGCTGTTGAACCTGCACCCGCGTCCTCTTTCTGACAAGAGCGCTGCTAGCCTGCTCAGGTACTTTGGCCTTGGAAATGGAGTTACTCCTCCCTCCAGCGGAGGGTGGGACCGTTGGTCTCTGAGCTCTGGCCCTGAGTCACTCGCCAGGGCTCGGGCCACAGCCATGGAGAGGCAAGGCCCTTTGGAGCACGGAAATGAAGGGTGGGGAGGAGAAAGGCCAGCCCAGAGTCGGCAGGGCGCTTCCCAGGTGGCAAAGTGGTAAAGATCCCACTTGCTGACGTAGGAGACGAGGGGTTGAGCTGGGTTGCGCCTGGCCCAGCTCTCCACCTGAGTGGGCTCCTCGCTGTCCCCCAGGCCCAGCTCCACTGGACCCACCAGACCGGGCACCCCTGAGGTGCTGTGAGGTCTGAGGGGCAGACACTAACAGTCATGGTGGCTGGGGACAGAATCCCACCTCAGCCTTCAAGACAGCGCCAGGCTGCACACCTGCCCATCCTGAGGCAGGGCTTCTCTCGGGATCTATAAGAATCCAGTGTTTTCTAGCAAAACGTGGGGGGGTGGGAGCGTCTGTGGCCCTTACCAGCAGTGACTTTGGGCACTGACCTCTGACCCAGCTGACCCAAACATGAGGTGTCTGTCGTTGCTTCTGTTCCACCAGGGGGTGGGGCGAGGTCCCTACCCCACCCACAGTCACTGGCAGCTGTGGGGCCGCAGCCCTGCCCTCTGAGACCCCAGGACAATGCCCACCCCTCCCCGGGGCCCCGCCAGCCCAGGGACTTGGCTGCGGTCCCTCCTGAGACACAGGTGCAGGGGAGCAGAGAGGTCACCTCAGCTGCCCAGCCGCACCACCCCACCCTCTGCTGGGGGCTCACCTCCACTCCGGAGGGAGCGGAGGCTGGGCGAGGAGACGGAACGTGCCGCCCGGGGTGGGAACCTCAGGGCCCTCCCGCAGGACGGCCCGTGAGCGGGCACAGCACGAGACAGGGCAGGTCTGTCTGACACGACCTCACAGGGCGGCTCGCACAAGCTGCCGCGCTCGCTCCTGGGCCTCAGTCTTCCTGCCTGCAGTACGAGGTGGGCGGGCAGTGCAAGCCCGGGGCTCGTCCCCATATGGCTGGGCCCTTGCTCTGGGACCCCCGTGAATGGCCTGGGGCCACTGTCTACACAGCACTTTTTTGACCACCCCCATGGCCGCCTCCCTCGACCACAAAAGACACCTGTTTGCGTTCTCCACCAGCTGTCAGGAACATCCAGTGAGTGTGGGAGCCAGCGCCACACAGGGCTGAGGGCTAGGAAGGCGCACGCCAGGGCTGTGATCCCATCCCGCACGTGTGCCAGGGGGACCCCTGTGGGCTCAAGGGCATCCACAGAGGGGCAGGCGCGGCACGGCCCTGGGCCGGAGGGAGGCCTCTACTCGCTCTTCAAACCCCAGACAGCACAGTGACATGGGTGGGACCAGAGGAAGTTTATTGTCATGAGACAGACCAGAGTAGGGCGCCCAGGAATGGACCCTGTGCCTCCAGAAAGGACAGATACTTGGACCAAGAGCTTTCCCTAAGACAGGTCTTCACTTTTCCAAAACTACACGGGGTGCTTGAACAAGCAGGCCTCCCATGGACATGGCCGAGGCCTTGAGGGCTGCTGGGCACTATCTAGCTACGTCCGCCCGTCTGGGGACACGGGCAGGGCGTGCTCTGTGCAGACAGACCTCCGTGCCAGTCAGGTGTCAAAACAAAAGGATCTGAAAAGCAACAGACTGGCCTCAGTGTCCAGCTCGGTCAGAATGGAGCAGTCATTGGTTCTCAGGATGGAGTGTCTAGGATTACTCAGTGGACAGAGTGTTGGTTTGCTCAGGGAAAGGAGTGTCACTTCTCGAGCACAGTACATGCATGGCCTGGAGTTTAGTAAGTAAACTGGGAAGTTTCACCCACAAAGAGTCAATTTAGTAAAAATTGGTCCACTCTGGACAATACTCAGAAACGTTAAAGGTAGCTTTTAAGCTTTGAGATCTCAGAATAAGTTTAGCAAAGCCTTTGGCCAGCACTTCCTTTTCAATACTAAGGTGGGAGGGGGGCATGAGGTGAAATGCCTCTTGTGCCCGTTAAACCTCTGTATGTTAACATTTCAAAGCACTTAAAAAAAAGTTTGATGGCAACACCACGTTGATTCCAGGTATGTATACATAGACTATATATTCTTTTAAAGAACAAGTGGAAGAATGTGTTTGGACGCAGGATGTTTCAAACAGGGAGTTGTCCTGTGGACCTTCGGTCGGTGGACATCCAGCCCAAGGTGCTGCTTTGTGGGAGGAACTCCAGCTGGACTTGTCTGTGTGGCCACATGATATTACCCAGCACCCAATTACCCACAAGGGATGGAATGACATTCAGGGGAAGAAACAGCGTTGAGACAAACACAGAATTTACAGACCCGGGCCTGTAATTACCGTTTGATAAAGCCTAGGGAGAGTGCTGATTCGACTGAGCTGGGATTACGGGTAAATTACATCTCTGAGTGAGCACAGAGAAAGGGGGCGTTACTGAAAGTCGTAGAACAGCTTCCGGGGGGTCATGAACTCTTTCACAATCTCGTCGGTGACCTCCTTGCGCCGGGCCTGGTGCTCGGCGATCAAGGGCTGCAGGACTTCGATGAGCTCCTGCTTGAGCTCGCCGGTGAGCATGGCCCCGCTCGTGTAGTCCTGGGTGGGGGAGACAGGCCATGTGAGACGGTGCACACGCCTGGGCACCTCCGTCCCTCGACACCACCCACGCGGAGCCTGGCACGCTGGCCACACAGAAACAAAGGGCCTTGAGCAACCCTTTTCTGAAAACGCCTCTGGGCTCTGTGGGCAGCTGTGACTCAGCTGACACATGATGGGGACAACAGGGCTTGCCACCCCACCTGCCCGCCAGGTCAGGGGACTCCAAGACCCGAACCCATGACTGCGCCCTTCAACCTTACTGGCATCTTTAAAATCTTTGCTGAATCTGTTTTCATGTTCTGATTTTGACAGTAACATGCACTTGTTGAACAAACTTAACAAAGTACTCAAAGCTGACAAAAAGCGGCAAAAGAAAGAAAAAAATCCCCTGCAAATTCAGGGCCCAGAGGTTGAGCCCACTGCTAACATCCTGGCATGTTTTCTGTCAGATTTTTTTCTCTGCAGTGTATCTAGACTTCATGGATCTTGCTGCATGGCCAATTTGGGGTCCATCGGCCACTAGCACTGGCTGATCCTCCTACATGATCAAAGCCTCACACCTGCCCAAGAATCCCTCCTGATGATTCTTAGTTAAGGCTTCCTCTGCTGTAAAGTCTGTTCTGAACTTTTTGCTATCACCATTTCAACACATTTGCATACAGAGCTCTTTCTTATTCAGGGTTAGTTTCTTGGAAAAGATGTCAAGGACTGGAAATCCTGAGGCAGAGGCTACGAATGCTCCTCGGGCTCTCGGGCTCACTGAGCCCTGGAATTATAATCACCGTAAATACAACACAAACCCGCGGACTGGGTACGTGGGCTGTGTCAGCACCGATGGGGTCTCATTTTAACTTCTACTTCTCTGATGATTAGTAGGATTAAACCTTACAGTGTGGCTCTAGTTCGTATTTTCTCTTTTGGGAACCATCCGTTCATGAGGTTTCCAGGCACGTGGTCATGAACATGACCAACCTACTCGGCTGTGATCTCATCTCAGCTGAGCGCCGGCCCCATGGACCCAGGCTCCAGGAACGATGGCCGTCAGGCCTTCCAGGGCCGGCACAGGCACAGCCCCGCCTTACCTTCCTGATCTGCTCCAGCCTGTCATCATCCTCCAGGAAGAAGGTCAGGTACATGAAGGACACGTCCACATCACAGTTGCCCCCAAACTGCCGGTGCTCCTCAATGGTGTCCCTGCCTCCGGAGAAGGCGTGCTTGTTGACCTGCATTAGAAGGGGCACACAGATGCTTGCCAGGCGGCTGCCTGTGTGGTGAGGGAAGCCTGCACACCGCCCCTTCCCGCGGAGCTTACTGCAGAGAAGGGGGCTCTAGATGGCGGGTGAGCTCTGACCCCTCCCCTGACTCCCAGAAACAGAATTGGGAAAACCACGCCACCGCCTGTGCAGAAGCTTAGGCAAATGTCCTCACCTGTCCGCAGGCTCACCCAGAGGACAGACACAGCCATCCTGAGTGAAAAGGGCAGGGCCCCTGATGGCACAGCGCAGGGGGCAGAACGGGAGGCATAGCGACAGGCCCCGGGGGAGCCCGAGCAGGCCTGCGGGCAGCGCCCACCTCAAACAGGCACATCCACAAGCTGAAGACAGACAGGTTCAGAAACTAACAAAGTGGCTTGTAGGATTGAAGATTAATAAACCTTAGAGAAGTCAGGGTCAAGAGCGGAGAGAAGAAAAGCCTAAAAGTAGAGACAAAGTCTCTTCAATGTTCTTTTAGTGAGTGTCTGAGAAACCTTCCATGTGCAAACATATTTTCTCGCAGGGAGAAGAGTGCGTAGAGCCAGTGGTCTCAAGGAGATGTCTGGTAAGCCTCCCAGAAGGACTCCAGGCAGGTTCCTAACCGGATCGCCTAGGAGAATGTGGGGGCAGAGGCTGGTGGGCAAGGCCTTTCTGGTGGGGGTGCTGAGTGGCTCTGAGAGAAGCTCTGATGAGGCCCCTGCCACTAGGCAGCTGTTCAGTGATCCAGGTTGGAATTGAAATCTCAAATCTGGGCTGCACTCTGCAGGTAGTGACCACTTGTCTATGTGATCTCACGTAAGCCTTGCCGCCAGGCTGCAGTTCTGTAGAGCGGCTCCCGCTGGACAGTGATACTGACGACCATGGTCCCTTACCAAGAGCAGGTGGGCGGCGGGGCCCTGACTCCAGGCCTCAGGCCCACCTGGGTTACAGCTGGCCCGCTGCAACCCGGCTGTGTGAACACAGAGAAGCTGCCAGACGCTGTGGGCCTATCTCGTTGTCCAGACAATGGATGCGGTGTCCAGGAGGGTGTGAGGACTCCGTGAGCTCACACAGGTGAGCATGTGGCAGGTGACCACGCAGTCAGGCCACAGTGTTCCTAGCACTCTACTCTTACTTCCTGGGAGGGGGCTGGAGCAGATGCCCCCTCTCTGGGCTGAAGATTCTGCTTCTGGAGTTGAAGTGGGGCTTAGGGGTTGGGAACAAGGGCCTGGCCTGACCCTGTCCTGTCCCCCAGGGTGCTTGTGACCCCGGCAGCCAGGGTGATTCCTGACCCTTGGGTCTCTGCTGGTCCCTGAGTGAAAAGTGTCCCAGAGCCATAAAGGACTTCTTTTATAAGAACTTCTCAGAAAATGAAACGAAATGACTTCTCTGCAAGAGGGAACAGGAGTGTCCTTCCCCTTCTTTTGCATTCCAGGCTCTGGAATTTTTAGCCAGAAGTGAAAGAAAAAGAAAAAGCCCTGTTTACACCAGCCTCCAACTGAGGCTGGGAAAGCTGGCGGCTGCCACTTCCTGGAGGCCTGGTCTGATACTAAGGGTTCCTCATTGTCAACCAGAAAGTGGGACTTTCCAGGAGGGGCAGGGGTCTGGACTGACTCATGGTTGCATTACACACCCCAAATATAGTTTCGGTCACTCCTGTTGTAATCTTCCAGACTGCGAACACACACACAGTTGCAACTAAAATGTCCACAGCTTTGTGCAACAGTGAGGGGCCTGTACACACACTGGCAGCTCAGAGCCGAGCAACAGAAGTGCGGGCTTGAAAAGTAAGGAAGCTCAAATGAATTCCCATTTCTCGCTTCTCTGGTGACTTGAAAAATATTTACTGAGCTCCTGCCACACGTGGGTTGGGAGCAGCACTCCTGGCCAGGACCCAACTGGCCTGTGGAAGGACACCTGTCAATACCGAGTCTCATCGGGAATGTTCTGGAGAGAACCAGCCCCTACACCCTGGTGTGTAACACGGTGCGTGGGCTGGGAGGGCACCTTCGATTTCTGGGGGAAACTGGGTCGAGCTGGTCATCCTCGCTGGGCCTCATCGCGCTCATCTTAAAGGGACACACCAGTGAGAATAAAAACCGAAACACAGAGAGAGCGCATGGTCCAGCTCCCGGAATACAACTGGTGCTCAGAAGTACACTAAATTTTCTCTATTGTTTACCTGTAACTAAAGAAAATTGCCATGATTTTGTTTTCTGAACAATGTTGGTGAGGAAATCAGAGATGAAAAAAAAGAAAAAAAAATTCCAAAGTTTTGCCTACATGTAAAGACACAAACACATTCACTTCGTATCTGGGAATGGGGCAGGCTGCCCGGACCTTGGAAGTCAGGGTGCCTGTGGTGGCCAAAGGACGGAGCAGTAGTGCATGAGTCTCCCCAAGGCCTGGGCCGTGCTCACCTTGGTTTTGATTTGCTTGGCCGTGTCCGTGAGGAAGATGGAGGAGTTGGGGTCGCTAGCGCTCATCTTGGTCTGGGCCCCCTGCAGGGCAGGGAAGAAGGTCGAGTGCAAGAGGGCTGGCTTAGGGTAGCCGATCCTGGGGGCCACATCCCTGGTCATCCTGAAGTACGGGTCCTGTGTGGAGGGAGGGGCAGGGGAGATGAGGGGTGCCATCAGCTGGTGGGCACCTCTTGAGTAACTCTGCCCCGCACCACCATCAAACCCTCCTTCCCAACCCCTGAAGAGGGTGAAGACCCCTGTTAACACCCCGGCTCTCCTGAGTAATTCTGCCCTGCACCACCGTTAGATCCTCCTTCCCAACCCCTGAAGAGGGTGAAGACCCCTGTTAACACCCAGCTCTTCTGAGTAACTCTGCCCTGCACCACCGTCAGACTCTCTTTCCCACCCCTGAAGCGGGTGAAGACCCCTGCTAACCCCCGGGCTGATGGAACCCCGGCTCTGCCTCCTGACCTGGTCGATGGCACATGGGATGAGGCACTGGACGTCCGTCCGGTCTTGGAAGATCTGAGGGAATGAGTTGCTGAAGGAGGGAGCGGCCTGGATGGCAGGAAAACTGATCTTCCCTGGGAGGGAGGACAAAACATTTTTTTTTTTTTTTAGGACAAAACATTTTTATACCTGAGACTAGTTCCTGTCTGGAACTGTAGAAGGGATGAACAAAAATGGGCTTTTCTCCCCATTGGAAAAGTAACACTCGTTTAAAAAAAACCTGAAACCTACAGAGAAGGATTGCTGGAAGGAAGGAAGAAAAATCTGCAGTCCTAGTTTGTGTCTTTTTCATCCATTTTCCCTCCATTTCAGTGAGATTCTCCTCCGGTCTGTTCTTCACAGGTTCCACTTTGTAATGCTTACCCACGAACTATCTTGTACCTCAGCCATTCTCTACCCACTGGGTGTCCAGGTTTTTCCTCAGTTTTAGTTATTACAAATTATGACATTTTGGGACATAAAACTGTTCTCAATATTTTAGATGCTGCTGCTGTTAACACTGCTATTATATTTGCTCAGACCTGCAGAAGCAGAATTCTGGGGTCAAAGGGTATGGACCTTGGTGTGACCCTTGACAAGTGGAGACAGGCCAGGCCGGGACTTTTCTGGGATGGCCTGGAGTGGGTCCAGCCTGGAGTCCTCTCTCAGTGACGCTAGCTCCCGGCAGCTGTTTTCTCCCCTCTGCAGAAAGACACTGCTCGTTTCTGGGCTCCTGCCTGTCTCTGGGGGTCCACGTGGCGGCTGTGCTGGGACCCGTGTCTCCTTTACAGCACTGAGCATCCTATCCATGCCCCATGACTCTACAGAGGAAGTGTCGCCGCGTCCCATGTTATGCACGTGGACACCAGCCCGGATCACCGCTGGGTTCCTAGAGCTAGGGCGCAGCTCTGAGAGGCTGAGCCTGGACTCACACCCGGGTCTCGGCAGCACAGAATGTGTGGCTACTCGCCGCAGCCCCGTCTCCGCACTGGCTCGGGGCAGCTTCAGAGATGTCTCCCCATTCGCTGCCTGGATTCCCAGGATTAAAACACCGTTTCAAAGCAGACAAAAGTATAAACAGCCCCCTCCCCCAACTCCAAAACCATTTCAAAAGCACAGGGTTTATGCCCCAAGTGTCAGGAATGAATCTGACAGAGGCATCAAAGGGTCCTGCTCATGGGAAAAGCCAGCAGGGCCTCTGTGGTGTTTCTCTTCCGACAGGGCCCCAGCCGGGTCCCGGACGTGCCCCCTCCTAGTGGGGCACGCCTGGTACAGACGCCCACAGGTACACCCTGGGAGCTCCATGCTGGCAGCTACTGGGCCAGGGGCTGGGCACCTAAAATAAATGGAGGGGTCAGGAGACCCCGCCAGTAGTCTCAGGATTGACTCTTAGCTCAAGGGGCTGAGGATCTGAAAGAAGAGATGGTCACTGCATCTGAAAGGGGTGCAGAAACACGGGAAAGGGAGGTCAACGTGTGCACAGAGACCTGTCTGCTGGGCACTGAGCCTGGCAGGAGAGCAAGGCAGGCAGGTGTGCTGGGTGGCTCCTCCCAGAGGTGGGGAGTGAGGTCCAGGGAGACAAAAACGGCCAGTTCCAGCCACAGAGCAGCCCTCCTGCAATCCAGGCCCCATCAAGGCCTCCAGGCCAACAGGGTTCCCAGGAACAGGTGGAAGATCAAAGTCATCCATAGCCTCCTTTTCCTTCTAAACCTTAAAATGGACGAGGCAGGAAAGGGACAGAGTGTGACCTGAGGGGACACTCCACGGGGCCCAGAAAAAGGGCCAAATGCATCACAGCAGCTCCTTACATTCTGGGAAAACCCATCTTTTTAAAGAGACAAACTGCAAACACTACCACCCTAGAGACAGCGCAGCCGCGCAGGCACCTGGCACGCCCACCCCTCCTCCTGCGCGAGGCTCCTCTCTGAGGGGCCAGCGGGAGCTGTGGGCAGTGGCGGCTTACCAATGCAGTCGCTGTCGGTGAAGCCGAAAATGCCTTTCACTTGGTTGAAGGTGACATGCTTCTGGATCTTCACCACGTTCTTGTAGAAGCCTGGGCTCATCCTGTGAAGAAGGTCAAAGTCAAACCCAGAACTGGAGCGTGGTGGCCGAGGGCAAAGCAGCGGACAGCAAAGGCCCGCTAGCCACATGCGGGCCAGGTCGGCTGGGGAAGAAGGTGCTCTGCCGCCCCCTGTGGGCAGAGACGCCCGCGGCAGGCGAGTGGAAGTCAGCTCAAAGCTGAGCAGCAAGGGAGGCAGGAGCACTGCCGATGCAGACTCAGGGGCTCACACGAAGGGTGTCAGCTCTGCCAGGATTGCTGGCTGAACATGCGGGGCTTCAAGTTTGGGGGCTCCAGGGCAGCTTATCTGTTGGGACAGACTGTGTGCTTTGTTGGGGGAGATTACTGCTGACCCTGGAACAACACGGGTCCACCCATGTGGGCTACTTTTCAGTACTGCGGTGCTGCACTGGCTTGGCTGGTTGAGTCTGTGGATGTGGGGAAACCATGGCTAGAGAGAGCCAGTGGTGAGTTAAAAGCAGATTAACCTTCTCATCACTCAGGGTATTTGCAACTTGCGACCGGCCAGAGTATCTGGTATGAACTGATGGACCCCGGAAGGAGGGTTTGTCTCTATGAGCTGCTCCGGCCTGCATCTGGCCATCGCTACCCCCTCCACAAGCTGAGGATGGAAGTCTTAGCTGTCAATAAACCAGGAAACCAGACCATAACATTCAAGAGATGAAGAAAACACCTTCCAGACCTCAAGATGCTTCAGATGTTTCTGAAGCAGCTCTGGCCGCGATGGCCTGTCTACAGCCTGCGTTCACTCATTTAAAAGGGGGCCGGGCGTTCTCCCCTTACCCCATGTAGTCAAGGTCAGAGAAGATGAACGTCTTGTTGATGTCAAAGCCGCAGGCAATGATGTCCTTGGCGTTCTCCACGGCGTAGCCGTAGGCCTGCTCCAGGGTCAGGTCCTTCCACAGGTACTTCTCGTCATCAGTCATTTGGATGACTAAGGGAACGTTGAACACATCCTGCAGCCACCTGGAGACACGGGGGGAGGGGCCCACACCTTACCGCTCTGCAGGGAAACGTGGTTGCGCCTCCGAAACCTCGGCCGCTGCTAACAGTGCGTGTCTAAGCGCCCCTGCCCAGGAGATCGCGCCTGACCACACTGTGACCTCGGCCCCCGTCAGCAGGAGCCCACGGAGCCTGACTGTGTGCACCTCCCTGTGAGCAAGGGCTGTGCCGGGCGTGCTCAGTCCCTCAGTCGCGTCCGACTCTGTGACCCCGCAGATGGCGGCCCGCCAAGCTCCCCTGTCCATGGGATTCTCCAGGCAAGAACACTGGCGTGGCTGCCATGCCCTCCTCCAGGGGATCGTCCCAACCCAGGGATCGAACCCAGGTCTCCCATGTTGCAGGCTACCACCATTTATCAGCCTGGAGGGCGATGCATGCCGGCTCCAAGCTGGCCGCTCCGCACACTCTGCTCTGAAGTCTTACAGGGACGGGAGGAGGGGGGCACTCCGGCAGAAGTGGAAACTAAGGCCCAGAGCGGTAACTCTTCCATGGTCACCCGCACAGAGATGGAGGACACAGGTCTGCTGACTCCACACAGTGCTCTCCTCAGCACCCAATCCTGCTAAAGTGACCTGAGGGACAGGGCGGGGAGAAGCCACAAGGGCACCAGCTCTCTGAGACCTTGGCTGATCAGGCAGACGTGAGCTGGTACTGCCTCCTCAGCTCTACACAGAATCTGTGATAAACATTTCTTTCCCTTTTTTAAAAAATAATAATACTAATAATACATTTATTGCCTATAACTGGCAGATATATTGCTGGTTTGTTCTCTCCATGTTTCAAAACTCACTGACACGGGTGAGCACAGTCCTGCGCTGCAACACTTACTTGGTGAAGATGAATGGGATGAGGTGACCCACGTGCATGGCTTCGGAAGAGGGGCCCCTGCCCGTGTACAGATAGAATGGCTTCTTGTTTTCATAGGCATCCAGAATCTGATGCATGTCTCTAAAGGACACAGGGGACAAGAAAACGGTGAGGTGTTCTGAGAGGAGAGTCAGGGTGTGAATGCGCAACTGGGAATGAAAACCAGACAAGACAACCCAGTCACTAGAGCTTGTTGTCCTCGCTGTTCGAGCTGTAAGGATGATGGGAAACTGCTTCTGAGCGGTTCCTCCTGTGCCTGATGTATAAGCCGTGCGGGTTGGGAACACCGTGTTTAAAGGCTGGATACGGCTGGGCAGCCGCTGGACCTCTTTTGGAATCTTTCCAAATTTTGATGTTGACATACTGTCTGCTTCACATGCTTTCCTGGGAGTGACACCAGGCCACCACCACCCAGTCCTTGTTGAGAACCACACAGCCCCAAGTCTGCTGGCTCAGGAGGGGGCAATCGTAGGGCTCCCCACAGTCTGGACTAGGCGGGGGATGTTCCCAGCTGGAGATCTGCTTTGGGTTCCCTGCGCCACACTGGGACTAGGGGTCTCCATCTGGGGAGTTACCTTGCAATCATCCGCCCTCCCCGAGGACTGGGGCCCACACACAGTGCACACGAAGGGGCCTCCCGCCTGGCGGGCATCACAGTCACCTGACTGGCCATCTTTACATCACTCCTGCCCGTGCCCCACCTTCCCAGCCTCTGATCCAGCGGGTCCAGGGTGGTGTTTGGGAGTCTGTACCGTTAAAGTGTGCCAAATAAAAGAGGACTGGCTCCCTTTCCCATAGGCCTGGGTAGGAGAACCCAGACAAGAGTATTCTGAAAGTGACTTCTTCTACTCCTGACCAGGAGTTGGCAGTGCTTATCTGTGGGCTGACAGGATTAGGGCTATTCTGGATTTTTTTTGCATTTAGCTTTGATTTTCCTCCAAGGAATGGTGACACAGTGCTTCTGAAATAAGGAAAGAACGAAAATGGTTGAGTTTGGAAGAAAAAGAGTCATTTTTGGGTTCTCACAAACAACAAATCAAACTTTTATCGGCTTGCGGAAGAAAAAAAGAGTGCGGCTATCACTCGAGTTGCTGTGGATGGTTTTGCAGGAAGTCTCCCAGCACTCGAGGTGCTATTCCGAGGGCAGGGCACTGACTAGGTGCCCTTGTGGAGCTCAGTTTTATGAAGGCGGATCCCAGCAGGGACCCCTCAGCTCTGAGGGAGTCTAGTCATCTGCTGGTGCTGCTGCCCAACAGTGCACAGCGGATCTCATCAAGTCCCTAAGGAGGAGTGAAAAAGCTGGCTTAAAACTCAACATTCAAAAAATGAAGATCATGGCATCTGGTCCCATCACTTCATGGCAAATAGATGGCGAAAAAAATGGAAACAGTGACAGATTTTGTTTTCTTGGGCTCCAAAATAACTGAGGACAGTGACGGCAGCCATGAAATTAAAAGATGCTTCTTGGAAGAAAAAATATGACAAACCTAGATAGTATATTAAAAAGCAGAGACATCACTTTGCTGCCAAAGGTCTGCAGCTATAGTCAAAGCTATTGTTTTCCCAGTAGTCATGTACAGATGTGACAGATGGACCATAAAGGCTGAGTGTGGAAAAATTGATACTTTATAACTGTGGTGCTGGAGAAGACTCCTGAGAGACCTTTGGACAGCTAGGAGATCAAACCAGTCAATCTTAAAAGAAATCAACCCTGAACATTCACTGGAAGGACTGATGCTGAAGCTCCCATACTTTGGCCACCTGATGCAAACTGTAAACTCATTGGAAAAGAGCCTGATGCTGGGAAAGATTGAGGGCAGGAGGAGAAGGGGGTGACAGAGGATGAGATGGTTGGATGGAATCACTGACTTAATGGACGTGATTAAGGGACATGGTGAAGGACAGGGGAGCCTGGTGTGCTCATGTGCAGTCCATGAGGTCACAAAGAGTGGACTTAGTGACTGAACAACAAACAACTTACAAGAATAAAAAGGATTATAAGTGAATAATATGAACTGCATGCCAGTGTGTGAGATGACTTTGATGAACCAGACAAAATTCTTAGAGAAACAAACTACCAAAACTGACTCAAGAAGAAACAGAAAATCTGAACAGATCCAGAGCAAGCAAAGAAATTAAACTAGCAATAAAAATGCATTCTATGAAGCCAGTATTATTTTGATACCCAAGGTAAAGACAGCAAAAGAAAACTACAGACCAATGTCCCTTATATAGTTAAGTCTTCAAATTTATATTTTTGAATTTTTTTTGAAATTTTTTTAAAATAAGAATAAATGAACTCAGCAAAGTTGCAGGATGTAGGATCAAACAAAAATCAGTTGTATTTCTATACAGTATTGCAATATTGTGGTTGATAATAAGAAACATTAAAAAAAAAAAGAAACAACATATATTTGGTCTTTGTTCTAGCCTATATCAGGCACAGAGTTCCTTAAACCACTGTGGGAATTTCCTAAGCGATAAGAATGATAGAGTGTTATTCACATAAAAACTTTCAACTACATCAAAACTTTCAACTACATCAAAGTTTATGTTATTTAAGTGACTTTGGGAAAGTCCCTGGATACCCTAAGGGGGCTGGTTGCTGGGGAACCAGCTCTGATTACAGGGTTGGAACTTTCAGCTCCCAACCCCTGCCCCTATTTCTGGGGAGGAAAGAGGGGCTGGATATTGAGTTTAACCACCAATGGCCAGTGATATAAATAATCTGTGTAATGAAGGCTCTATAAAAACCCAAAGGATAGTGTCAGAGAGTTTCTGGGTTGGTGAGCACATGCAGACACAGGGGGCATGGTGCCCGGGGAGGGGGGCAGGGAGCTCTGAGTACCCCCACATGCCTCCTGCAATCTGGCTGCTCCAGACTTACACCCTTTATAATAAACTGGCCATCTAGTGAGTAAAATGTTTTCCTGACTTATATGAGACGCTTGAGCAAATTAATTCCAGATCAGTTGTGGGATTTAAGGCATAGGTAAGAACCTTGACTCTGATTTGTGTCTGAAGTAGGGGGTTGGGGGGGGCAGTCGTATGGGACTGAGCCCTTAACCCGTGGGACTGGACTGGACACTATCTCCAGGTCAACAGTGTCAGAATCGATTTAAACTGTAAGAGACCCAGCTTATGCTGCAGAACCCCTGATGGGTGAAAACCAGCCCCCTGGATGTGTGAAAACGCTACCTCTCTGGTGTCAGCAGTGAAGCAGAGCCGCAGTGAGGCTGAGCTAGAGGAGACACGCAGGGGTACACTCCCCCTCAGGAGACACGCAGGGGTATACTCCCCCTCAGGAGACACGCAGGGGTACACTCCCCCTCAGAAACAGCAGTGAAACGTCCAGAAAGGAAATTCAGGAAAAGGTTGGAGAGCACTGGAAAGAACAGAACCTAAGGAATAAACCTAACAAAAGAAGTGCAAGGCTTGTCCACTGAGAACTATAAAACACCATATGAAGAAACCAAAGTGATGAGGGGAAAGACGTTCTCTGTGCACAGAATGGAAGCTTAGTGTTCCATCTTAGGTGCCATCTTAGGGTGCGTTTCTCTCCAAACTGACCTACACATGCAGTGCAATCTCTATCAACACCCTGGCTGCCCTCTTTGTACAGAAATTAGCAAGCTGATTCTAAAATCCACCTGGAATGCAAGGGACCTAGAACGGGCAAAATAATCTCGAGAAGAACAAAGCTGGAGGACTCACATTTTCCAGTGTCAAAACTCACTACAAAGCCACAGTCATCAAGACTATGCAGTATATTTAAGAAATCCTTAAATATATGGTCAATTGATTTTCAACTAGGGTGTCAAGAAAATTCAACAACAATTTCCAAAAAGTGGGGCTGGGACAACTGGATATTCACATGCGAAAGACAGAAGTTGGATCCTCCCTCATACACATACAAAAATTAACTAAACATGGATCAGAGACTCAAGTGTAAGAGCTAAAATAATACCACTCAGAAGAAAACACAGCTGGATATGCTCATGACCTTGAATTAGGCAACGGTTTCTTAGATATAACATCAAGCAACGAAAACCAAACCAAACCAAACAGGAGTTCATCAAAATTAAAATATTCTAAGGACACTGTAAATAAAGAGCTGATATTTGCAAATCAAGTACTGATAAGAAACTATTATCCAGAGTATATAAAGAACTATTATAATCCAATAAAAAGATAAATAACCCAATTAAAAAGTTGGCAAAGGATCAGAACAAAAATTTCTCTAAAGAATATATAAAAACAGCCAGTAAGCACATGAAAAGATGCTCAAGATCATTAGTCATTATGGAAATACAAATCAAAACCATAATGAAATACCACCTCACGCTTACTAGCATGGTTACAGAAAAACACAAACTGGAAAACAACAACAAATATTAGCAAGGATGTGGAGAAATTGGAATCCTTGTTCTCACTTTGCTGGTGGGAATGCAAAATGATGCAGTTACTGTGGAAAACACTTTGGCAATTCCAAAAAAATGTTAAATGGTTACCTTAGGACCCAGCAACCCCACTCCCAGGTATACACTCAATAGAAATGAGACCCTGTACACAAACACTTGGAGCAGTACTAGTGCTAACCCCAAAGGGAAAACCCCCCAAATAACCATCAGCTGTCAAATGGGGGTGCATCCATGCAATAGTTCTCAGGCATAAAAAGGAATCAAGTGTGACATATGCTGTATCCCAGGCAAATCCAGAGACATGGAAAAATGATTACTGGTAGCCAGTGGTGTGGCTGAGGGTGGGGTGGTGGTGGGGGATGTGGGGTGACTGCTACTGAGTAGAGGGCTACTTTTTGGGGTGATGAAAATGTAAGGAACCAGACAGTGGTGATGGTTGCACAACCTTGTGAATAGACCAAAAAACCCCACTGCACTATGTCCTTTGTAAAGGTGAATCCTATGTCATGTGAATTACATCTCAATTAAGGAAAAAGCTGTGCTTGTATTCTGCCCAGAAAGAGGGCTGAGTGGGGGCCCTCTTCTCTCCATGTAGAAGTTAAAGTGTTGGGCATGCTGTGTAACTCAGGGAGCTCAGCCTGGTGCTCTGTGATGACCTAGAGGGGTGGGATGGCAGGGACGTTCAGGAGGGAGGGCACACATGTGTACTTGTGCTGATTCACAGTGTTGTATGGTGTGCTAAGTCGCTTTAGCCGAGTCCAACTCTTTGTGACCCCATGGACTGTAGCCTGCCTGGCTCCATCCATAGGATTCCCCAGAGAAGAATACTGGTGTGGGGTGCCATTTCCTCTTCTAGGGGATCTTCCCAACCCAGAAATCGAACTCGTGTCTCTTGTATCTTGGGCACTGGCAGGCAGGTTCTTTAGCACTAGCACCACCAAAACCAATAAAACATTGTAACGCAATTATCCTCCAATTAAAAAAATAAAATCAAATGTTCGGCAGAGGGCCGAGTTCTGTCCTGTGTGTGCTCTTTGTAACCCTGGGGTAAGCAGAACAGAACAACCCTGCCTTGGACTATATGCTCCAAGATCTCTTGAACCCAACCAGAGGCGGTGTGTGAGGTGGCAGAGGCAGGAGCTGGCTCCAAATCTGCCCATTCTCTGATGTTATCTGCGTGGAATTTATGGTCTCAGGTAGGGATACTCTGTGCCCTGTTCCCTCTTCTAGTTTCTCCCTGGACACGATTTATGAGCAGGCCAGTACAATAGGAGGAAGGCGTATGTAACTTCAGGAAGCCTCCGGCTTATCTCACCGGAAATGCTGAACCTGGACACATTAATCTCTTTTGTTTTGTGACATGCTTTGGTTTATAGCACCCAATCTGGCATGAATCTCATCTGGTGAGTACTTGACCTCCACCTTGTGAGATGGGCGGTTTACAAATGAATAAACTAAGGGCCAGAGGTGAAGGGACAGGTGTGATCCTACAGCCAGTCACTGGGAGGACAGGAGGCGGGACCGGCGGTTTGAGGGCCCAGCATCCTGACTGCTTCCTTCTCTAAGAGAAGAGGACAGGGGAGTTCCCGCAGCAAGAAGCCCCTGACCTGTGTGAAAAGAAGATTCCCCTGCGCAGGAAGCGGTGTGGTCTCTGCCCTGTGACTCTCTCTATTCGGTTTACCAGCTCCTTGTCAATTTTACTGCTTCCGAATCGAACTGGAAGAAAAGAAGAGAGGCTGAACTTAGGTGGTGGGAGGCTTGAGGACGCTGCAGAGATGACAGGGATCACGAAAATGCACCTTCTCAGCAGACCCAGGCCTCTTGGGGCTGCTGGCTCTAGTCCCTTCCATTAGTCCAGAGCAGAGGTCACGGCCAGCAGAAAAGAAAATAAATGCAGGGTTAAAGACTCTCTGGTCTGGGACTGTATTCTGATGGGAAACAGATCCAGAATGCAGCCTAGTGAGAGCTCTAGATAACCCACCCCCCTCCCCCCACCTGCCTCCTACACACAGCTGCTTATTACTTATTGCAGTATAATTTATATATGCTCACAACCATCATTTTAGAGAGTCTATAACCAAATTAATGTCCGTCTTCCAGATAGTCTTCTCTCCCTGATGGTCTAAACATAAATCATGGAAAACAGCTTAGACTCAGATGAGAGCACTTTAGTTCTATTTTTTCTTCGACAGCCACCAATGATCTCAGAGCAAGGATCCTCCAGAGCAGGAAGCCCTCCAGGGCAGAGCTGGGCAGTGAGGACATGCCACCTGTGAGAAGGCTTCCTTCTCATGCAATCCATGCCTGAACTGTACCCATTCAGTGAAAGACAATTTAAACCACTGAGAACATACTCAGTGCGACAGACCTTCCCCAAGTTCTGAATTGCTCAGAAAAAGGAAAAAGCGAACACCAAGCGGTGTGCACTGTGCTTGGTCGCTCGGTCATGTCCGGCTCTTTGTGACCCCGTGGACTGTAGCCCACAAGGCTTCTCTGTCCACGGGGTTCTTCAGGCAAGAATGCTGGAGTGGGTAGCCATTCCCTTCTCCAGAGGATCTTTCCCATCCAGGGATCGAACCCAGGTCTCCTGCATTGGCAGGTGGATTCTTTACCATCTGAGCCACCAGGGAAGCCCACAAAGCTGTCTACTATAGATTATTATTTCAAAACATATTTTATATTGTTACGTTAATTAAAAATAAACTTCTAGGAATATAATGGACCACCAAAAGATTTAAGGATCTTTCTTCCCTTAGAATTGAAATTTGACTGGATTTATGATTAATTCAAATTAGAAAACATCAATAACATCACTTCTAAAAGTTGAGGCTTTTCCCCATAAACGTACCAATGAGCTTGTCATAGTCAATGCCTTTGGCACTGCTTGTCTGCACTGTCCAGGGGTCCACAAAGTCCTCGTCTGCGTCGGTGGCAGCCAGGCCCTCACCACTCTCGGGTGCCGGGTCTCTTGGAGGACAGTCCATGTTGTAATCCTCCCCTGTGGCAGCTTTGTAGCTCGTTTTTAGGGATAACAACATCTTCACTGCCGAATCTATTTCATCCTGTACAAAGGAATTAAGGGTGAAGGTGGAAAATATTAACAACCACTAGCATTTGCTGAACGTTACTGCTACTGGGTGGCAGGTGGTGTGCTAAATGCTCTCACACACCTTATTTCATTTACTCTTACAATAATCCTACAAGGACGACAGTGTTGTCACTGGCCTTTTCCAGCTGAAGAGTCTGAGACTCAGAGATGTGAAGGAGCTTGCCCATGCACAAACATCAAGTCGTGGGCCTGAATGTATTTTATTTTTATCTGGGGGTCAAGTGTCATGGGTTCCTACCACAAACACTACAGGCTGTGTGTAGTGACACAATTTGCACCATTTGTTTATGACAGTTAATGTGCCACATATTACTTAAACTTCACTGATGCCAGTGAACATATGTGACAAGCTCCGTTAATCAATTATAGTGAGTTCTGCACTGGAACTTGTTTTTACAATCCACACAGGTTGAGATGAATATTTACGGAAACTTCAACAACAATGCAACAGGATAGTAACAGCAACTCAAATAGGCATCGTGAAAACAGATAAGGGTGGGGAAAAAATATAGACTTTCAAAACATAAGGGGGGATTCACTGGGAAGCAGTTATACTACAGCATTTTGGAGTCTTATCCAGCTGTCCAAAGCGTTTGCATATTTAGTGTTTTAAAATGAGTATAAGAAGAAAAACAAAAAACAAACATAAAGTGTATCTGTGGGTATGCTGGAAACCTACTGAAGATTTCCTCTTGGAGGAGCCCACACTAGCTACCACTGGAAGCCTGGCATTTAAAAGAGCAAACCTAATTAAGCAGATTAGTCACGCTATGCCCTAAAGCTCTACTCCCATAATTGGCCTTGCTGGATTTGATCACAAAGAAAGAATATACACAGTCCAACTTGCTTGCCAAGGGAAATACAAACACTTCCATTTAGACTTTATACATAACGTGCTATAAGCTGGGCTTCCCAGTAGAGGAATAACGCAGTCCCAGACTGCACTCAAGAGAGCCCCTCCATCAGGTACGTCTGGGCCACAGAGGGCTGTTACTGTGGGGTGATAGCAGATGCAGGCTTGTGTTTCAAACTCGGAACCCATCTGGAATTTGTCATTTAAATGAGTCAGAGTGTGCAATCAGTAGCCCCACCGATACAGCTCACGCTAGAGGCTGGGTGCTGGCCCACCTTAGGGGGGCAGGTGTGTTCTCCTCTCATTTGGCGTTCCTAGGCTGAGCGCTTGCAGCAGAATACAGGCTTTGAGAGCACGATCTATTTCTCTGTGATGTATTATCTGAGGAAGAAGAACCCTGCTGTCACCACCCTTTAGTCCCCAGCGGTGTGACGGTTCTTACTCTATCTGGCCTAACCCAGCTTCCAACTGGGTGGCTCTTTTAGTCGAACATCTAACCAGAGTCCCAACTCAAGGACTGTCTGTCATCTGGAATGAGACTGAAGAGACAAGCAGGCTTCCTTGTCTGTTTTCCTGTTCTCAATCTAATACGGATCTAGATGTTGAAACAGATTTTAAAAGTTGATGTTCTGAAAAAAGCCTGACACATAAGACTATATACACTATGGGTGATTATATACAGTTCCTGCACAGGAATTCTCCGTGGAAGGAGAGGGAGGAAGAGGCCTCTCTCAGGAGGAAAGAGGTGAGGAGCAGAAGGGCCCGAGATGGTTTCTGGGCTGCGTCTCCCAGAAATGCTGGTTACACAGGTTTGGTCATCTTGTGAAAATTCAGTGAGCTGCCTGTTTGTGATCTCCGCATTTCTCTGACAGAATGGTGTATTCCAATTTTAAAAGTTTATTTAAACTGAAAGGGAAAGAAAAAAGGCTCTGTTCCCTATCTTTAGCCTCATTATCCACTGTCATCTCTCGAATCCTGCTCAAACTATCTTCCCGTCAGAGCCCCCAGATTCCGACCTGTCCTCCAGGAGAACCTCTATTGAGCTACTACTTCTGAAAGCCATGGGCGTTCTTCTCTTGGTACACGGAGCAGAAAGAACACTGAGGGCCATGACCTGGACGGTGCAGAGACCGCGGAGGAAGAGCCCAAGGCACCCTCACTGGGCCAGCCGTGCCCGAGTGGCTCACTATTTCGCCTGAAGTGAATTTGTAAAACATCGGGTACTTCTAGTATAATACACTGATACAAATTTACCTCAGTTAACTCTAGTTTCATCAAGTAACCTCTGCTGTCTCTTGTTGAGTGTCATCTGACTTAGCATTAGTCAAAGACTATGCTCAGAAGACTTAACTCTAAACTGCATCAAGTATTGTTTGTTTGCTAAAATGCGGAACTTGACTGGGGTCACTAAGAACTACTAACTAAAAGCATTCATTAATGTTCTTCAAATTTAATTCTAAATAACAAAAATATCACTTTTATAATAGGTTTATAGAGTAAATGGGTTTATAGAGTAAATGGGTTTATAAAGTAAATGATCAACATGAGTTCTTTCTTTATTGTAGGTTTATAGATTAAAAAAAACAAAATAATTCAGCCTTATCTATTGAGCCCTATCTGCTGTGTAAAACCTCTTTCTGTGAATAATCAACGCCCTATCTGCTGTGTAAAACCTCTTTCTGTGAATAATCAACTCCTTTTTTTGGACATCACTATTTATTTCTTTTAAAAAGTAATGGATTATTTAGGGTCCCAAAAGTCAAAGTAAACTACTGAAACAAGAATGAGATGGTTGACCCCATCTGGTGAGAACCTAGAAAGAGATTTTTGAAAAGACAACAATAGGGGTTGGAAGTCATGGATGAGGAAGCTGTGGAGCTGAAGAAGCTGGGTGACCCAGAGTGAAAGGAAGGGCTGGTTATAGATGTAGACTGACTGGGTTATGCTTCTGAAACCCAACACAGCAACTACAGAGAGATCTTTAAAAAAGGCATAACCCACAAGGACTAAGGAAACAGAAGAGGATGACAGCAACAAGCTTTAGAAGCTGGAAAGCAGAGGCATGACTGGAGCCTGAGTGAACACAGGTGAACAACAAATGCTGAGACTACAGGGGGAGTGAGGGCGGCGACTGGACTTGTATTGCTCGGGATCCCCAAGAGGCTCGGGCAGCAGTGGCCCTAGATACTAACACAAGTGAGGGTAAGAGTGGGCTCTAAGATCAGGAGCACTAGCTGAAGGTCTAAGAAGCAGCCACCTAGCTGCTCTTTCTACCTATCCCCACCCACAGCCAGTACATGCCTGCTGCCCCATCCAGAGGTTTAGTGTCTTGACAAGAAGAGTCAAGTGTCCACGCCGGAAGTGCTCTGCACAGTGAGGGAGAGAGGTCCAGGGCGGCACATGGCTAACAGGGGCTTCAGTGAAGGACCATGTGGCCAGCTCCTCAGCCCTACTCAGCTCACAATGTGGGCGGCCACACCGGGACGTTCTGGACAGCGAACCAGAGGAGCCCTCTCTGGGGACTACTGGCCTCAAAGAGGAGCTCTAAAGACCCTGCACTGGAGACCTCCTGAGGCAAAGGAGTGCTGTGGGTGCCATCCAGGGAAGGGAAGGCTACACCCTAAGCTCCTCCCGGCTCTGAGTGCGCCCTCCAAAGCGTGAGTGCACAGCTGTGTCACCAAACACCTGACGATGGGGCCTACTACAAAAGGCAGAAGGAACAAAAAGCTAAGCTGGAGGAAACCGGGTGTATAAAGGGGGTAGAGAACATTGGGAAAACTGTCACCAAGAGCTCAGAGACAGGAGGCCAGTGCACCTGTGAAATAAGACTAGAGAGAGATGAGGAAAGGAACATCTGGAGAACAAATGAGCTCTTGGAAATTGAAAACGACAGAATGAGTGAGAAACAATAACAGGTTAGAAGTTGAGGAAACATACCTAAAAGAAGAAAAAAATAAAAATAAAAGGAAAATAAGTCAAAAACTAAGAAATTCAGAGGACACAGTCTTTAAACTAAAAAGAAAATACACAAACAGAAAAATAAAAAACCAACCCAGAATAAGTCAACGAAATAGGATAAATTTCTGAGAATTAAAGGGCATGTATTTTTAGTTTGAAAGGAGTCCTGAGCACCCAACACAGGGCATATCGGAACTGGAGAGGTCCTGAACACCCAGGACAGGGGACAAAGGAGAGGCGCCGGCTTCTCCACAGCAGCCCCGGGAGCCAGGAGGATGCAGCAACGGCTTCAGAGTTCTGAGGGAAGTCACATCCTCCTGAGAATTCTCAACCGAGCCTAGCTATCAGCCAAATATGAAGTACAATGCTTGCAGACCAGCCAAGAGCTCAAAAAACACTTCCTTAGCACTAGTTTTTGCAGAAACCTCTGGAGCATTGGCTCTGCCAAAATAAACTGAGGAGGAGTGAGACACGGGGTCAGGAACAGGGACCCCAGAGAGAGAGTGGAAGGCTTGCACGGACAGGCAGGGTGGGTCCTTAGATGGGCTGTGTGGGAGGCGGATCACCACTGCGACAGAAGCGGGCAGGGCATCCTGGGAGAGAGTGCTTGCGAGGATGGACTTGATCGGTGGCCTGATGTGTCTCGAGATGGGGTTCACCCAACTGGGGGAGTGCTTGGAGGTCCATGAGCATCAGTACACAGAACAGCTAAGCAGGGGAGGTCCCAGACGGCCTAATGGTTAGAATTTTCACTGCCATGGTCTGGGTTCAGTCCCTGGTGGAGGAAATGAGATCTCACGGGGAGCAAGGCAGGGCCAAAACAAAGAAAAACCAAGCAAGGAGCAATAAAAACAACGTATTAACCCTGGAAAAAACAAAAGTCGGGCAGGAAAGGAGAAGCACTGGTGCTGTTCTCAGAGGGGTTAGCTGTCATCGGTGTCTACATGGGGCCTGGGGGGTGGGAAGTGCTTACGAGAGAGCTAATTCCGTCTTCCACAGTGGAAGCTCAAACCCGAACATCCATAAGGAGCAAAATGACGTGTGATCCTGAGATGTGGGCACTGCATGTCAAAAGAACCGGCTAACGGAGCTGAAAGTGGCCGCTGCTGGGAGCAGGACACGTGGGGAGGAAGGGCGGACAGCGGCTGCGCTTCCCAGCGGCTTCCCTTCAGACCGCAGGCGTCGACGCTGAGTAAGCAGGAAATACATTTACTACAAGAGCCAAAATCCCTCAGGTGACGAGGGAACAGAAACAGGTGACACTGTCCTACAGACTGGCTGGGACATGGGTGTGGAGGACTGGCAAAATGACCTACCTTGGCTGCGTTTCTGGCTTTGAGGCCCCTCACGAGCTCCCCCTGAGCAGCGATCCTGTGGAACAGCTCCAGGGGGGACCCACAGCCTTGCTCGCTGTTGGGCATGTCTGCCTCTTCTGGGACAATGTTCACAGCTGGTTGGGGTGCTGGCAGATTTGCCCAGTGGTCCACACAAGGCTGTGGGCAGAGAAGAGGGACAGAAAGAGATGAACAAACCATGGCAGCTGTTTTCCCTTTACCATTATTTGGTTCTTCTTTCCAAAAAGGTTGGAGATGAGTTGTGATAAAGGGCATAGATAATATAACATTAATAAACATATAAACAGAAATATGGAGCCAGGAAATAGGAGAAAAGAGGAAGAACAAATGTTAATGGCGGGGCTGAAAAGAACTGCTATGATTTATAGGCTTAGGGAGGGCAAAGACAGACCTCTCCCAACCAAGGACTTCCTGGGTGGCTCAGACGGTAAAGCGTCTGCCTGCAATGCGGGAGACCTGGGTTCAATCCCTGGGTTGGGAAGATCCTCTGGAGAAGTAAATGGTAATCCACTCCAGTACTCTTGCCTGGAAAATTCCATGGACCGAGGAGCCTAGCAGGCTCCATGGGGTCGCAAAGAGTTGCACACGACTGAGCAACTTCACTTTCACAACCAAAGATAAGTGAGCATGTGCTGAGGTGTCTGTGTGCCTCACTTAGTGCCCAGGACATAGGAAGGACTTGTGTTTGCTCAGGGAGCAGATACCAAAGTGCTTTAGTAAACCTAAGTCCACCATGGCTAGAAACACTTGGTAAACTACAATTACTCTTTATCTTAATTGCTCTAGGGGATGAATTCCTAGGCCTTGCAGTCATAACCAATATATTACTGAACAAACAGCTTCCTTTGCTGGCCAGCTGTTCTGTTCTCAGGAGAAGCGGAGCCTGGGAGGAGGCAGGGCCTTATCCCTTCTGGTTTGCAAGTGAGGCAAGAACCACATACAGCCTGTTCATTCCACAGGTTGCCTTAATTAACTGCAAACCTTTGAAGAAGGTGTCCTGGTACCTCCTATTAAGTCATTATTTATTGCTAACCTTGGAAAAGGTGGGGCAAGGGCAGGCTATCTGAGGTCACCTTGGGGCTGAAGCTGGCCAGGATCAGCCCCTCTTGGGCTGATAACTCTTCTTTTCTTTCAGCTTCCTCATCTATAAAGCAGAACCCTCAGAAATGTCTATCACTTACCTACCTCAAGGGCTGTTATGAGAAGAAATGAGAAAAAAGCGACACAGTGGTATTTTACAGACTGTAAAGAAAGGAACAAGCCCACTCCAAGTGTTACATGTCAGGACTCCAGATATCGGCTGAGCCCCAGCCCCGTCTGTAACCTGCTGATACACCTTGAACAAGGAGGATGCCAGTGACAAAAAGGCTATGCCAGAGCAGCTAACTTCCAGAACTGAAGTCCTGTATCTGGTGTTCTTCTAGAGAGAAGTGAAGTTGAAAGTCGCTCAGTCATGTCCGACTCTTTGCAACCCCATAGACTATACAGTCCATGGAATTCCTCAGGCCAGAATACTGCAGTGGGTAGCCTTTCCCTTTTCCAGGGGATCTTCCCAACCCAGGGATCGAACCTAGGTATCCCGCATTGCAGGTGGTGTCTTTACCAGCTGAGCCACAAGGGAAGCCCTTGTAAGCACCTTAGGTAACACTGCCACATATCAATTCACGGATGCCTACAGTAATCCTATGGGACAGATCTGCTGGCTCTGTTGTGTAGACGAGTAAACTGAGAGGCTAACACACTTGCCCAACACAGTAAGGAGGCAGTGAGACGGGACACAGACTCAGGCAGTTTGGCCCTGGAGCCTACACTCTCTAACATCATCCTATGGGGTACCTAACTGTCATGGGCCTCAGCCTCTCAACTGTGAGGCGGGAATAACAGGAGCGACACTGACCGGCAGGCCCGGCCCCGGCCACGGGGTACCGTGGTTAAGGAGGCAGCCTAGCACAGCAGCAGCCGCAGCGAGGGCCGCTGAAGGGCGCCTCCGTGCCCTTACTCGCTGGAAATTTCTTTCTAGGAGTTCTATGAAGAGAACACGCAAATGAGAGGGGATCATTTATTTTTACTCATCCATTTGTTAAGTATCTGTTTAAAAATATGTAAAATTTAAACCAATCTTTAAAGTCAATGAAACCATAATGCTAAAACCAGGGTGGGACAGGAGCCAGTTTCTTTCCTTTCCTTTCTGAGAACTGCCTCAATTCCCAGAAAGGGAGGTCCATAAGAAAGAGAAAGAATGTGGACGAACCTTCTGACAAGCGCTGGAGAGGAGAAACTCTCAGGCCCATATCAAAGAGCAATCAAAGTGACTTCAAGGCACAAATGATCAAACATCACGTCCAGATGCTTTACACAGGGTCCCCAATTCTCCCAAGCTGCAAACCTGGGTGGCACAGAATCTGCTCTGCATGAGTGACTGGAGGCAGATGGCTCAGGCAAGTGAGAACCACCCTCTGAGGCTCCATGCCAGAGCAGCTGAGTCACGATCTGACGCCAAAGCCCCCTTGACCATGTTGTGCTCTCTCAAATTCTACTGCCTCCCCTGCCTAGAGTGTTTCCCGCCCTCCTCTGCCCGCTGTCTTACTAATTCAAACCTTGGCTCCTCTTTGCAGACTTTCCTGGCCCCTGTGCCTGTGGGGCCAAGTTGGCTGCTCTGTCCTTGGCAACCCCCAAGACTCATTAGTGAGGTTATTAGAGCACTCACACTGCATGTAGTAATTTATGAAAATCCACCCCACAGAGAACGCAAGCACTGGGTTTTATTCTTTCATGCTCTTCTAGCACCTGGTACAGAGTAGCTTATCAAACTGATGATTTATGAGTATAGGTTACTGAATAAATCTCACAAATCAACTAGTTCAATTCCTCCCCCCCCCTTCTAATAATATCTCTGCAAGCACTTATTCCAGTTTAAGGTAGATTTCCCCAATCTGGACTTCAGAAGGCCTCTTAAAATGTCCTGACAGTGCACAGAGCCTTAGTTTTACCCCACGTCTGGTTTCCTCAACCATTATGAATATCTGCCCACTGTCCTGGTCATTCTTTTTAGAATTCCCTTTGGTTTTCCCCCGTCCTTCCAAATATGTGGTGTTCTGCATTAAAGGACACAGATGGGTTTTGAAGTCTGTGAGCAGGACCAAAATCAAATATAGATTAAAATTACCCTACTAAATTCCTAGGGAAAGTGCCAGGTAGAATGACTCAGTGAGCCCCGGACGGTCAATCTCCACCTATCATGGAGCAAACAACTGCAGAGGATCAGTTAGATGAACGAAGCCTGAATTTAGGATCACTGTTGTAGGGAAAAACGTGTACCTTTAAATATCAGGATCCCTTTTAAGTAAGAAACCAGACTGAGGAAACAGCAGGTGCATTCTCCCTGCTCTCAGGATCACCAGGCATACACTCACTGCATGGGAATCGGCCACACTATAAATCTCATGTGTTTGTGTTATCTGATGCAACTTCCTGAGTAAGTACAGGACTTCAGGAGTGATCAGATACAAAGAGACTGGAACTACCACTGCCCTGATTTCAGACATCCATCCATTGAGCCCACTTACGGGCATATATTCTTAGTTTTCCTTCCCATCTAGTCAGCTTTCTCCTTTATTTCTTTGTTAAGTAAACTTTAGAATTTAACTTAACTTCAGAGGTTTTTAACCCAGAGTTCAGAACCTCTGAAACAACGTGAACAGTCTGCCTACACACAGACATGTGGTTCGAAGTAGAATAACCAGGTTCTGCTACTTTCTCAAAGGGGCCCAAGATGCCCAAAGGCTACAGACCACTGTCCTCAGTGTTTACAAGGTAAACTGCAAACATGGCTCTGAGTCTTTATTAAGGGAGAGTGCCTTATCTATTTCACAACTACTACAATCTAAAGCAAAGGTAACCATCTGTGAGGAAGCTATCATCTGTGAGGTAACTTACGACCTCCTCTAGAAAAAGGGCTTGGAGTGAGCAGAGCAGAACTGCCTACTCCACAGCAGAGCAAGACAGTTTAGGGGAAAACGAAAAGGATTGTATAAACAAACTCTTCCTCTTTCTTTTTAAGGAACCTGAACCTTGAGCTCATTTTGAAAGGTCCCACTGTTTCCGAGCACAAGGGGCCCCTGAAGAAACCGGGGACAGTTTTGGGATGAGGAACAGAAAGAGGAATTACAGAACTACAACATGACAATTACTTGAGTCACTCTGAAGTCATCTCACACCTCAGATCGGAATACACTGATTCTGCACTTTGTGGGGAGGGTTGCATCGTGCCTGAAAGCCAGCCCTGGAACAGCAGAGAAGAGCAGGGGGTTTCCGGGTGCCTGGAATAGTACCAGCTGGGGTATCACCCACCACATTCCGGCCTCTGAGTGTGGATGACAATGGCCTTGGACTGTCAAGTTTCCAGAGGACAAGAAAATGATTTCTTTCTAGCAATGAGTCCTTTAATGCTTCAAACCTTGGAACAGGTGGAACTCCCTGTCTTTTAAATACTGAGAGGAAAGCTTACTTTACCCTCTAAATGATAAGATGAACATTATCTTAAAAGGCAAGTGAAGTCGCTCAGTCGTGTCCGACTCTTTGCGACCATGGACAGAGGAGTCCATGGGATTTTCCAGGCAAGATACTGGAGTGGGTTGCCATTTCCTTCTCCAGGAGGTCTTCCCGACCCAGGGATTGAACCCGGGTCTCCTGCATTGTAGGCAGGTGCTTTACCGTCTGAGCCACCAGGGAAGAGCCTTAATCTATATGAAGCCAGGCATAAGCTACTTAGGAGTTCAAGGCAAGATACTGTGGGTGGATATGGACTACTTAAAGAGACTTCATCAATGAGAAACAGGACAACCAACATCAAAGTGCTGAAAGTCACGCTATGACCCCAACAGGCAGTGGCTCATCCAGGATCCCTATTCCTTACAGCAGTTTTGAGTCACCAGGACTTTGGGTCAATAGATGAAATGAAATGTACAATGCTGTGGTCCTAAGACTACTTCCCATCCCTGAAGCCAGGGTTTCCAGCACTTTGGGGAAAAGCTGGTAACAATACCCAATAAACTCTTTAAGCCTAGCAAAAGATGGTAATACGTACCAGGGGGCAGGAGACACCGCAGAAGTGGCCAATGGTCACGCCCAGGAACTGAGAAGCTGAGACTGCCCGGTGCAACTCTAGCTCTTAAATAGTCTTGCCCTCTTTCTTTCAGTTCCCTTTTCAAAAGACTTCTCTCTCTCCCTTTTTGGCTTCCTGTTTGCCCCACCCTCTATCACTTGCGTGTAGGAGTTTCTTATAAACGACCCAGCTTCTCAGAAACACTTGAACCTAATGACCAACCTCTTGGGTGAGGCTGTCAGAAAGACAGAGGGCGGGGGATGCGGGTGGAGACCAGGGAAACTCTCTTGAGAACCAAGCTGTTGGCTGGTCATTGCATCAGCCACTCTACATCCCAGGCTGGCCTTCTTATAACCTCCTCGCCCTGTTTCTGTTCCCTGTTCTCGTTCTTGGCATCAGTGTGAAGGACTGTGTCTGTTATGCAGTGGCAGCCGGGGAAGGCGGGGTGGAAAAGCAGATGGCAAATTCCTTGCTGCCGCTGCCGCCGCTACTCACAGAAACGACGCAGTGCAGCGGAGACCATTGGGTTCTGGGATGAGACCTGGGTTTTCAATCCCAGTTTGGGCGTTTCTTTGTTACAAGACCTCGCGCAAATCACATCACCTCTCTGCTTCACCCCCCGTTTCTTCACTTGTGAAATGGGCAAAAAAGCAGCTTCCTAACTTCACCGTTGGAGGAGGGCAGGGCAACCCACTTCAGGATCCTTGCCTGGAGAATTCCATGGACAGAGGAGCCTGGTGGGCTACAGTCGGTGGGGGCCGCAAAGAGTCGGACACGACTCAAGTGACTAAACACACAACTTCACCGAGGCGGCGACTCGGTGCGTTACCACAGGCAAAGCCCCTGTCACACGGCCGACGCTTGTTAAAAGTGGGGGCCTCATCCTTTGGGGAAACGAAACAGGAGGAAGACGATGAAGGGTTGGTGCCGGCGCGAGTGCGCGACAGGGCAGGGTCGGCGGCGCTGAGGGAAAAGGGGGCGAGGAACCAGAAGCCGGCGAGCAGAGAGCTGGGCTCTAAGGAGACTACCTCGGGGCTTGGCGTGCAAGCGGCTCCGGGAGGGCCAGGTCACTGGGCTCCGCCCCGGCCTACCCCTGCTTCTCTCATACCCACACTTACCGGCCCAACCCGGCCCGTCAGCGCTGCCGGCTCAGCCACGGGTGGCCTCCTAGGCGTCCTTGGAAACGCCTTCCGGCTGGAACAACTTCCGTCTAGGCTGCGCCCTCATTGGCTGTTAGCACAGAGGCCGCCGCTGATTGGCTGGAGGTTCCGGCAACGGCGGAACGCTCCTGGGTTTCAGGGCGCAGGCCGGACGACTCTCCGGAGGACCGAGAGCTTCCGGTGCGTGTGGTGAGCCGGGGGCCGGGGGCGGGAGGGGACTGCGATCTGGCGGCGGCCGGAGCGCTGCCCGCCCCTTCGCGTGTATCTGTCTCCCTGTATCTCCGGTTCCTTCCGAGCGCGCAGTGCCCTGGACGGTCCTCACTGCTCATTCCTGACGATCCTCACCTCTCACTGTGACAGCCCAGCTAACTCCTATTCATTCTTCAAAACCCATCCCTGGTCGTATCTTGTTAGTGGCCTTCATCAGTCTTAGCCTCCGGCGCAGAATCTGTGTTTTGTGTTTCATCTCAGTCCCTAAGACCCTGACAGCAGGCTTGGCACAGAGTAGGTAATCAGGAAATATTTGTTGAATGACTGCATCCTATTCCTTGTACGTTCTCTGTTTCCCCCGTCCCACCGGGTTGTAGTTTACAAATATTTCTAGATGCTGGTGATTTAAACAGTGAGCAAAACACAGAAAGTCCTATGTTTTGGTGGAGCTGACGTGTTGATGACTGTCCTTGGCACTCCCCCCTCCCCCCCCTTTGTAGCCTTATTTTTCCAAAGACCTGACTTTTTCTTCTGTCCTTGGTTTAATGGCTCCTTCATTTACATAACAACGAATTTTCTTCAGTCTGTTCTTGGTTTAATGGCTCCTTCATTTACATAACAACAACAACGACAACAACAACAACAACACTTCCTTTCCCCCCTCTTTTGCCTTAAGACACATAAAAGGCAGCAAACAGTTTTCTCTATAGTTTATTTTGTTCTCCGTTTTTTGCCTCTTTTCCTTGACTCATCCTTGCCTTCTCTCCCGCTCCATTTTGATCAGTTTTGTTGGTTCCATCTTCAGTGTTTCTTATCACCTCTGCTTCACCTTCAGATTATCATTTTCTGCCTGAGGCCTGCTCCGGCCTCCCAATCCCAAGCCCACCATCACGCCTGCTTTTCTTTTCTATTCTGCCTTTTTCCTTAGGATTTCTCACCTCTGGACATGTTCTGTCTCACTTGGTTCTGGTCTGTCTGTCTGCACTGGCATCTGAGCATGGTGAGCTGGGGCTTGGCTGGTAGGGCCTGCGCAGTTGGTATTTGTTGAAGGACAGAATGAAATGTACATGAAGCAGATAGGAAGCCCTAATGCACACGTGCCTGCATTCATTCAGTCCTTGCTGCCTTGCTTCGTAGGAAGTGGGCCTCATAGGAAGAGGGCCTCATGGCCTCTACTCTCTGATCTGTTTCCACAGACCTCATCTTTAGTTCTGGCCACCTGCCTCTCCTTTGACTGGACAGCTGGGTGGGTAGGAGTCCATCCTAAAGGCTGAGAACAGGTGCCTTCATGGTGGGAACCTGGTGGGTTCCCTTTGGTGGGATGGCATGGGATTCTGTGGTGAGTTGTGTTCTACATAGGAGTTGAGACAGATGAGATGTCTGATTAGGTTTTAGGACAGGACTGAGTCGTTATGGTAATGCCAAATCCTTTGCAGTGCAACTGTTCCGTTAGTTTATAATTAGTCCGTTGTGTTATATTAGCTCCATCGGAGATGGGCTGGCTCAGGTTGGAAGTTTTATTTAGACAGTGGCTCTGTATGTAGGTGTTACCTGCCTGGATTGGGCTGCAGATGAAGTCGGATTATTGGAGGAGGCAGGCCACAGACATTTTCTGAATGATGATGTAACTGGTTTGGCGGTGGAGCTCTTCAGGCAGATGGTACCCGTTACGGGAAAGGTGGGGATGGTTGATTCCGGGGGACATGAAAGCCACCGTCCAGGGGAGGACGTGAGTGATAGACAGTCTGTCTGGAATGGTGTAACTGAGGCCCCCCAGGGAATCTTCAGGTCTCACCTGACCCCACATGTGGGAAGAGGAACTCAGGATGGTCTGTTAAGGTAGGACACTTGGGCTTTCTGGGAAGTTGCCTGTTGCTGGAGCTTTGGGTGCTGCTCCACCACGCCCTCTGCTGTCCCAGACATGTGCAGCACCCTTGTTTTCGTCTTGACTCTGCTTCCTGTTAACTGCACAGCGTTGAGTTCCAGGAGGTGCTTCTTTGTAGAAAGTCCTTGGCTTCAGTTGATCATGTGTGATGGTTCAGAATTACAGGAAGAGTTTTTAAGAAAGGGGAAATAGACTATTGTGTGAGTCCATGTATTTGGAGTGAAACAGGTGGATTTGGATCGCACCTTGGGAATGGGGGGGACCGATGCCTCAAGTACCTCGGCCCTGTACTGTAGGTCTGTCTGTCTACACTGGCTGGTTGTTGAGCTGGGATGTCTGGGGAAGAGTGTTCTAGGTGGAGAGAATAGAAGGAAGGCCTGGAGCACAGTGGGAAGACGGCTTGCTTTTGCCACGTGGCAGATCCTGGTCATCTTTCTGTTTCAGCATGTTCAGAATTAACTTCATTCACCTTGATGAGTGTTTGCTCTTCTTGTTTGTTACTTATAAACCACGCTGCAGGCCCTCTGTATACCTATCTCTGCAAACATGTTCTAGTGTTAGAGTTCCAACGTGGGGTTGTTGCAGTAAAAATTATCTGTTTAAATTTAAATTCCTCCCTGAATGGACCTTCCAAAAGGCCTCGTTAAAACCATGAGTCTTTCTGTCCAGGCATCCTGTGTCCATTGAGTCAAGTCCTCCTTTATGTCTTTCAGTAAATTTAGTTTTCTTTGTGTAGGTCTTGCTATTTTTGTTATTGTTGCTGTTAGATTTATTCCCAGATATTCCATAGTCTTCATTAAAAAAAATGTATCTTCTAACTAATTATACTTGGTGCATAGACAAGGTCTCATTTTCTTTATTTTTGGTTGCGCTGGATCTTGACTATGGCACCTGGGTCTTCATTGCAGAGTGCAGGCTTCTCTAGTTGTGGGGCAGGTCTCTCTCTCTCTCTCTTCAGCAAGTGGGCTTAGTTGCCCCGTGGCATTTGGAATCTTAGTTCTCCGACCAGGGATCGAATGCATGTCCCCCGAACTGGAAGGCAGATTCTTAACCACTGGACCACCAGGGAAGTCCCAAGGCCTCATTTAAAAAAAATAAATTTATTTATTTTTAATTGAAGAATAATTGCTCTGCAACATCGTGTTGGTTTCTGCCAAACAGCAGCATGAATCAGCCAGAGGTATACCTATGTCCCCTCCCTCTTGAACCTCCCTCCCCCTAAGGCCTCATTTTTAATGTGTTTACTCTCATGGGTTGGAGAAGGCAATGGCAACCCACTCCAGTACTCTCATCTGGGAAATCCCGTGGACGGAGGAGCCTGGTGGGCTGCAGTCCATAGGTTCACTAAGAGTCAGACAGGACTGAGCGACTTCACTTTCACTTTTCACTTTCATGCATTGGGAAACGAAATGGCAACCCACTCCAGTGTTCTTGCCTGGAGAATCCCAGGGACCGGGGAGCCTGGTGGGCTGCTGTCTGTGGGGTCGCACAGAGTCAGACACCACTGAAGTGACTTAGCAGCTGCAGCAGCAGCACTCTCATGGGTATTTCGTCTTGGATTTGCTTGGTGGCACATTTGCTTTTAACCGCATATGGCAGGAAATGTGCTATTGCGCACGTCTTCTGACCCTTGACTTTGTTTGGTCTTAGGGAAGTTTGCCCTTGAAGGACAGCGCTAAACTGTGTCTTCAATGGCTTCGTTGGTGGCCTACGAGGACTCGGACTCAGAGGCCGAGACTGAGCTTGCGGGCGGTTTCCATCCAGCCGGCCAGATGGAAGACACTTCAACCGCCGTCAGACCTCCGGGGCAGGATTTTGGATCCAGAGTCCTGGATGCAACAGGCGGGCGGGTGCCATCCCCAGAGTGCGGCTCTCGTGATGACCCTGCCAGGTGTCGTCTCCCGTTGGCTCGGCTCTGGAGCCAGGACCCGGGGGCCTGCCCCAGCCAGAGGCTGCAGTGGCCCAGGCCAGAGCCCGAGGCTGCCTTCCCTGCCAGCCCGCCGGCCCGCTTCTCGCTGTGGACCAGCCAGGCTCCCGCGGGCCACGTGCCCCTGGCAGGGGCCTGCTTGAAGCAGGTGAGAGTCTGCTGGGAACCTTCCGGCTCCCCCGAGCTATCTGTCGGTGCCCGAGCGGGGTCTGAAGACCCAGGGAAAAGCGGCAGCTCCCTGCAGAGGAAGCGGCGTGAGGACTGTGTGGTACCTTATACCCCGAAGAGACTGAGGCTGCTGCCAGCGCCACACACAGGAGCAGACAGGGGCAAGGACGCCCAGGGTCCCCACGCCGGCCGTGTCCCAGCCCCGCTCTGTGTGGCCCCTGAAGCTTCCGAATTTATCCAGCCATACCTGGACAGTCAGTATAAGGAAACCAAGATTCCCAAGAAGGTGCTGTTCCACCTGCGGGGCCACCAGGGCCCTGTCAACAGCGTTCAATGGTGTCCCGTGTCTGCCAGGAGCCACCTGCTTCTGTCGACGTCTATGGATAAGACCTTCAAGGTGAGGCCTTGAGTGAAGCGGCTCTTGGGGATGAGCTGCTGGGATGTTTCATTCTTCCCCACGGCAAGGTCGGCCGGCTGCATGCCGGATGTTGCTTTCTAGGAATTCCTGGGATCCTCTTTGTTGCCCTCGGGTGAGGGCTCTCAGTTGCCCGCTTGGACGGCTGGTCTGTTCTGCCCCCCGCAACCCCTCCAAGGCTGCCTTGCCCAGGCCACCGGAGGGCCCTAGTCCAGACCCCATGTGGGTCATCCTCCTGGGGGCCCCCGAGGACACCCAGACCCTCTCCCGCCCTGGGAGAGGGAGATCGCTGAGTGAGAAGGGAGGAAAGCGGACCTAGATCCCAGGGACTCCTCGGTGACCCCCGCTGAGTGTGGAGTGGTGGTGGCCTTGTGTCCGGCGCTGTGCTGGCTGAGGGGGTGGGAAGGCCCCGAGACCTGACCGTGGCGTCCAGACCGGTACATGGGGGTAGGGACCGCAGAGAGGTGCTCACAGGCCTGGGTCGGGGCTGTGAGCCCGGGGCCCCAGGGCGTTCCACGACTGCAGGTGCCAGGGTTAGGGGGGCAGCCGCCCAGCCAGGAGGGCTTGGCGAAGGCTTCCCGGAGGGAGCAGGTGAGTCTTCAGGTGGGCTGGGCGGAAGGCGTCCTTGGCTCTAAGCAGGGGAGGCGTAAGGGGCCCACAGGGGCAGGGGGTGGGGGGAGGCGCTGGGAAAGAAGGCAGTGTCACATCAGGGAGGGCCTCGGGTGCCCTGCTGGGGAGTTCTGGTTTACACAGAAACTCTTTGGGTTGTTACTTATTTATTTTAAAAGCTCCATTAAAAAAAAAATCTCTGGGCTCCGGCGCAGTGGTAGAGAACCCACCAGCCAGTGCAGGAGATGTGGGTTCAATCCCTGGTCTGGGAAGATCCCAGATGCCACCTGGCAGCTCAGCCTGCGCCCGCAGTTTCTGAGCCTGTGCTCTGCGGGAAAGAGGGGCCTCTGCCGCGAGAAGCCTGCATCGAGAGAAAGGCCAGGCACAGAGCGAAGGCCCAGCATGGCCAGAAGTAAGTACATAAATAAAATTATACACACATATATGGAAAGCTCCTGAAGTAAGGCAGACTTACAGTAAGCGGCGCCCATTCCAGGGGTAGGTAGTGTGGCAGGCATGTCATACCAGCCAGGAAGCTGCCTCCAGCCCCCGGACTGTCCTCTGTCTGTTCCCGCCCCCAGGGGAGCCCAGGAGACCTGTACTTTTAATGGCGCTTTTAAAGGTGAAGGTCTGTTCAATGGACCTGCACCTCCTCGCTCTCCTCAGCACATGTGTGCGCGTGCTTAGTCACTTCACTTCAGTCGTGTCCGACTCTTTGCCACCCCATGAACTGTAGCCCGCCAGGCTCCTCTGTCCATGGGATTCCCCAGGTGAGAATACTGAAGTGCGTGGCCAGTTGCTTCTCCAAGGGATCTTCCCACCCCAGGGACTGAACCCGCGTCTCTGCGTCTCCTGCATTGGCAGGCGGGTTCTTTACCACCAGGGCCACCTGGGAAGCACAAGCAGAATACATCAGTTCAGCTCAGTCGCTCAGTCGTGTCTGACTCTGCGACCCCACGGACTGCAGCACGCCAGGCCTCCCTGTCATCACCAGCTCCCGGAGCTTGCTCAGACTCATGTCCATCGAGTCAGTGATGCCATCCAAGCATCTCATTCCTCTGTCGTCCCCTTCTCCTCCAGCCTTCAATCTTTCCCAGCATCAGGGCCTTTTCCAGTGAGTCAGCTCTTCGCATCAGGTGGCCAAAGTATTGGAGTTTCGCTTCAGCATCAGTCCTTCCAATGAATATTCAGGACTGATCTCCTTTAGGATCCACTGGTTTGATCTTGCAGTCCAAGGGACTCTCAAGAGTCTTCTCTAACACCCCAGAGTTCAAAAGCATCAATTTTTTGACGCTTAGCTTTCTTAACAGTCCAACTCTCACATCCATACATGACTACAGGAAAAACCATAGCTCTGACTAGACAGACCTTTGTCAGCAAAGTGACGTCTCAGTACACAGTAGGTGCCAAATACATGTGATCCGAACAAAAGCTGCCTGGGGAGAAGGTGGCTTTGGAGTTGTGTATCATGGCTGTGGAGGAGCTGGTCAGCAGCCCGCTGCCCAGCTCACGTCCCAGAGTCTCATCTGTGAGCGCCTGATTGTGCCCAGTACCTGGGCCACGAGAGCTCGTGAGAACTCACTTCCAAAGCCCGTGGCAGAGAGCAGGAGCCCCACACCACCCCCGCATTGTCCTCCCGGCTCTGGAGCCTTCTGCCCAGAACATTGTATTTGCAAGGTTTGTTTTGAGCTTTTCGCATAGGAGGCATTTTCATAAGCCAAGACAGGAAGTCCAAGTGCAGTGAAGTCTTGGCAAGGAGCTCCATCAGCGAATGTCACTTTAGGTGGCGTGTTTGAGTCCTGAAACGATGTGTCTTTGTTCATGTCTGCGAGGCTGACGGAATTCTGTGGGGACAGCGTCGGGTCCTGTCTGTAGTCTGGAGCCGTGGGGTTGGCACACACATCTGTGGTGCTTTCTCCGAGAGGTTGGGGCCCTGTGGTCAACTCAGGAGGTCCTGGCGTCCCTGGTGTGCCCTGGACACCCCCCTGCCCCCTCCTCCGCAAGGCCTGGGGCTTCTCTGCGGGGCGCTTGCAACTCTAGGGGGCTGTGGGGGCCTGTTGCTTTGGTCAGGAGCCCCCCTGGAGGGTTCTTGGTGGACAGTGTCCCTGGTGGGCTGGCCCTGGAGTTACTTAGAATGATCTGGGCTTGGTGGAGAACTGACTCATTTGAAAAGACCCTGATGCTGGGAAAGATTGAAGGCGGGAGAAGGGGACGACGGAGGATGAGATGGTAGGATGGCATCACCGACTCAATGGACATGAGTTTGAGTAAACTCCAGGAGTTGGTGATGACAGGGAGGCCTGGTGTGCTGCAGTCCATGGGGTCACAAAGAGTTGGACACGACTGAGCAACTGAATTGAACTGAACTGGGCCTGGTGCCAGCTCCGTCACCAACAGCTTTGTGATCATGCGCAAGGCACTTGACCCCTCTGAACCTCTTTCCTCTTGACAAGCTCCTGAAATCTATGGCTGAGGCTTCTCAGGTGGGATAAATGCCCAGAGCTCTGTCTAAAGCTCCCAGTTTAATGCTGGGCATGTGGCACGGGTCCAGGTGGGCTGCCTGAAGGGCGTGGGCAGCCCCTTTCTGGGACCCTGGAGGGAGGGATCAGACCGGCAGACGTCGGCAGTGCAGGCTCGAAGCAGCAGGCTTCCCGGGGGTCTCAGAAGGCAGGCAGAGCTGGGTGGAGGGGTGTGGTGGAGGTAGGTGTGTCCTGGTGAGTGTTTGCTGCCCGCTCACCCTCGGGGTCACGTCTCCTGGCCTGGAGCCCGAGGGGACTGGTCTGTACTTGGCCTCGGCGGCGTGCTCCGTGGCCTCTGCCCTGGTCTCTTTTGCCCAGGAAGTTTAGATTTCCCAAGTAAGGCCATCCCACGAGTTTTGGAACAGAGGGCGTCTGAGTGATGCCATTGACTTGGGCCGTGGTTCTGCGCGTAGTGGGTGTCAGTGGAGCAGATGAAGGGGCCCCGCGCCGGGTTGAGGAGGCGGTGGCGGGTGGAGAGGACCTGGGAGCCGCCAGCCGGCGGTGACACCGCATGACCACATGGGGGCGCAGTTGGTCCACCTTGGGAGGCCGCTCAGGCGCAGGGACTGTTCCCGGAAAACCCACGCGCTGGCGGCAGTTCTCTGAGACCCCCTCCCTGACTGCCGTCCCGGGGAGGGCGATGTGTGCTGCAGGCAATGGCATGGTCTTGGGCCGCCTTGCTTGCGGCCAGGAGCCCCGCGCACCCCTTCGGTGGGGTGGCAGCGGAGGTGGCCCCTGCAGCAGAGTCTGCTGCTGTTGTGGCCGCGGGGGTCCGTGTCTCCTGACCTTCTTGCTGTGGTGTCTTGAAAATCAGGGCGTTTATACGTTAGAGGCCAAGGGTCCAGGGTCCTCTCTGCTTTATGATGTCGGGCAGTTTTCAGTGATGGAGTCATTTGGCAAATCTACTTTAAGCAACTGTTTGGTGTGAAGACAATGTGGCAGGGTGGAGGAGCCAGGCTGGAAGGTGGGTGGGGAGCACCTGGGGGCCGGGGGCCCTCCTGGCTGAGACCTTGGTTGTGCTGGGCCCCCCAGGGTGGGGTGTGTGTAGCAGCGGGCAGTCCTGGTTTCTGTCCCTGGTGTCAGCAGGTGGGCAGTGTGGGGGTCCTTGTGATCTGGTATGAGATCGAGGGGTGCATGGGAGGCATGTGGGCGTGGAGTCTGGAGTGGAGTGGGGGTGCAGGTGGGGCTCCGGGGTGGAGAGCAGATGGTGGGTGAGCAGGGAAGGAGCTTGAAGACGTGGACGTGACTTGGGAACCAGCCCCTACCCTGTGCTCCCTTTTGAGGGCACCTCCCCCACTTCTCCTTTGGCTGTGTCTCGCAGCATGCTGGACCTTAGGTCCCTGGCCAGTACCTAATCCATGCCCCCCGGCAGTGGAAGCCCAGAGTCTTAACCACTGGCCACCAGGGAAGTCTCCCCCCACCCATCTCTTTTGGTTAAAGTTTGTCAGAGTGCCTTCTTGTCCCCGACTTGGTCAGGAGGGCTGGGCTCCCAGGACTTGGATTTGGATCATCCCTCTGCCCCTGACTGGCTGTGTGACCTCAGGCAAGTGACTCTCTCTCTCTGAGCGTCAAGCTCTATATGTAAAGTGGACCCAAGGACGCATCACCTGCTGGGTTTTCGTGAAGAAGTAAGTGGCGCTGGCTCTGAGTGTGACTCCGGCGCTGGGCGGGCGTGCTGTGCGCTCATTCTTGCGCCCTCGGGGATGCGCTCCCGTCCTCACCGCGCCGCGCGTCCCTGCAGTGGCATGGCTATGCAGCTCTGCCTGCCACGCCGTGTGCGTCTTTAAGCCTCCTGAGCAGGGGAACAGTGTGAGATCCGTTTTTACATTCTCCATAGCACCTGGCGCTAGGTTTTGTACCTGTTAAGTGATCAAAAAAGATTGAAATCGTTCTTTTGGATTTTCCTTCCAGCCTTTGGGCAGAGGAGTCGTCTTTAAAGTGCACCCATGCTCTTTGCCACTAGGGGGCACAGTAAGACAGGGTGAGTCTTTCCGCCAAGCTTCTAGAACGTGGAAGAATCCTTAATTCAAGGTAACATTCACTGAAATACGATTTATTTTCTGATCAGGAGGAAGAAACACAACACAATGCATCTGATTAATCTAAAGGACGTGGAGTGCCAGTTCCTTCATCTCCTTAAAAGCGTAGAATTCATAAATTTCAATTGGGCACATTACAGCAGAAGGACACTTATTTTAACATGTTCTAAATGCTCCGTGAGCTGCAAAGTATGCTTATATTAGTTTTGAAAAATTCACAGCTAGAGAAATTAAGTAAAACGAAACAGTGACTCGTAATTCCGCAGCGATGCGCTGCTTCCTTTGCTGCCCGCCCCTGCGGGCCCCGCGCCTCTGTTCTCTGCGGCTGTGGTCCCAGCAGGAATACCCTCCTGTGCATTCCTTTCGTTTCCCCGTGTCCTCGTTTGGCTCAACAAGCTTGAATACCCACTGCGTGTTGCGGTGGAATTCAGACTTGGAGGCCCTTTTTTGAAGGGAAAAGTACGAACGTGTAGTGCTTTTGACCAAACACGGGCAGCCCCTCTGCCAGACCCCGGGAGGACCCCCAGCAGCATCCGGGCATGTTTCTTGCTGCCCGGGACCGACTTTGAGACGCATAAGGCAGGAAGAGGGAAGGCGAAAACAGATCCCTGACACTCCTCTCCCCGAGCCGGCAGCTCGTTAGCACTGGGCCCGCCCCGCGAACGGCCGGCGCATCCCCAGCTGTTTACTGTTCATGGCATCCGGCTTGTGCCGCAGAGCGCACGTCCGCACGGTTTGGAGCCCGTGCCCCCCAGCCCCACCCCGTCTTTTGCGCAAGGGGCATTTTCATACGTCTGTAGAAACTTTCCCCAAACCTGCTTTTTCTGCCTGTCTTCAGATTCCGAACTTGCCTTGCTCATTTCCATGTTGTGTCCTGTCTTTCCTGCTTTTGTTTTCAAACAGTACTGCAGTGGACACGGTTCTGCGTCAGTGTGGGCTTTTTTTGCTGCCTTCACGCCATAAACATGGGCTCTGACCGCCCCCCACCGCCACCCCCAGTCTGCAGCTACGAGCCCTGTGTGTGCTGCTGAGCAGAAGCGGGTTAGATGGGCCAGCCTCTGTCCATGCTTTTGTTACAGGAGACTCCTGGGTTCCTGAGCCCTACGCTGCCTGGTAGCTTGACTTGGGGAAAATCACCTAGCCTCTCTGATCCCCTTGTTTTTCTCACTAGTAAAATGGGGATAATGGCTCCCTGTTAGGGTTGTCGCTATTGGAAAAGGGGTGAGAAGATGCGGCCCAGCGTCTGGCCGGGGGCAGGGCTGAATAAGCAGTCTCCCGACTCCCCTGCCCCTGATCTGTTGATTAAAAAAACAACCGGAGGAGAGACCCATTCCTCCTACCGGATGCAGCTCTCTCCATCTTTGGGATCTTTTCCCAGTCTGTCTATGGATAAGGTATTTTTCAAGTGTTTTCAATGTTACTGTTCCCGAGGTAGATACTTTTAAAATTTAGACAGCTTTTGAGATTGTCTGTAACCCAGCCACTCAGCCGCTCCCTTTTCATGCACTGCGCACTTGGAAGTTCCTCCTGGAGGGCTGGCTCCCTGTCTCTGAACTGCTGGCATCCTAGTGTCGTGGGTGAGAACAGGCCCAGCTGTGTCTGCCAGTCCACGGAGCGTTTTTGTGTCTGAGCCTCCGATGGCGTGGCGGGCAGGGGGCAATGTCATCATCATACCCGAGGAAACTCAGGAGGGTGAGGGCTGGGCGGGTGTGCCTGCAAGGTGGCACAGACGGACCCCTGCCTGTGGCACAGATGAGAGGGTGGGGAAGAGCCAACCACCCCGGGGTGCCCACCTCCTGCTAGGTGCAGCCCTAGAGCCTCCATCTTGTGTTCACAGCAGGTGTGTGGGGCCAGCACTGTTCTTCCCATTTCATGGGTGAGGAAGTCGAGGCCCAGAGGGTTAAGGGTTTGTCCACACTCACACAGCTGGCCCTCAGGCTCCAGGGAGCCCACTCTGCTGCTCTGCCCCTGAGAATAAAGGGCGGGGACCGCGCCTGTCTCCCGGGGGTCCCCCAGCACTGCCCAGCCTCGGAGCCTTGTGGTTCCCGTAAAAGGGGTGTGAGGAGATGAGGTGATTTCCGCGGGGGCTTGGATTTGCATTTTTATGTATTACAGGACCCCGCTGATTTATCATTGTTAGCGTATCTGATTATATTAAGGTGTCTTAGATGTGCTTTGTAGAAAGTAATATATCTCAGATTCAAAGACAAGGAATTTATGGATTCAAGTGCCAGAGTGAGGGTTTTTATTTCAGTTTTGAAAGAATTATTCTTGATGGATTTTACAAAATGAGATTGAGAAATGATTTGATGTGTAGAGTGAGGAGTCTCGGGGCATTATGTAGATGATTGGCAATTTATTCCGAGCACGAGGCTAATCTATTGGAAACGAGAGCCGCGCAGCTGGGGAGGAGGGCTGGGCTGCAGTGGTGGGCGTCTGGTATTCGGGGGCTGAACGGTTAACAGTAATTAGGTGAAGGCGAGGAGAGAATGGGTGGTGTGGGTGCGTGTGTGCACGCGTGCACGCAGAGATCATCTCTTCCATCTGCACTTGTTGGAAGCCCAGAGAGGGGAACACACTTGCCTGGGGGCACACAGCGGGGTCAGGTGTAGGAAGCGTTGAACCACCTCCCTCTCTGCGCCTTTCTGTTCCCACCCTTGGAGTGTTCTCCTTCCAGGGAAAGTTCACCACCATCTCAATTATAACAAGGTGGGGAGCGAGGGCTTCAGGCTGGTCGAGACAGCAGGGCTGCCGAGCCTCCAGGAAGAGCTGTGATTCTGGGCTGGAACCCTCTCCTCGTGGGAAGTGAAGTTTTGACACTCCTCTCCCCCATATGAAAGCTGCGACGTTTCTGAGGCCAACAAATGAGACATTTCCCACTTCTCCTGTGCTTGCCAGAACGGCCTTGTAAGCTTGTGCCTGCCTCACAGGAATAAAAACCCTGGGTTGAAAGAGGAATAAGAAAGAAAATTGTGGCAGAACCCAAGCTGTGCTTTCTGCTCTCGGAGAACTTCATTCGGTTTAGACTTAAAACAGCTCGGCGTCCCTGGTGCCGGATGCTGATGGCGAGAAAACAGTGCCGTGTGAAGGTGCAGACTCTGTCCTCGGGGAACTAGCCTCATCCAGGCCCAACCCGCGTCATTAAGGGAAGAATAGAGCAATTGGGGAAAATGCTTTTAATGTAATTGAAAAATGCAGATTGCAAAATTGGCACACTTAGGAGTTGAGCCTGGCAAATTATTTCTTGCTGCTTTTAAAACCTGGACCCAGAAGACTCTTAAAAGGCCCCTGTCTCGTGCCCAGGGATGGCATTGTCCTTCTCCTTTAAAAAAAAAAAAAGAAATGTAAGAGGTAACCATAGCCTCTCCGCTCAGACACAGTGACTTCGAATGTTCTGCTGGTGGTGCGTCCAGCCTTTTTCCCACGTGCGTCAACCGATTTTAATCATACCCCTACGTACTTTATTTTTGTAACCAGCAATTAAAAATTCCATGGAGGTCATTTCCTCTCCCAGTCGCTAGTATTTTTATCCCTGAAAAGAAGGGAGTGGGCAAGTCACTCCAATCTCCAATCAATCCTCCCCCCGCCCCAACCCCTGCTTCTGCCGTCTGCAGTCTGGCGCCTCTCCCAGACAGACGGACGCGGCCCTGGCGAAGACCCCGGGAACCAGGGGAGTGGGGCAGGATGCGGAGACCGGAGCCCTGGACCGAGGCCAGGGGGGTCGGTGCAGCACCCCTGGAAGGTTTCCTTCACATGGCTTCCCTTTGGCCAGCTTCCTGAAGTTTCTTTACGAGATAAGAGAGAGCAGGCATGCCTCCGCTACCTCCCCCCCGCCCCCCGCCCAAGATGCCCTGACCCAGAGTTACACCAAGCCCGTTAGCTCTGCTTGGCCAGGGCTCCTGGAGCTGATCCAGGCCCGGCCTCCCCCCTCCGAGGATGAGACGTGCGGACCTCAGCGACTCCCAGGGAACAGGGGCCGCTCAGAGATATCCGAGAGCCCTCGGGGTTGTTGCCTGTGAAGGGCTCTGGCTCTGGGACTCTGATTAATTGGATTATCTGGGTGTCCCTGGATTGAGCCTCTGATTTTTTCATATCTAATTTTCTGTTGCTTTGCTTCCTGTTTTATTTTTTCTGGGGAAATCTCCCCCACTTTTATCTTTTCAATCCTTACCCACCAGCCCCCCATCTGCCCTCGATTTTATTTCTGCTGTCCTGTGCGTAAGCTTTTTCTCCATGTATTCAGAGAAGTGTTCCCTTCTATCCATCCTCTTTTGACATTCCAAGAGTTGTTTCTTGTTTTCTGAATATTCCTTTCTGACATTGTTTACAGTAGATTATTTTCATTGCCTACTGATAAGGTCTTTCCCTGGCTGAGTTCTTTGAAAGTTTGCCGAAAACGTTCCTGTCTGTCTCCAGCCCCTTCTGTCTTCTTGTTTTGGTGTCTGTGATTTCACGTGAGAAATATTCTGTTGTTTATTCTGATTCAGGAGGGAGATCCTGAAAAAGCTAATGAGACTTGTGTGTGTGTGTGTGTGTGTGTGTGTGTGTGTGACGGTAGGCTAGACCCCTGAACGTCCACTTCTCGTGTGTGTGTGTGTGTGTGTGTGTGTGTGTGTGTGTGTGTGTGTGTGTGACGGTAGGCTAGACCCCTGAACGTCCACTTCTC
>CM035284.1:60895797-60916401 GCA_020226075.1 Hydropotes inermis
CGATTGTCTGTCTGCCTGGTCAGGAACCTTCCAGCCCCTGGGATGCGCTCAGCCCCTGCGTCCTGGCCGGAGCGAAGGCCGGGGCCTCTGCGAAGCACGCACGCCTGGCTTCTGGTGCCGTCCTCCAGCTGGCTTTTTCACTCGTGTGCCGAGCACCTTTTCCTCTCAGCGCCCAGGTCCGTGTCCTCCTTCTGAGGGGCTCCATAGCCTTCCGCTCGTGGCGCACGCCACTGCTTCTTGTGTAGACATGATGCGTCTCTTCACCCTCGACAGCACTAAAATGATTACAGCGTTGGCTAAGTGAGGGGCATCTTGTTTGAGAACCAAATGAGTTCATTTACCGGCGGCTCTCTTAGAACAGAGCCTGGCACCTCGTGAATGCTGAATAAGTATTTGTGGTTCTCGCCCATTAATCTCCTGGAGTCTTGGCATTTCTCTCACCCGAGCAATTTACATGCTAACAATGTTGACCCGTCACCATACCTCACTCTCCTCATCCCCCACCACCGTGTGTTGTTTGACTGTAGTATCTCATTATTTATTTTTTGGTCCTGAACCTAACAGTATTCTGTGGCCCAGTCTGTGGGCCTCTCCTTTGTAATTGTCCCCTGGCCTTGGAGCGTGTCTTCCCCCCCATCCCAGGAGTTGATGAACAGTCGCCTATATTTGACCTTCATCTCGCAGTGATTAGCGGGAGCCAGTTTCAGTTCTCATCATCTCTCCCCGGCTCCCCGAGGGCCCTGAGCAGGCGGCACGGGTGATGGATGTGCTCTGGGTGCCAGGGATCGATGGCACGAAGGGAGCTGCTGCACCCCACGCGGATGCCTGCCACTGACGGTTTAAAATTACTGTCTTCCCATTGACTGATTCCGCAGGGCACGGGTACACCACAGCCACCCAAACCATTCCTCAAAAAAGAAATGTTGTTTTTGACCATAAAAGAAATACGCACACACTATGGAAAATAACAAAAACAGGAAGGCATAAAGAAAAAAATTGCCCATTGTCTTTCTCCCCAGAAGCAATGACTGCAGACTTTTAGTCTATTTCCATCTACTCTTGAAAAAAAAAAAATCAACCCTGTTGAATTCCAACTGTAGGTATAATTTTAAACCCCCCACCCCCCGTGATAGCAGTTTTTAGTAGTGTCGTTTATTGCAGCGGTGGGCAGTGTCTGCAAACTCCCTGGGGGTCCTTGAGACCCTCTCATGGGGTCTACGGGGTGAAAATTATTTTCATAATAACACCTAGAAGTTCCTTGCCTTTTCACTCTCGTTCTCTCATGAGTGTACGTGGAGTTTTCCAGAGGCTATGATATGTGTGCTGTTGCAATTGATTAAATACAGAAGCAGTTATGAGAACGCAGCTGTCTTGTATTAAGCCAGCCATTAACGAGATAGCAAAAATGTAAACAGTGCTTGCTCACTCGTTTATTTTTTATCTTGGAAGACAGTTATTTTTCATAAGAAATATGTTATCTATGTTAACATGTAACAGCTTTATTATTGTTCCTTTTACATAAATTAATAAGTATTTTTCTATGTCCTTGTTATGATCTTTAATATGCTAAATGTGGAGGGGTAAACCACGTGTAAACAGCAGCTCTTTGGAGCCTTCCCTGACTTTCAGTTCAGTCGCTCAGTCGTGTCCGACTCTCTGCGACCCCAAAGGTCCCTGACTTTAGAGAGTGACAAAGGGGCCGAAGGGTTTGAGAGCCGGCTTTTCATTCACATCTATAATTTCGGCGGGGGGGGGGGGGGGGGGGGGGGGCTGTCCATATTGTTAGAGACAGTGTTGCCTCCCGGCTCGGATGTGTGCCTGCGGGACAGCCCAGGCTCCGCCACTGCCTCCACACTGCGTGGTCGGCTTTCCAAACCATGTGACCCCAGTGCGACCCTACGGGGTCCCAGCCTCCCTTGGTCCCCTTCCCCCCCTCCCCGCCTCTCTGTTCTGCCCTTGACGAAGATGATGCGACAGCATTACACGACGATGGGGGGAAACCTCCCAGTGCCAACCTAGACTAAGAGTTTGACTGTGCTTTTAACACCCTCCTGTCAACTTGTGGCCCGCATGGGCCTGTGGGTTTCTCGGGGCGCGCACACAGTTCCGCAGCCTGCATTCCCACTTAACATTCTCTCCCAGCCTCTCCGGCGCAGCGCCACCGGCCGCCTCCGCGTCTTTGGAGGGCCGTCAATTTCTGCGGGTTCCGTGATGCTCTATCGAGTTGATTAACTGTAATTTACTTAGCTGTCCTCGGACACTTAGGTGGTTGCTAATTTTTGCTATTATAGCTAATGCTGAAGTGGTTATCTTCATGCATGGAACCTTTTCTGTCGGATTATTTCTTTCGGATTGATTCCCATAAATGGGACTGCTGGGTCAAAGGGTTGTACATTTCCATGAGTCCAGATACATCTCCTGTCAGATTGCTTTCCAAAAGGATTATACCAATTTGCACTGCCACTGCAAAGCCTGCGTAATAACCAACTATTTTGCTTAACTATCATGCCTAGAATTTTCCTTTGGAGCCCCGAGGGGGCAAAGGCCCTTATCTAAGTGAATGTGATCTATAATTATTTAGACTAACACCAAAATTGCTTTGAGAACATTTTTAACCTGCTGAGTCTAGGATTCTGATTCGCATACATGCTAACATTTAAAAGTTTCCCAAGTAGCAATTTTTCTCTCCCTGCTCGCAGTGTATTTACACAAGCCCCGGCAACCAGAGGGAAAACTCAAGAGCTTTTATAAACAGAAGTGGTCTCTTTTCTGAACTAGCTGAAGTGTTATTTTGAAAGGCACAAAAACACAAATTAGAACTCATTTTCATTGTCACCTTCGGGTAGAAAAGTTGTTTGTTTTCGTCCCCCATCTCTCTTCCTGTTCTTTGGCTCTCATTTCAAGTATGTCCTGCAATGTCCTGATGCGCCGAGCCGGGCGGAGGGGGCCGGGCGGGACGCGCGGGGAGAGGCAGGAGATGTCTGCTGGGGGCGTCGCGGGGGCCCCAGCACAGGTGAGGCAGGACCTCCCAGCCCGCGGAGCCGGTCGCCACGGGCGCGGCTTCCTCCGGGGGCGCTGAGGATGGGGGGCTCGCAGCAGGCAGGAGCCCGCCCCGCCAGTGGGAGGGGAGGCCGCTGCAGGCTGCGCCGCCTCTTTCTTGCTCGGCTGGGCGCCTGGCTTGGGCCCGACCTGCGGCCTGCGGCGCCCCTTGACCCCCGCGCCAGTTCTGGTTCCGAACGAGGCCGCGTGTCCTCCGCGGACTCGTCCGGGCTTCCTTGATCTCATCTGTGAAATAATCACCTCGCAGGGCTGTAAGGATCAGATGAGGTTGGACGTGTGAAACCACTTTGTAAACTCTAAACCCTTACAAATGGAAGGTATTATCAAGGACTCCAAGCCCGGGTTTATTCTGTAATTGCCTCCTAAGCCGCATTCCTAAGCACGGGAGGCTTGCAATCCAATTTGCCTCCGGTTGCCTTGATTCGCTGAACAAATAATCCGGCGTGCGCCCACCGACGCCAGCAGGCCGCTCTGGGCACCTGGGCCGCCCGGGACGTGCCTGCCTATTTTCCGGCTCAGCAGCGTGACGTCGGCTAGTAGTTGGGGTGTTGACCCGGGGGTGGCGCGGCCCGCGAGCCAGGCCTTCTGGACTCGCTGCTTCGTGGTTGGGGGGGTTGCTCAGGCCTTGTTTGGGGCTGCGTGGTTGGGGGGGTTGCTCAGGCCTTGTTTGGGGCTCTGTCAGCGGTGTGAGCAGCGAGAGCCCCAGAGGGGGCCTGGGTGTCAGAGTCCATGAGTGGCCCCTCCAGGTCCCTATTGGGAAACCTGCTTCCCCCCCAGTGCATTCTTCGGCTGGGCGTCTGTCCAGCCATCGATTGAACGCTGCCTCTATAGGCTCAGAGGGGACCAGACACCCTTGCTGTCAAGAAGGCTCATGGGGGTCAGGTGTCAAAACAGACCGATGGTGTGACGGGCCCTAGGGCCCACGGGACCTGGGGCACAGCAGACTGACGGTGTGGGGGAGCGGGTGGCTCTGTGGAGGTTGGGGCAGAGGACTAGCCAGGCTTCAGGGAAGGACACACTTGAGCCGGGTCCCAGAGGAGGGATGACAAGGGTGTGCTGGGTGCTGTGCTGGGCTGGGGGCGCAGGGAGGATGGGTCTGGGCAGTGTTGGGGCCTATCGAGGGTAGTTGGGGGTGGGGTCTCTTGTGAGCTTTAGGCCTGAACAGTCAGTGGCAAGAGGCTGGCTGCGTCTGCCCCACACTGGGCTTTTGCATCTTAATGACCCCCAGCTGGGTCATAGCGCAATTAGCTAAGCTCGGGTCCCACTGCAGTGGGGGTGGGGGGTGTCCACCCTCGCCCCCAGTGCATTCTAACTGTGTGGCTTTGGGTAAGTTATATAACTCTTGGGACCCCAGCTTCTCCATCAGTAAAGCAGGGTAATCATAGCATCCATCTCAGTCATCTAATGATAAAACAAGAAAACTCATGGAAAACTCTTTGAGAGCATACAGCCGGCGCTCCCTAATGTTGGCTGGCACTGCTGTTAGCCCCATCCTTATGCCCATTTTACAGATGAGAAGACTGAGGAGCAGAGAGGGGCACTGAAAGATGTGTAGCTCCTCAGCACAGGGCTGGTATTTGAGCTCCCTTCTTTCTGCTTCTGCATTCTGGGGTTGTTCCCTGTCTGCTTCTTGCTTGGGAACTCTGGAAAGTAGTCGTGTGTGTGTGTGTGTGTGTGTGTGTGTGTGTGTGTGTGTGTGTGTGAGTGTGAGATGGGGGTGGGGGGCGCAGGGGGGCAAGGCCCTTAATCTTTGTGAGTCTTTTGTTTGTTTGGTTTTGTTTTGTTCTTGGGCCACACCCTGCAGCATGTTGAACTTCCCCGACCATGGATTGAACCTGTGCCCCCTACATTGGAAGCACAGTCTTAACCACTGGGCCACCAAGGAAGTTCTCTTTGTGAGCCTTAACTGGTTCCTCTGTGAAATGAGAAGACTCTGATATAAATTCCATAATGGCAGGGAATTTATTTTTTTCCTTTGTTGTATCTCCCCTTTGGGAAGAGGGCTGAACACATAGTAGGTGCTTTAAAAGCACCTGGGAGTGAATAACACCTACTCGGTCCCACACCCTGGTGGGCCCCTTGGGCCTCGGGGGCACAGAGACTCTTGGGGGTGGTCTTGTCCACACACCTCAATGCCCTCCGCACCTCTGATCTGTGCAGGAAGCGCCCTGGTGGAGGCGGCTGGGCTGGGGAATGGGCTTCGAAGACCAGAGCAGAGCTGGAAACTAAGTCAGAGTAAGGCTTGCTCTCTATCCGTCAGGATGTTTGCGTTTCCACTCTCGGGTAACTCGCCTGGGCTGACGCTCACAGCCTGTGCATTTGTTTATTTGTTATTTATTTATGAATCATAAATCCAGAAAAGATTTGAGGAGGCTTACAATAAAAGACACGCACACGGTGAAGCTGTTAAGACAGAACAGACTGTGAAAAGCCACCCTGGAAGGAGAAGGAGGCTCATAAATCAAGCTCAGGGCCGAGTGCTGCCGCGGGGCCGGACAGGCTTTGCGTGTGCTTGCGGCCAGGGTGGGGGCGCGGGTTGCCCAGGCTTGCTGCCCAAGCTGGTTGCCATGGCGAGTGGCCCCGAGTGGGGATGTGGGCTGGACGCTGGCAGTGCTAGGGCAGGTGTTTTCCCCCAGGGTCTTGGCTGCCCCACAGTGAGATCGGAGGGTCAGAGTGGAGGCCCCGGGTGGTCGTGTAGGGTCAGTCTGAGGAGCTGACATGCTCTCCCGGGGCCCTTGGGCCAACCCCCTGGGCTGCCCCTCACTCTTCTGCACCTCAGTTACCCTCTTGCCAAGTGGTGCCAAGACCAGCGGGCTGTTGTAAGGCTGTAGCCCGTGGCCTGAGACCTGGCCCTTGGCGAGCACAGTTGTCGCGAGTCTGACCTGTGTGGGCTGTGATTCCTGGGGATAAGTGTGGTCCTGGGCAGGTCCTCACCAGGGTTCAGAGGAGGCCCCGCTGGAGTGGGTGGCAGGATGGGGTGCCCCCCCCCGGCGCCCCCAGCTCTGTCCGTACTGACGGCGTGGACACTAAGCTCGGCCTGTTCATTATTGCTTATAAACACTCAAGGAGTTCGAAGTGAAGAGAACATACTTTTTAATTATTTCCCTGCTTGTCTCCAGCAATGCTGTTGTCAAGGAAACCGAAACCTTTGAAAAGCTTTTCAGTTTCCCGGTTGGAAGAGGATACTCATGCCGGGCTCATGTTGTCTATGGAAATGGACCTGTCATTCTGTAACAAAATCTGTTTCTCTTAAAAGGGCTTGCTGCTTTCGCATCTCACAAATAGAATCTTTTTGACCCTTTCACAGAATATGGAAGGTTGTATACTGGTATTTTCTCTTTTAAAAGAGTTGCCCTCATTCTTGACTCCTAAGTCTTTCATTCATTGAGCATCTGTTGCAAGACTTGCGTGCCAGGGGTGAGCGTGGATACAGGGCTGAATTCAGCATCTCACCCTTCCTTGAAAGTTGCTCCGTCTCTTTGGGAAAAAGGAACAGGTGGACATGTACTTCCATCCCATCATAACTGCTCCGGTGGGTGGAGGTGGAGGTGCCCCCGGGGCACACAGGATATCCCTGGAGGGGGTGCTGTTTCTGTGAGAGTCACGTGGGGTCTTAGAGGATGCCCAGAAGTCATTCTGCAGCAAAGAGGTGGAAGTGCATTGGGAAGAGGGAGTAGACTGTGAAGGCTGGAAGGCGTGGAGGAACATGCAGACTGCAGGGTTGCCAGCAGGGCTGGGGGGTTGGACCCAGAGAGCCGGGGAGCGAGGCTCTCTGGAGAAGACCTGGGGGGTAGGAAGTCAGGAGTGTGGTGTGTGAAGAGACTGTAAAGGCAGGTTCTTGCAAGCCTTTCCATTTCTGCAGATCAGAGCCCTTGCTCCTACGTGCACGGGGCACGTCTCTCCCTGCATCCCAGCTCCAGAGCACAGCCGGCACTGCTAACACGTTCCGAGTTTAATAATTCACTTTTGTTGCAGGAGCCCAGCTTTTGCCATAATGTTTCAGCCAGCCTTCCAGCAAAACTTTGTGGTAGTTAAACCCTATTAAGGGCATTGGTTTTATATGAAAAAGATAAATCACTGTTAGAAAAGCAGGAGTCTTACTTTAAAACAGCCCGTGTTGTTCTTCTTTTAAAACTTAAAAAAAAATAATTTTAGACTTATAGAAGAGTCGTGCATGTAATTCAGAGAGTTCCAAGGTACCCGTCTGCAAGCTTCCCCGGCATCTTATACAACCCTGATGTGTTTGCCAAAACCAACATGTTAACATCAGTGTAACTCCATTTGCTAAACTATAGACTTTGTTCAGATTTCACCAGTTTTCCTCTAATGTCCTTCTCTATTTTAGGATTCAACCCAACCCAGGATCGCAGGTTGCATTTAGAGCTCTTGTAATTTTTACTTGCTAATTATTGTGGTTTTTTTTGGGGGTGGAGGTGCTGGGGGGGACAGGGAGTGGACTGAATCTTGTCCTGGCCGCTTATTCTGAGCTCCTTGTACTGAGGACCGCCCCCGCCCCCCCAAGCCCCTGACCTGCAGGCCTGGCTGGCGTCCCATGTCAGGGCCCTACAGCCAGGCTCTGGCTGGACACGTTTTGGTTTTCAAGACCCGTCTCCAGCCGTGAGCAGGACCAGCAGGTTTGCCTGTTAATGAGGCTCTGCGAACTGCTCGCTGTATCAGGCGCCAGTGGGGCCGCGTCCTAATGGTTGCAGGTTAGTGATAACAGGTCTCCTGGGCCTTGCTTTTCTCTCCCCTTTTTCCCTTCTGGAGTTAACCCAGCCGGCCCTCTGGGCGGATGTTGACGTGACTGGGAGTTTGGAGTGAGACCGCTCACCACGTTCACTTTCCGGCACAGCTTTCCTGGGGTTTATCAGATAACTGAGAGTGTCTTGAGGCAGCATCCGGGAGTTGAGATGGGTTGCGTTTAACGAGGGGAACTGGGAGGCTCTTGCGCACAGGCAGCAGCGCACCTGGAGGCGGTTGGGCCTGACATCGTCCCCGCGTCTCCTCTTCCCGCCTCGCCCCCGGTCCTCTCGTTCTCTACTTTTCCCCTGCCTCCATCCACATCCCGTCCTCGCCTGCCCTCTGCCTAGCTCTTCCCCCTCTCTACCCCGCCGCTTCCTCCTGCCTCTCCCCCCTCCTGTTTCTTCCTCCTTTCTGTGACAGGCCAGTGAAGCTGTTGCCACGGAAACAGGAGCCCCAGCAGAAGCTCAGCTCCGCGGTCCGGATGCTTCTAACGATGATGACGCAGATAATGTTGAGTTCTAGAATCAGCTGAGCCCCCGGCCTGTGGCCTCCGGAGCCCCTTCATTTTCCAAAGGCCAAGCTAGTGCCACGGCTCATAAATCTGTTCAGTAGATGGTCATTTTTGATATGGCAACTTCTAAATTTGAGTAATCCACTTTCCCATGGCTCCAGAAGACTAGTTGGAACCCGTGTGAAAAATCCTTGGCTGAATTTACTTAACGGGGGGAAATCACAGGGGAGAGAAAGGCAGTGTTGGGGGGGTGGCCAGGTTCCCAGGGTGACTTTTACGTTCCCCGTGGGAAGCGGGTGCGGCACACTAGTTGCATTCCTGGCATGGATGGCTGACTGCTCTTATAGGAGGTTGGGAGAAAGAGAAATATAGTTGGGGCCTTAAAAATAAAAAATCTGATACTCAGTTTCACTTGATAAATGTTCATGGAGGACCAGCCAATTTCAGGACAGGTGCTGCTCCCCTGGAGAAGCTTGTGCTTGAGCAACAGAGCATGTATGTGTGTGTGTGTGTACATGTGCACACGTGTGTACACACATACACACGCTTCACTGCAGAGTCACATGCCCTCGTATTTGTCTTAGCAGTATAGTGGGTCTGACTATTGTCAGCTGTGTGGAACGGCATGTGTGTGTGTGCGTGTGCGCATGTGGATGTGCACACACACACACACGCTTCACTGCAGAGTCACATGCCCTGGTGTTTGTCTCAGCAGTCCAGTGGGTCCAGCTGTTGTCCGTTCTGTGGAGTGGCCTGCAAGCCTGCACATTAAGGAGGCTTCGTGGTCCCCCCACCCGCCCCCAGGACCTCGCGGAGCTGGCTTTGACAGTGATGGCACCGTCGCTCCTTTTGTTTGTTCAGGGTCTCACTGAGGCCCGGCTTGTTGGCATTAGCTCGGACTTGGAGTTTTGCCATCCAGCCAATACCAGCTAATAGCCCAGCAGGGGAGACTTGGTTCGTGGATTACATTTAAGTTAGTACTTATTCCCAAAGGTAACTTTGCTTAATAAAAACCTTAAGCCTTTATTACTGTGCTTATGGGTATCTTAGCTCTGGGGTGTAAAAATAAGACTTATAAAATCCAAACATTATTTGTGGAAATGCAAAATCATTTTCATTAATAGAGGGTGTGATAAAAAGCAAAAGGCGATTCCTGTTGGCGCCTAAATGGTCTTGCTGCACTTGGGTCTTTTTATTTTGATAGTCATTTCGAGCTTGTTTCAATATCGTCCTTTCAGCAGTGAATTTTAAAGGAAGGAAGCTTTGGTGTGTGAATAACTTTACAGCAGCCCACAGCACTTGCAGCCAGTTGCTGTGACTTAAGTTGATAATGTAGCCCACACAGCAGTCGCTAATGGATGATAATCTGGAGTGTTTTTGTTATTGTTGTTTTTATTTTAGAAGAAAGGTTTGAAATTAGCATAGTAAATCTCCGTGGGATCTTTGCAAATAAAAGAATATTCACGTTAAAAACAACTTTCAGGAAAGATGTATGGTAATGAATAAAACATCAGTGAGTGAAAATAAGCGTGTTTAATTATTCAAGTAGAAGTAGTAATTTAAACTAATTATTGCTTGCGGATTTCATAATTCAGTTTTTGTCTTGCAATAATATTTCCTCTGGGCCTCCGGGGCGCGTCGGCGGCTGCTCCCGTTCCCGGGGCGGGGGGAGGGGGTCCTCTTTCCTCCCGGCCATAGCCCCTGCTCCTACGAGTATCTATGTGGCTTTCTTGGTGGCCTCTGGGGGGTAGTTAAGCAGTATCTCCCCCTTGTACTGCTTAACTAAACGCCCCTTGCTTATTGCTTTCCCTCGTTGCTTCAGGGGGGTCTCAGTCCAATCCTGCTTGTGAGCCCTAAGTGTCATGGGGGCAAGTCCCCTCTCCTTCCTGCAGTGTCTTCCCTTTCTCTGCACCACCCCCCATAGCCCAAGCCACGTGCCCACGCCCCCCAGTTCCCCATGGGGCAGGTCCTTGCCCTCCTGGGCTGTCCCAAGTTCCCTCTCTGCTGAATGGCCTTCCCTCACCCCCTGCCGGAACTGATGATTCCTTCCTCCTCATCGCTTTGGACCAGGAGGCTCTTATGGCCCATTAAAAGCAAACAACTGTGGCAGTTCAGTGGTCAAGACCGCACACTTGCACCGTGAGGGGGCGTGGGTTCCATCCCTGGTCAAAGGGAGACCCCACATGCTGTGTCAAAAGCAAGTTTTTTTTTTTTTTGGTTCATTTACAAGTTGTTTCTCTAGCTTTTCACTTTGTTTCTGTGTCTAAACGGTTCGTAGAGAGGAGTTGGAGGGTATGGGAGAGGACAGGGAGCTGGGGACGGTGACTCACTCATAACTCACACTCCGGGCTCTCTTCCTGAGATGCCTTCTGCCTCCCAGCTCAGTGCATCCTCTGTATTCAGGCACCTGCCATTTTCCCCCTGGAATTTGGGGTGTTAGTACAGACTCCTGGGAGGGGCTCTAGCTCACCCTCCTTGGTTCACCTTCCTGGGGTCTGACTGGCGTTAGTCCGTGCTGGTGAAAGAGTAGTTAGGTGTTGGATGGGACTTGTGCTCGAGCGTGTGAGGCTTTTAAAACCTGCTGATTACTGGGAGTTCCCTGGTGGTGCAGTGGCAAAGATTCCACGCTCCCACTGCAGGGGGCCCGGGTTCAGTCCCCGGTCAGGGAATTAGATCCCACATGGTGTGATAGGAGGTCACATTGCCGCAACTAAAGAACCCGCATGCCGAAACCGAGACCCAGCACAGCCAAATAAAGTAAACAAAATAACAGCCCAGTGATTCCTGCTGCCGCAGTGCATGCCTGCAGTGGCTCGGGGGCTTAGGAACCTCCGCCTGCTACACGCGTGCCGCCCTGAGCAGGTCTTGATGATTCAGGTGATTTATTATTCTGCCCCCCAGAAAGTAAGGGGAGGAAAGCTTTCTCCCTGTAACTTCTTCTTGCCAAATGCCCTCTGTCAAAAGGTGGTGACATCTGCTCTCCTGACAGGTGACAAGCATTGTATTACCTTGGTGTAATCACCCACCATTGCATCTCACTCGGAAGAGCTTTCCATCTATCATATCAGGAAGGACAGCTTTTACTTAAGACGCCCCCCCTCCCCTCACCTTTTCTTTGTTATTACTTTTTTTCCTAAGAAAACAGCGCTGTGATCCTACAGGCATGATCTGGGCGAGTGAGTGACTCATTTCTCTGTGCAGTTATCACTGTGGATGGGGACAAGACAGGTGAGCCGTGGGGGCGGAGCGCGGTGAGCCGGCGGTCAGGGGCCAGGGGCCCGTGTGTGGGTCAGCGTGTACCGGCTGAGACCCTGAGCACGTCAGGCCAGCTGTGGCTCTGGTTTCTCGTTGGGAAAAACGGGAGACTTCGACGGCTCTCCAAGGCCTTTTTTAAGCTGAGTGGTGTTGTGATCTACAGACTAACTTCAGCTAAGTGAGATAATGAGGATTACAGGTGTCACCCCAGCTCTTCTGGGCAGAGTTGCTGAAATGTGCTTTCCTGATTCCGAGTAGGTTTTCTCTCCACGTGACCTCCCGAGGAAGTCACTGAGCGAGCAGGGACGTTGCTAACACCTTGTGACCCCACCCCCCCACCTCCCATGCAATCAAATGCCAGGGGACTGGACCCGAGGTGGCAGCGTGGAGCGGGTCCTTCGCTCTCCCAGGAACTGACAGCTGAGTGTCACCACATTCGTGACCCTTCTTGCGGAGCTCAGGGCCTCCGCAGCACAAGGGCCCAAAAGATGGTTGTTGGGGTGAATGAAAATGTCTCCTGTGGATTTTGGATCTCATTTTCCTTGTTTGATTGTAAGCCTCCTCAGGAGGAAGAAATCATTTTCACTCATTTCATTAAAAAGCAAACTTATTTTTAAGAGTAGAAATGTTGATTTGGCCAAAAGGTTTTGTTTGGGTTTTCCGTAAGATGGTATGGAAAAACCCAAACGAACCTTTTGGCCAGCCCGATATATGAGTTTGGTGTAGCATTAAAAAGAAATGGGTGAGCTGTTTTTTTATTTGTATTTTTTTTAGTTTAAATAAGTTGGAAAAAAAAGGCAGTTAAAAGAAATCAAGGCAGACCAAGGATTCACAGAACCAAACAGGTCACTGCGGTCCCAAGTCCCCTGTCCTGGGCTGGGGGAGCCCCTCCTCACTCATTTCTAAATCCTGGGGCACACCCAGCCTGACTGCAGAAGTAGACGGATGTGGGCTCAGTCGAATTAGAAGGACCCAGATGCCTTTCCAGCCAGAGCACGTATGGCCGGATACCGAGGGAGTGAATCGGAGGCTTAAAATTCAGGGCAGAGAATGAATATGCACCATTCTGCAACGATAATGTAAAATCAATGTGGAGGTGTGATTCCATTAATAGATTGCTGATTAACTCAACTTTTTAGGAGCCCATTTGTTGCCCAGAGTGATGCTGGCTGGAATGAAGTAGAATAAGAATGGCTAGCCTCCCCTTCTAATTGAAACGCACATAAAGTACTCGGCCCTCAGACTTGCATCGAGATGATTGCAGCGATCAATATTCCAGTTTGCTTGGTTGGCAGCTTCCGGGAATAGAGTGGATGACGGACCTAGGGAAGCATGCAGTTAATTCCCGTTGGCCTGGTTTCTGGCTCGCCTGAGAAAGTGTCTTGGGGCACTGGGGGCCATGCTGGTGTGGACTTGACCACGGCCTGTGTCTTGTACCACCAGAGCTCGAGGGGAGATTGAATTCCGGTGGGAGGACAAGTCTGTTTGATGAGACCCCCACCGCGTTCCCGGCTCAGTACGTGGCATCACATACACGCCTGCTCCTCCCCAAACCGTGAGACGTTGATGGCACCACGGTCCCCGCTTGTTGGGAGAGCCCCACGGCCTGCGCTGTGTGGACCCAGCAAGATGGTGGCAGCATTTGGGAGCAGAGTGAGTTAAGCGCAGACAACAAAGTTTGCAGAAGTCCTCGCAGGGAAAGATCGATGCCGGGCTGAGCCTGCAGTTAACATCTTAATACTAACCAGGGAGTGTGTGAGATGTATACTTGGTGCTCAGATGTTTAATGTGCATTGTGTCCTATATTCCTGAGAAGTTGCTTTCAGATTCTTATTGATGTGTTCACATTTTTGGGGTAATTGTTCTCCTTTGACATGAATAACCCTCCCCTCCTGTTTACCCTCAGGCCCACGTACCTCTCCTGGTCCAGGAGGCAGTGAGGAAGAGCTTTTAATTCAAAGCCCTTTTCATCTTCCTAAGTCAGGTGAGATGGTGTTGGAAAGTCCGCTTGGATCAGAGCAGCGAGACTGGCCTCCTGGTCAGTGGTCGTGGGCCGGGGCAGATGGCTGCCTTTCAGCCCCCTGATTCCTGCTTCAGGGTGCCCTTGTTGGAAGCAAGTGCGTTCCCAGGGCAGCTGCTGCTGATGGCTGCTTGTTACATGCAAATCAGAGAAACCTTTGAGGCCACATGTATGCCAGGAGCTCTGCTATGTTCTTCCTAGAGGTTTTGGAGGCAGCTGTCTCCTAAAGCATTAAATTACTAAGAGTAGGGACCACAGTCTCGGTTTGGTGCCCAAACAGGCCCCGATGGCCGGTGTTGCTGGTCTGAGTCTGGGTGCCAGAGACTGGAGTGGGGACAGAGATGTGGCCAGCCCCTCCCCTGAGAGCTCATGGTGTCTGGCGAGTGTCCAGGCAGTTCTCATAAGGTGGGCTGTAGGAGGGGCCCTTGGCTGGTGTAAACCAGGTGTTGGGAGCAGCGAGGAAGAGGGCCAGTCCTGACAGGGGTGGAGGGGACACTCAGGCTGGTCCTGAGGGTCGGGAGATGGTTGGGGTTGGGGAGAGGCAGGGCAGGCTGAGGACCTGAGGGCGCAGAGCAGAGGTGCCCACACAGCAGGTGGTGGTGGTGGGGTTTGGGGCCGGGAGCTGTGGACAGGCGAATGACCTGTAGTGGGGGATCTGGGCTTTGTGGGGAATAAGGGAGGATCTTGAGTTTTTCATATAAGCATTGGGAGCCTTGGAGTTTGTTTACTGGTACGCGTGGAGTTGAGGGAAGCCCCCCTGCAGAGACCCCTTCTGAGACTCCTGTGATCTGTTAGACCATTAAGATGGAACAGTGGGGGAGGGTCGTGTCAACCCCGACCTCAGATAGCTTTGCCCATTCCCTTATTCTAGACTCCCAAGATTTCAGTATAAATGTAATTAAAATTTAGGGGCTTAAAAATGCCTGCATTTACTGAAAACCCACTTGTACGTATATTGAGGTCCAATATTGCCTGGCCCTGTGTAGTGGCTGTTAGGGAGGAAGAAACCTGAGGTGTGGGGAGGTCAAGATCTCTCTGGAAGATTCCACAGAGCCCCCACCCCCAGTGCCGGATCTGTTCCTTCCGGTGGCCCCCCTCGCCCCCAGTCTCTGAAGCCGAAGGCAGCCGGGGTGATGAGTGTTTACGCAGCCTGTACAGGGCTCGGTGACGCAGCAGAGCCGCAGAGCTGCTGGGTGACTCATCAGACCTTTCTAGACACCGTGGTATTTTGCTGCTCTGAAGGGACGAGAGCAATTAGCCGTTAACGCTGGCAGATGACGCCGGAAGAGTACAGAACCTTCCCTGCTTGTCTCCTCTGTGCCTTGGGTGTTTTCTTTTGCTTTTTTTTAAAGCCATGTGAATTATTGTCTTTTTAATAATGTTTGTTTTCTTCTGATTATTAAAATAATGTATGCTTATCGTAGAAAACACATAAATGCATTAAATAGGAAATAAAATGCATGAATTATTTTTCCATTACAGTCTTATTAAGAGTGTTTTGCTTGTGCAAAGGAAATTCAGAGCTCTAGACTTATTTTCTTAGAGGGGCCTGTTGAGATAACTCAGATCATTGGTTTGCAACCTGTGCTTTGGCTGGAGGTGGGGGGAGTTCCAAGGGCTTCGTGCAGATTTTCGGGGGCTCCCTCCAGGGAGAGTGAGCTGGGGGGCTCCAGCACCACCCCCCCCCCCCGCCCCATATCTTTGCATTATCTCTCTCATGACTGGGCTTCCTCACATGGCTGCCTTGGCGCAAATGGCTCCGTGACTTATCAGGCTGGGGGCTCAGTGATCCGGGTCTAGCCTGTCATTTCTCAAGCGTGGAGTCTGAGCCCCCGGGGAGAGGTGTCTGGCCTAAGGAAACATGGTGGCTTGGGGCTTGTTTCTATGGTTTGTGACTCTGCACTGCCTTTTCGAATATGAATTACAGACACTGGCAGGCTTGAATGTCGTTGTTATAAGCCCTGTCGCCACGCAGAGACCTCCCCTGCCCCGCAGGAGACAGAGCAAGGGTCCCTTTGGAAGGCAGGGGAGACCTCGGAGCAGCTGGCGCTTGAAAAGATGAAAAGTAAAAGCCCCATCATTGCCGTTAGGCCCACAAAGGAGGAGAGATTGCTCTGGGTGATCCCTGGTTGTATGAATAATGAGAAGAAATTAAGTAAAGGCCGTGTTTCCTGACACTGATGTATTAGAACACGGAGTAACTTTCTACAGGAAATTGGAACAGGGATCCCTTTAAATTGAATTTGAAGCTGTGAATAGCAAGCCTACATTGGTCCTGCGTGTCCTAATGCAAGTGAAGGAAGCCGTTTCCCGGGTAAGAGTTAAGTACTTTAGGGATACAGGTTAATGTTGAGGCCAACATGGCGCAGGTTAATAAATTGCCTCTCCCGTGTATTTGTCTGTGAAGACGCCGAAGAGTAATTTGCTTCCCACAGAGCTGCGCCAGAATTCTCCCACTTATTTTATTAGATTTTTGGCCCAATACATTTGTTCCCTCTCATTGGTTTTGTTGATAATAATTACCCACCCTCCCCTTCCATCTCCCCATGGATCGCTTTCGATTTTAATTGTTTGCAAGTAGCCGAAAAAAAGTTTACCATTTTAGAAAAGAAGTGTTTCAAAATAAGAAGACTCCGGGCCAGAACCCTTCTGGGCTTCCAGAAGGAGAGAGTTAAAGCTCTTTTTCTGAGGCTTCTGAGGACAGCAGCCACTGAGATCAGGAAAAGGGCCGCCTCCATCACATGTGGGAGAACCAACCCCTGGCCTCAGGAGCACTCTGGAAACTGCTTCTTGAAGTTGGAGATGCCACGGGCCTCCCAGGGGAGGCTGGAGGCCGCACACGCAGCCTCCACCATGCCACACTACTGAGGTCCAGCTCCTGACCCTGCGGGCCCAGTGGAGACAGCCATTGGTAAAGGCAGCCGCTGCCCACTAAGGGCCTGCGGGGGGCAGACCTCATGCCAGGGCTGCCCTGCCTAGCTCACAGCCTAATAAATTCATTCATTAACAAGGTCATTATACATAGTGAACTGCTATTTACTGGGAAATAGAGAAACATGGCCTGTGGGCACAGGAGTAGTCACGTATGATGTGAGAGTTGGACCATAAAGAAGGCTGAGCGCTGAAGAATTGATGCTTCCGAGCTGTGGTGCTGGACAAGACTCTTGAGAGTCCCTTGGACTGTAGGAGATCAAACCAGTTAGTCCTAAAACAAATTAACCCTGAATATTCATTGGAAGGACTGATGCTGAAGCTGAAGCTCCAATACTTTGGCCACCTGATGCAAAAAGCCAACTCATTGGGAAAGACCCTGATGCTGGGAAAGGTTGAGGGTGAGAGGAGAAGAGGATGACAGAGGATGGGTTGGTTGGACGGCATCACTGACTTGATGGACATGAGTTTGAGCAAGCTCCGGGAGATAGTGAAGGGCAGGGAAGCCTGGTGGGCTGCAGTCCATGGGGTCACAAAGAGTCAGACAGGACTGAGCGACTGAACAACAATAAGGGGAGAACCCATGAAAAGATAATGTGCAGGAAATGTGAGGGAAGGACCCAGGACTGAGGACGGAGGCGCAGATCAGGCTGTAGGCGTGGAAGGCTGGGCTTGGCAGGGGGGTGTCAATGTGGCAAGAAGGGGAACGACAGGCTGGGTTGGGCCCCAGGTTGTCCTCAGAGAAGTAGGCATTTCAATTATAGTTTCTTAAATAATAGAACACTTAATTTTGGAGCACAAAGTTTAAGCAGATCTTTTGCTATTTTGTCTACCACATAATTTGTTTTAACCATCTGCCCATCACACACACACCCTGGCAAGTCAATTAGCACTCAATGCATTTGTGAAGGCCATGTTACTTTACCCTGGTCTTGAGCCCCAGCTTCTCAGCTCTGTGATGCTGGGTGAGCAGTTGCTTGATGCCTCAGTTTCTTTACCTGTAAAACAGTGAAAATGGTACAGAGGGTCTCAGTTTACAACAATGTTAGCGTCAACGGTAACATCCCTCTTGTTTCTCCAGGCCAGAGGAAGCCCCTCAGTGGTCCTATTTACTAAGGAGTTTGGGCCAAATAACTTAGTGTGTGTATCCTAACAGATTGGCACCTGTCTGGCACTCGCAAGTTCTCCAACTTGTCAGAGGCAGGTTGGGTGCTGCCATCCACATTTCCTGTTCCGCACTGAACTTCATGTGCATGCTCAGTTGCTAACTTGGGTTGGACTCTTTGCAACCCCGTAGACTGTAGCCTGCTTTGTCCATGGGATTTTCCAGGCAAGAATCCTGGAGTGGGTTGCCATTTCCTTCTCCAAATCTTCATGTGATACTTGCTTTTCGTCACAGAACCCCTGAAAACCCATCTTTATCTAGGTATGACATCATGGAATATAGAAAATGCAGAGTGATCTAACTTTGAAATGATTATCTATTCAGCTTGCAGTCTGCCTGTTGTCAACAGATAGTACTGTGTTTCCTTTAGAAAGTTAAAATATCTCTTGACACGCTGTGAGGTGCCCAGGCGTGCTTTGGTGCAGAGTCTGGGAACTATAGTAGTACTTACCTCTGGTGGTTCCCTGAAGGTTAAATGCAATGTTTGATACAAATGTTCAAGGCCGTTTCCTGTCCTCCAGTGCTTAGTAACCATTGGGCTCCCTGCTTGGACACATGTAGAAATGCCTCTCTCACTATAGTGGTGAAGCCACTGATCTTGAGGATGCCTAGGGAGAGGGAATGGCAGTGGAAGAATATATTATTTCTAAATATACATGTGTGTTAAAGATAAATACAGATGTTTGATCATTTCCCCAATATCTCTAGAAGTCTATATATTCAAGATGGCCTCTAACCTTTTTGTTTTGTTTCTAATCTTTCTCACTGGGAAAATGAGTGAGGTCCCACTGGTTTGCCTTAGTTCTGGAGTGTTAGCAGCGGGGAGCATGGCCTGAGTTGAGGCTGGTGATTCAGGCCGGAACCAGATGATGAGGGGCCTCCAAGGACCTGATAGGGCCTTAGGATTTTATTCGTGATGAAGTTGAGAAAAAATTGAAGTCATTTTATTAAACTGCAATGTACATGTCATGAAGCACACCCATTTTAAGCGTGCTGTTGGGTGAGTTTTGACAAGTTTGTGCCTCCAATCAACCCATCACACACACACACCCTCCCCCACCATCAAGATACAGAAGGTCTCCACCACCCAGAAAGTTCATAGTGTCCTTCATCAGTCCAGCTTTTCCTTCCAACCTCAGCCCCAGGCAACCACTGATCTGCTTTGTCATTATAGATTAGTTTCGCCTGTTCTAGAATTTCTCATAAATGGAATTATCCAGCACGTAATCTCTGTGTCTGGCTTCTCTCATGTTTTTGAAGTTGATCCCCGTGGCTGTGTGTTGTCAGTAGCACCTTCCTTTTTATTGCTGAGTAGTATTCCAAGACATGAACATGCATACTGTCTTTATCTTGTTCTTCTGCTGAGGGACATTTGGTTTGTTTCCAGCCTGGAGCCGTTAAGAGATAGTATTTTTATGAACATTTGTGTGTGGCGATTTGTTCTCATGTCTCTGAAGTAAATATCTAGGGGTGGAACCCCTGGGTGGCATGATCATTGTGTGTCCAGCTCTGTAGGAAACCGACTGTGTTGAGCAGGGGTATGACCCGGTACCTGTGGGCATCTGCCCGGCCTGGCCCTTGCCCACACCAGCCGAGCGAGGAGTGTTTTTAGCAGAACACTTAGCACCCTGGGGGCTTCAGAGCCCTCAGTCTCCCATCACCCAGCGAGCTGGGGAGGCAGAGGACCTCAGGCCTGCGGAAATGGAGCCAGGTTTGGAGCCAGGCTCTTTCTTACCCACCCTGATGGGCGGCTCCTGCTGGCAGAGCCTCGGCCCTGCCCCCTCCCGAGGCGGCGGCGAGCATCTCCCTCCCGCCGCGAGGAGCGCTGTGCAGTCCCTCGGCTCGCCGGCAGGGGCGCTAGAGACCGAGCCTCGCGCCGGCCGCCCTGCCGGGCCAGGCGGAAGCCCGAGCCTTACCTTGCGGCTGCCCGGTCTGTCTGGGCGGCAGACAGCGAGCCGCCGTCGCTTTTTCCACCTGACCTCCCCCCGGGCCGCCGCAGGAGTGACCCTGAGCGGTTCCTGGCCCTTGCTGTCCACCTTCCGTCATCCCTGTCACGGCGACCTTCTCCCACAGCGGGCCCGGACACTTAAAGTCCGCGCGTGTTACTTTTAGCTTGGCACGAAGGTCGTTACTGACCTGCTCACTGCCCGTGAGTTTGTACATTATGCACACGGAGACAGCTATGCATTCACTTTCCCACTTTCCAGCATCTATGCAAAAGGACAGCGTTGAGCCACGGTGCCGTCGTCTGAGCCAGCAGCGTCAAGTGCAGGCATGCGCCGAGGCGGGGGCGGGGGCTGGGATCCTGGAGCCCTGGGGTCGGTCACCGCGTTGCCCGCAACAGCAGGGCAGGCTGGGGAGTGGTCCCCACGCCCACAGCTCCCGTGAACGCCGTCCCCTCGCCCCTGTTTCTCACGTGGGGCGCCGGCCCGAAAGGCCGAGCTCCAGGACAGCTGTGTTCCCCTCTCCACGGGGGCGCCCTCTCTGACCTCCCGGGGCCTTGCCTCTTGCCTCTCTCCGCCGTCTGCCCCGTTAATGTGATCGCCTTCTCAGGGAGCCTTCAAATGAAACAGTTCTTAGAATTGTCGAAAGCTCTGTTGGAAAACAGAAAAGGCTATTTCATGGGAAGATGATGACCTTATTAACTATAATTAGGCAATTCACAGAGGTTTCCAATATAGTCCAGCATCTTGCCTTGTTGAAATGGGGGGGAGAATTCTATGGTAATGTCTTTGGGGCTGTAATAGTGTTTTAACACATTAACAGTTTAATTTCTTCAAGAAGGTTTGGCAGCCTGGTGTTTTCATTTAGCAAGCTGAGGTGGAGTTTTACAGTCATCCACACGAATATAATACTTATAATTGTGAGCATGCCATTTCAGACCCTGACATCCAGAGTGTTTTTTTTTTTTTTTTTTTT
>CM035284.1:60916501-61009789 GCA_020226075.1 Hydropotes inermis
CCCTCTTTTTTTGCTCAGGTTTCCCACATGGCAGCTTCCTGCGGGCGTGGCCGCACGCCCCCCCCCCCCCCCCATCTAACTTGGCATGCCAAGGCAAACCGGGTCAGGTCTGCTGCCGAGGCCTTGTGTCTGGAACCAGGGAGGTCAGCACTCAGAAACTTCCTGCACCCAGTTCTCAGGGAACGTGCGCATCTGAAGTTAGGGGGAAACTCTTTGCTGAGGAATTTCAAGTACATGAGCCTTCGCCCTGAACTTCCTCCCGAGCTCTTCCTATCAGATGGCCCTGTGCTCTGGGGTTCCATGAAGATGTCCCTGGGCGGGGGGCAGCACCCACTGAATCCCATGAGAGCCTCCCTCATCTGACTGTGTTGCCCAGACTTCTGATGGCCCCTGGTGACCTGGGGCTGCCACCTTCTGGGCCAGCCGGCTGTTCCTACCTCCACACTCCCCCTCGACCCCCCTGCACCCCGCTTATGGCATCAAGCCCTGGCTGTTCCCCTTCTTCTCACTTCCTTCTGCTGCCTTGGCCGTCACTGCCCACAGCAAATAACCTGAGTTTGTGTTTTCCCTTTCCCCTGTGAACAGTTTTGCTACAGTTCTGTAGGCATTATTCATATATCATTTTGGATCCTGTTCCTAAAGCTTAATGTCTCTCCCTATTTTTATAGCCTTCAGAATAGTCATCTTCTTTCATGTGGTTGCACCACAATTTACTAGATTGTGTCCCTATTGCTGAACATTGAGGTTTGTTCCAGCAGGTTTTTTATTGTTGTTTTATAGGCACGGCTGCAATGATCATCTTTATGTACATAATATTTAGCTTCTGTGTAGTTATTTTCTTAGGCTTGATTGCTAGGGCTGGAATTACTAGCCAAGACTCAGATCAACTTAAAGAAAAACGTAAACATTTTCCTACGATGGTAACGTGTGTGTGTGTGTGTTAGTCGCTCAGTTGTGTCCGACTCTTTGCAACCCCACTAACTGTAGCCCACCGGGCTCTTCTGTCCATGGGATTCTCCAGGCAAACATACTGAAGTGGGTTGCCATTCTCTTCTCCAGGGGATTGTCCTGACCCAGGAATTGAACCCGGGTCTCCTGCATTGCAGGCAGATTCTTTACCATCTGAGCCAAATTTGGAAAATAGGAAAAGGGAAGAAAAAGCAAATAAAGATGACCAGCCATCCCCTTACATGGAGTTTGCACCATGTCGACTAGGAGTGCCCTGGACTGCAAGTCACAGGAAGCCCCCTGGTGAAGATGTGTGACTCAGGACAGACGTTCGAGGGGGTTCCCTGGAGACGCCCCCTGCTCTCTTCTGCCCACGGTCCTCGGTGGCCTGGCCTCTGTCCGCACCCCCATCCCTCGTCCTCCGCTCAGGTTTCCCACATGGCAGCTTCCTGCGGGCCTGGCCGCAGGCTGGCCCGCCGCTTCCATGGGAGGAGTCTTTGACTTCCGCCTGCTTCTGCTGCTCAGACAGACTGTCTCTGCATTTGGGCTGTTACTACAATGAGACATCTGCCGCTTTTTCCTGCACATCTCGCCTTTGCAGCTGTCTGTGTTGGTGACATACCGTTTGGCCACAGCTGAAATCTTCACGTCGTCCAGGTGGAGGAGGGGGCACCATGCACCTCAGGCTTGGGAAGGGGTGCATCTTCCGGTTTGGCGCATCTTCCAGTTTGGCGGGCTGGTCTTGCATCCCGTGTCTCGAGGCCTGCCGGGCCCCTTGGGGGAGCAGGTCTCCTTTGCTCTCTGCTTGGCTCCCGAGCACCAGAGGCGGGCTGCAACCCTCCCGGGGCTTATCGGTTCCTCCAGTTGATCTGGCCAAAGGGAGTCTGTTGAGCACCCGCTGTGTGATCGCAAGCACAAGGCTTGCCTCGGGGAGCTCCTGGGAGAGGGGAGGAATCAGGCAGAGAGGCCATCACCTGGTTATCACCGGGTAAACCAGGCCAAGTGTGGAAATGAGCACTTTGTGACCCACTCCATTCTCCAGAAAATTAATAAAAGACCCACATGAACCCCGCCCCCACCAGGTTTAACTGTTACTGACATTTTGCCATGTTTGTGTTGGGTCCCTCTTTTTATTTTGTGAAGAGTAAATTATTACTGAGGGCTTCCCTGTGGCTCAGCGATAAAGAGTCTGTCTGCCAATGCAAGAGGCACAGGTTTGATCCCTGGGTCAGGAAGATCCCCAGAGAAGGAAATGGCAACCCACTCCAGTATTCTTGCCTAGGAAATCCTATGGACAGAGGAGCCTGGTGGGCTGCAGCAAGGGGTCAGACGCAACTGAGTGACTAAACAACAACAAGTATTACTGACATAGCCAAAGTCCAGCCTCCCTCTTCTGAGGTTGGTGGATTTGCTTTTGAACCTTACTACACGTATTTATCCATAAACAGTATTTAATATTGGCTTTGTGCTTTAACGATTTAGAGAACTGTGACCACACTCTTTATCCTTTTGTAATTTGTGAAGCATTCAAAACATTATGTTTTTGCAGGTTTTCCATACACACGCACACACAGAGAGACACACACATGCATATCTGTGTGTTTTTCTAGATTATTCACTTTTAACTGCTGTGTAGTATTCCACCAGATGGAATAAACTAGAGTTTGTTTTTTCATTTTCCCTACTCATGGAAGGTTTTCTCTTTTTATCTCTCAGCAAACAGTATTTCTGTGAACCTATTGCAGTCATCCACTCCTGTGTAACAATGCACCTCCAAACTTAGTAGCCTTAAAACAGTAACTTTCGTTTTGCTTATGAATCTGCACTTTGGGCCAGGCTCACTGGGGAGAGCTCCTCTCTCCTCTGCTAGGTGTCATGTGGGGTGACACCCTCTGAGGCTGTTCACCCTCACCCGAGGGTGGCCCCTGGCTGCCCTGCCGGGCCCCTGATGTACTGGCCCCTGGAGCACCACGCGTGACCACCCCAGATGGGCTTGGCTTCCTTGCAATGTGTCATCTGGTTCTGTGCACCAAAGAGCCAGGCCCAAACCGGGTGGCTTTTATGACTTTGCCTCGGAAGTCAGACACAGTTTGCTGCCCGCTGTTTGCTGCCTTCTGTTCACCAGAAGCAAGTCACCAGGACTGGCTCCTGTTCAGGGGGACTAGGCTTCCTCTTTAATGGGGCTTCCCAAATAGCTCAGATGGTAAAGAATCTGCCTGCAGTGCAGGAGTGAAAGAAAGTGAAAGTGAAGTCGCTTTAGTCGTGTCTGACTCTTTGGGCCTCTATGGGCTGTAGCCTGCCAGGCTCCTCCATCCACAGGATTTCCCAAGCAAGAATACTGGAGTGGTTTGCCATCCCCTTCTCCAGGGGATCTTTCCAACCCAGGAATCGAACCTGGGTCTCCCACACTGTGGGCACACTCTTTACCGTCTGAGCCACCAGGGAAGCTGGTGCCATGCAGGAGACCCGGGTTCAATCCCTGGGTTGAGAAGATCCCCTGGAGAAGAGGATGAAACCCACTGCAGTATTCTGGCCTGGAGAATTCCAGGGACAGACGAGCCTGATGGGCTACAGTCCATGGCGTCGCAAGGAGCCAGCCATAACTGAGCAACTAACATGTTCACTTTTAATGGGACAAATGTGCCAGTGTTCAGGGCTGTTTACAACCAACAGCCTCAGCTATTCTTCTGTGCACCTGGGAGAGGTTCTTGGGCCCCAGGTGTGCTGACGGGCCTTGGCGTGCGTCCCCTTTAAGCCACCCTGATGTGGCCGGTCTGCTGACCTGGGTGTTTGTTCTCCTGACGCCACCGCAGTACTTGAGAATTCCATTTCTTCACACCCTCTCCAGCCCTTGGTGCTGGGGATTTTGATTTTTGCCCCTCTGGTGGGTGTGAAATAAGATCTGGTTGTTTTAATTTGCCTGTCCAGGGGTGAGGCCGAGCCCCATGCTGCCCCCTGGGAAGTGTCGTATTCCCTTTCCCAGCTGGTTACCCTAAAGAAGACAGAAACGTCCAAGTGCTATTTTTTTTGGCTTATGATGTCAGTTTTTCAAAAGGGAAGTGGTGAGTATCCCACAGAGTTTATTGCAAACTATTATGAAGACCTTGGAGTTATTATTGGTATGACTCACTTATGAAAAAAATATGATTTCAGTAACTGCAGGCTGTATTTGTAATGTGATGGATTTTCATTTAATCTCTCACCTCTCTATAATTTGCCCAATTTAAAAATGCCCCGAAGCTTGCTTTCTCCTTGTCTGGGAGTCCTGTTCTTGCTATGTGTTATCACAATAATAGTAATAAGAAATGATGCCAATACGTGTCTGTCTTCGAGTCTTGCTGTCTCCTCGGTCATTTAATTACTTCTGGTACCATTCCCCACCCCCCCCCTTGTCTCTTGCTGGAGCAGCGTGTGCGGGAAGCTTCTGGGGAGAAGGCCTCCTGGGACCGGGTGCTATTGGAGTTGGCAGGCCCCAGGTTAGGAGGCTTACCGGGACCCCCGGCCTGGGTTGGAAGACTCCCTGGGACCCCCGGGCTGGGTTCGGGTCGTCCCCAGGCTGCCTGGCACCTCGCCCCTCAATCACACCTTGCTTAACAGCTCTGGGAGCTTACAGACGGCATCCATCACCTCCAGAAAGCCTGACACCTGGGAGCATTCAGCAGCTACTCACTGAACCAAGTAATTCCGAATGCTCGATTATTGTAATGATCAGTCCAACCTACTGGCTTCTCTCAAGAACGTCTGGAAAAACAGCCACATCTGAATCACAGGTTTTAAAATGAATTCATAAGCCTTCCTTGAAAAGCGAACTTCTGGCTACTTTTTAATTTAATCAGGTTCCGGCTGAACACTCTGTCCGCAGCTAGCCAGGGCACATGGTCTTCCCTGCCTCTGTCCTGAGGAGCGCGATGCTGCTTTTTATCTGTGTTCAGAACCAGGGCCTCTGTGCCGGATGCAGACCCTGCCTGTGCACCGAGCGCCGCCCAGGTCCTCTGCGTCCACACCAGGGCCCCTCCTGAGCGGTGCGCGCTGCCGCCTGAAGCTTCTAGACGGGGTGCCTGCAGCGTGACGGGGTGCCTGCAGCGTGTCCTCCCACGCCACGGGTGCCTTGCCATCCAGACCCTGCAGCCGGGGGCTCCTGTGCTGTCCCGGCGCCATGCTGGTCCTGGGGAGGTCACTGACAGGTGTCACTTCCCAGAACAGGGCGAATAGCCCGGCCTGTCAATGCCAGTGTCCCCGGGCTCGCCCTATAGCAACCAAGTGTGTGTGTAGATGAAGAATCCATTGTCTGTTTTTTTCAGGGGGAAGAGGCTTTGGGGTGATTCATTTGCACCTTCATGGAGCCGCTGGGTCATCCGAGGCTATTTGGCAAGGCCTCCTAGGCTGGTGGGGTGGGGGCCTCCAGGCCCAGGTACTCCCAAGACCACCCCACTTCTGGGGAGCCAAGTTTCAGAGCCCGTGGAGTTTTCATGCCACATTCTAGGTGCCGGCAAGAGTCTAACAAGGGCAGGGCCTTAGCTCTGTTTCTGTGACAGGTTTGTTCACAGCCTAACAGTTTGCATCTCGCCGAAGCAAATACGGGCGCCTGCAATCCTAATTACACCGAGACCTCATTTATTTAAGGGGCACTAGCGGGGTGTGTCCTTAGTTATTGGGGACCTACCACTAATGCTGGGGCTTCTTTATTTGATGACCCTGGTGAGCCTTGCCTGTGCTTTGCCAAGGGTCCCAGCCTCCTGTGGGTCTCGAAGGCACCCCTTCCCCCCCACTCCCATCCTATACCCAGGAGCCTGGAACCCAGGCTCTGGGATAGCCCTCCCACCTGGGGTCTCATTCCCTAGTGCATGAGATTGGGGGTTGGTCTTGGTCCCCTAGTCCATGAGATTCGGGGTTGGTCTCAGTCCCCTAGTCCATGAGATTGGGGGTTGGTCTCGGTCCCCTCATCCGTGAGATTGGGGGTTGGTCTCGGTCCCCTTGTCCGTGAGATTGGGGGTCGGGCTGATCCCAGGTCCCTCTCAGCAGCAGCTGACGCTGTCACCACCTGGAATGCACCTGTGAGGGATCAGGCTCTGCCAGGCACCTCGCAGGCACACAGAGCAAGAGTTGACTCGTGTCATCGTGCCCGTGGGGAAACTGAGGCCCAGCGGGGCACCACCTCGCCCGCACACCTGCCCCTCCTGCCTGTGCCCCCCAGGGACTGACCCTCACCCCCTGCTTGGTGGTTGGGCAGATATACACGTGTTGCCAGGGGGTGCACAGCTAAAACTGGGGAGACCAGGATTTGGACTCACATCGGCTAGGTTCCAGAACTCCCCACCCTCTCTGTCCTCTCGTGTTGATGATTCGAGGCTTGATGGGGGAACGGTACTAGAGCTGAAACCTGGCTCGTGTATTTCACGATAACTGTCCCTGGCAGCCCGGCTCGCCTCTCTGAAACCCATTAGGAAGTGCTGTCACAAGCCGGCGACGCTGAGATCACCCGTATTGACGCGCATTCGGCAGGCTGTATGAAGGCCTTGGCAGGTTTTTGTTTTAAAAAGACTTCTCGAAAATGACAGGCTTCATTTCAGGGGTCTTTGTTAATCTAACAGTGTTCCCCGGCTGAAATGTGCAGACTGTTTACTAAAGCTATTGCCAGTAATGAGCCCAGGGCAGAATTAAAACAATTTCAGCTTCCTTTTGGGCTGGCGTGCAGCCTGAGGGGAAGGAACGTTCAACACGAGCCCAGGGCTGTTGAATGGGGCCAGGGTTCGACCTCGAGCTTGCTTGGGGCCTGGGCTGACATGTCCACCCCGAAGTAAATCGGTATCAGCACAAAGCAGGTCCGGGTTATTCTCCGCACGGTGTTACCTTGCGTACGCGTTCCAGGGCTTCGCATGGGGTGGTTTAAAAAAATTAATAGACAGGCCTTTATTTCTCTCTCTGTGAGCCAGTACTGGGAATTAATTTTTTCTGGCCCACTAACTCTTGTGGTTAAAAGTACAAATTAAGCTTTCTGGGAGAATCCATCACAAAATTATTGAAAAGTCAGTATGGGGAAGATATTGGGTTATGTCTATAGGGTTATTGTTTCTGCAATTACACTTCGCTTTGCCTTTCTTCTCCCCGTGCTTGGGGAAATCAACTCGAGAATGGTCTTCCGACTTGGAAGAGTTATTGGCTATTTTTCCCCAAATGGGATTGCCCTTCTAGAGAACAGTGGGCATCTATTTGACAACAAGTTATAAATTTGTGCTCCAGGTTCTTTGAAGAAAGCATGAATCTTAGACAATGGCGCTCTGGTGCGATATTTCAGGCGGGCGTGTGGGGCTGTCAGAAGCCAATAAAGTCCTCAGGCGCCGGCGTGGACCCAGGCAGTGTTTGTCAAGCGCCGTGTGTAGACTCTGCGAGGGATTAGGCGGTGGCATCATAGTGAGTTCCTTAGCGGTTCTCATTCTGCAACCTCCCTAAGTGTGCACATCCCGCACACTAGGATGTGTGCCCCAAAGCCCATCCTGGACCTTGATCACCTGAGCCCCAGCCATCTGGTGGGCAGCCTGGTCCACACTGTCTGTTGTCCACACTCACAGCATCTTTCCAGTTACTGGGACCCGCTAGGTGCCAGGCATGGGGCTGGGCAGTTGCACACACAGAATAGGCACCCTGCCCCCAGAGTAGCATTCCCTGCCAGCCGGGCCCCGTTTCTCCATGGCAGCTACTGAGCTTGTGGACAGAGGGGCTCCCACATCCTTGATGACTCGAGTCTTGCTTCAAACCCCGCAGAGGCTCCTTGTCTGTCTTCCGAAGAGAGTCCTGACTGCTCCCGGCGCCCCTGGGGCCTCCCGGGCCTCCCTTTTACCCTGCATGGCTTCACCGCGTAATTCCTGCTCGTCTTTTCCCCAGGATCCCCCACCCACTTCCTACCGAGAGGGGCGCCCCCCTCCCAGTGTGTTCCCACCCCCCCAATCTCCTCCCTCACTGCCCTTGTTTGTTACCTCCCGGAGGGCATCCCCTTAGTTCGGGGCAGGGGCGTGGGTCCGGCTTGTGGTGGCGCCCCTGGAGTGCGCACGCGGCGGGTACCGTGCAGTAGGCACTTTGTCAGTGTTGAGGAGCGATGCCCGGTGCCCCGGGTGATGGTCGGCTGCTGTCAGTGTGCTAGCGGGGGCCGCGAGGCCGGAGCCGGAGGTGGCTTGAGGGTGAAGGATGCTCACCGGGTCCCGGTCATCACTTCCTTTATTAAACTGGCCCTATCACTTGACATCCTTCACCACCGAGGGAAAAAGAGCCTGTTTCTAAGGACAAGTTCAGGGGTGTCGGGGCCGCGGCCGCTGGAGAGAAAAATGACTCCTGGCAAAAGTGCCGGGGGGGGGGGGGGGGGGGGGTGCCGTTAGGAGGCTCGGACCAGCCTCCTTTCCCTGCCTGCCCGGCGGGACCCTGAGGCCAGAGGGCAGGGGCTGCAGCCCTCACCTCCTGACTCTGGGTCCAGGGCTCCTCCCTGATGCTTCTCTGGGCAGGAGAGGGCACTGAGCAGGCAGCAAGGTAGGGCCTGTGGTGGGAGTGGGCTTCCTTGCCTCGATGGCCAGCTGGTGCTTGTGGGGACTCTGCTGACCACTGCCCCCCCACCTGGGTGGGAAGTGTCTCTTGTTCCTTCCCCAGCCTGGTTCCCTGGGGAGTGCCCCTCAAGGCCACTTCTCCCTCCCGAGGAAACCCCTAATGTGTGCCCCTGCCATGAGGTTGGAAGCTGTGCTGTGGGACCCTGGATGCCAGCTAGACCCCCCCAGACAGATGGTAAGGGTGGCCTGGGCGGTAGGGTCCAGGGGCAGAAGGCCGGGACCACCAGGCTCCGGCGTGGTGGGGGGGTGGCCAGCGTGGAGTCCTCACCAGCCCCTCTGGGCTGCATCCCCTCACCCGCGGAGGGGGCGGTGCCTGCCCTCTAGCCCTCGGTCCTTTGCCTGTCCGGGTGGGCAGACCCCTCCCCATGGCTGTTTCCTCTGCAGCACCCAGCCTGCACCTGCCCACAGGAGTAGCCCCCTCACTTCCTCTTTAATCCAGTGGATGTGTATATATATATATATTGTTTTTAATCTGACACCCCTTTCGAAAGTACTGCACCTTAGTTTTTATTCTACTTTGTAAGTTTAATTTAGCTGCACATTTATATTTAAAATCTCATATGTATTAATTTCATAATCTTGGTTTGTTTCTCTTCTCGCCTTTCATGAAGCAGTTTTATCGAGCTTTCTCTTGAGTCTCTGGCACCCGAGTCATCGCAATCCCCCGGGCCACTCTGAGTCATCTAATAGAGTTTTCCAGAGCGTGTCAGCTTCACTTCCACCTAAGCTGTTTCAGATCCTGCACTTATTGAATCAGTGAGTGATGCTGTCACTGGAAACTTCTTACTAAGCTGCCTCATTTGTGAAACTTTAGGACATTTTGTTTTTCTATTTGGTACTTTGTATTTTTTGTCCTCAGGCTTTGATCTGGGCTGCAGAACAGGGCCATCACCGACCCCCCCCCCGCTGCTGCTGAACACCTTCTGTTCTCCCAGGCGTGGTCCACCCATCTTCTAGAACTCTTGACTGTCAGCTTGTCACCAGCTCCTGCTCTCCTTAGGGACCACGGAGGTGTGGGGGCAGGGTAGCACAGAAGTGGGAACGGGGCCTTGGGTGCTCCCACTGCTTGGGGCTCACAGGAGACCAACCTACCAGCATGTGAGCGGGACCCAGAGTGGAAGGAAAGAGATGGAGCCATCCCCCGGGGTCTCAGGGGCTCCAGGGGTTCAGATACAAGCCTGTCCTCTTGTAGGAGAATCCACTGTTTATCTGTCAGGATGACTATTATAAACAAGGCCCCAGTGGCCTGGGGGAGGCCTTCATGGTCCTACACATCCAGCTTCTCGGAGCCTCAAAAAATGAAGGATTCAACCCAGTGATGTATGTGAAATGCCACGTCTTAGTCTGCTAGGGCTGCGGTGACAGAATACTACAGACTGGGTGGCTCACACAACAGAAATTTGTTTTCTCACTGTTCTGGAGATTAGAAGTCCAAGAGCAAGGTGCGGAGGGTCGGTGTTGGGGGAGGGTTTTCCCTTGGGGTGGCCGCCTTCCTGCTGTATGCTCACGTGGCTCTTTCTACTGTGTTGAAAGAGCGAAAGCAAGCTCTCTCGTGTTTCTTACGAGGACACAAATGTTATCAGGTCGGAGCCCCACTGTTAGGACCCCATGTAACCTTTTTTTTTGGCCATGCCATGCAGCATGCGGGATCTTAATTCCCCTGCCAGGGATTGAACCTGTGCCCCCTGCATTGGGACTTCAGAGTTTTAACCACTGGACTGCCAGGGATATCCCTGACCCCACTTAATCTTACTGACTTCCTTAGAAGCCCTGTCTCCAAATACAGCAACCCTGGGGGTTGAGGCTTCAACATATGAATCTGGGGGATGCAATTCCGTCTATCAGAGCACATTGCCTGACATACGGTGGGGGCTGCTCCGTGAACACTCATTGTCTTTGAATCTGGAAGGTCTTAGGTGAGATGGAATTAGCCCCAAAGGCTCTCGCCAAATCCTGAAGGCCGTGAGGCGCCGGGAAGTGGTGTGTGTTCGCAGGAGGTCACATTGTGGCCATCGGCCGGTGCCAGGTGTGAGGCAGGAGGGGAGGGCCAGCTGCAGACCCCCAGTCTCTGGCGTCCTGGCCCTCTTGGAGAAGTGGAAGGGTTGCCAGGTTCGGCCAAGGTGAGGGGAGGATGCTAATGGGGCCATGTATTGTGAAACCCAAATTCTGAGTGTCTTTGCTCATCGTAATACCGTATTTTTGAGTAATTAGCTCCAGGAGTGCAAGGAGTTTGACAGTTTCATGACCAGCATGTACAGTGCCCGGCACAAGTGGTTACTCCCTGAAAGGGTGTTGACTTAATTGAGAGGGTTGGAGGGTCCTTACGATGCATGTAATGCTGCCTGCAGTGGCAGCGTCCGCCGAGCCTGGAGGGCTGCCGTCCCCGCTGGTAGGTGAGGACACAGAGGTGCCGGGGGGACCGGTGACCTGTGTCGGTGAGCCAGTGCGGGGGTCCGGGCCCTGCTGAGCTCGGGGAGGGACAGTTCGGGGAGGGACAGTGCCAGGAGGACCAGGCTGTGTGGGTTTGCACAGATCGGGCTCGCTCCTCGGGCCCCCAGTCTGGCAGGCACCTTTCTGGCAGGGGGGAGGGGCCTAGGAGATGCCTGCTCTGAAGTGCCCCAGGCCTCAGCCTGCAGGAGCAAACCATTGGCCTCCCTTCTGGCCTGCTTTGGGTCTCCACGGCTGGGGTTTCCGGAGTGAGTGAGTGAGTGAAGGAGTCGATGGAAGGACAGGTGAACCAGCCTCACAGGCTTAAATCAAGGCCATTTGGCTCAGCTGGTTGACCTGTTACTCCTTTTGGCCCCTGCCATTCATTCTGAGGTGCATTCTTCTTTTATTAGCGTGGCTAAGTAATGCATGACATTAAAATATTGACAGGGATTGATTTGGGTATCTGTATCCTTGGAGCTTCAGTTAATAAAACAACTTTCAGTAAGACTAATGGCTTTAGAACATTTAGACTTAATTATATTTTCTAAAGGATTTTTTAATTTTTTCTGGAATCATATAACTGCCTGGCAAGGTACTTCAATTCCCTAGTTAACTGAAAGAAATTGGTTTTTCGTTTGGTTTTGTTTAATACGAATTAAAAGTAATACACATTTGATAAAAGCAGTTAAAGGATTATTTATTAAAGTCTCCCTCTTTATGTATTGGGGGAAAAAAAACATCCGTAAGAGCTGAATTAATGTTGAGGATGATGTGAGAGCCTCTGACAGCTGGAGAGCTATTTGGCCCGGAGAAAGCATATTTCTGTTTAGAACCTCCTCTGTGACTCTCCCCCCAGGATGAGCGCTTCTCTTCTTTGAGTTTATTCTGTCAGTAGATCTGTTACCCCACGTGCATCTCAATTTCAGCATCCGTGAGTTGTGGATTATGACAGTGTTCGAAATGGGAGAGCTGAGGAGAATTCAGGTTTTTTATTCTCATCTCACTCAGGTGAGGATGCCTGCCAGAGGTAGCAATTTGAAAAGAAAGGAAAGAAAGGGAGGAAATGAAAAGGAAAGTATCTTTAGAAATACCAACTGTAAAGAAGACGTAATAAGTGGATATTACCCCAGTTGTAAGAGTTGACTCCTCTCATTAGTTATTTTCAGAAAGGGTACTGTCATAGCGCCAAAGTCTCCCCCAAGCATAGCCTGCCAAGAGACCTTGCAAATAACTCCACCAAATTTTACCGGGCTACAAAAAGAAAAAAAAAAAAATCTTTTCTCCTTTCTCTTTCCTTTTTTAAAAGTTTTGACATAATTTCAGCCTTACAGAAAAGTTGTGAGAGTAGTACAAAAATTTTCCAGATACCCTTTACCCAGATTCCTCAAATGTTAGTACCGTTTTATAGTCTCTCTCTATTTCTGTCTTGATATATAGATGTATATGCACAGTGGGCTTCCCTGTAAAGAAGCTGTAAAGAATCCGCCTGCCAATGCAGGAGATGAGAGTTTGATCCCTGGGTCGGGAAGATCCCCTGGAGAAGGAAATGGCAACCCACTCTAGTATTCTTGCCTGGAGAATCCCATGGACAAAGGAGCCTGGAAGACTATGATCCATGGGGTCAAAAAAGAGTCAGATACGACTTGGCAACTAAACAGCAACAACAACAACACCTATATACATTCTTACACACATCCTTAGGTACTTTTTTTTCCTGAACCACTTAAGAGTTAAGTTACAGATTGATGGTCCTTTCCCCTTAAATACTTCAGTGTAGATTTCTTAAAAACAACAAATTCTCTTCCATAACCGCAGTGTATTTATCCAAATCAAGAAAACACTATTGAAACAGCATTATTATCTAATCTCTTATAATGTACCTCGTGGAGATTTTTTTCAGCAGTGTCCTAATGATGTCTTTTATAGCAGAAGAAACTTTCAGATCATGTGTTACCTTCCTTGTCATGTCTCCTCAGTCTCCTTTAGTTTAGATCCCGGAGCAGGGAGGGGTAACCCAGGAGAAACTGTTGATGTTCCACTTACAGCTACTTTTCGCATTATCTTTCTGAAATTTCTGTTTGTGTGTGTATGTTTTATCATGTGTCTAATGGACAGGGAGGCCTGGCGTGCTGCGATTCATGGGGTCGCAAAGAATCGGACACGAGTGAGCGACTGAACTGAACTGAACTGATTATATGGGTGAAAAGTATTTATGTATTCTAAAGTTGTGTGCTCAAAAAAAGTTGTTTTAAAAAATTAAAGTGATAGTGATATGTAATCAAAATAGTTTGGAGGCTTCTGAAAGAGTTGCTGTCTAAGCTAGAGTGGGCCTTTGGTCTAGAGGTGACTCTTGTGACCCCACCTGCCCCCGCCACATGGGATGAGCAGTTGGGAGTTCACTGATTGATTTGCTCACTGGCTGGGCAGTGAGGTTAATGCAGTGAGCAGGAGTGCATTGCCCAGACCTCATCCAGAGGCTTCCAGTCCAGATGGGAGCTTCCAGCCCTTCAAGGAAGAACATGGGGCCCTGGGTCACCCCAGAGAGGCTCTTGAGTGAGATTTGGTGGCTGGACTTCCAGGGAGAAACAAGAGACAGTGCAGGAGATGCCTGTGAGCCTTCAGCTGAAGGAGGGCCTGGAGGAGAGGGGGACTGTGGCTGTGGATGGAGCTCACGGTGCATAGATCTTGCGTCTCCTGGGGCCTCAGGTGGCTTCTCTGTATCACCAGCCACAGGGCGAGCTCTTCTCAGACAAGTGCAGATGTTCAGAGCCCAGACTTGGGTATCACACTTCCCAACTTCTCCTGGCCGGCCACATGAGCTTGAGATGTGGAGTCTGAGCGTGTAACTTTCTGTCTCTCCTCTCATCCTTTTTAGCCCTCTCATCAACGTACCATGTTTTCCATAGGGGATCTTGGGGCTCAGAGAGGTGAAATGCTCGTGGAAGGTCACGCAGCGAGTTGGAGACTGAGGCTCGGCTGGATATCGGGGCTCATTGCTGAGTCTGGGCTCCGCTTTCCACCGCGGACTGCGTGCTTTTCTTACTTAGACTTCTGCACTTGAGAGAGGGGTTCTGTTTGCTTTAATGTTACTCTAATGCTTTTTTGGAATCCATTTCCTTTGTTTATTTTATAGCAGTATAATTTGCAGTGAAATAGTTTTACACTGAGCTTACATGTTTTAATGGTGTTTTAATGGCATCTTAATGGTGTCTCCATGGATTTGCCGACCGATACTTTTGTTATCCTGACTTCCCCACCTGACGATCGGCACCTTGCGGCAGTGTGGCCGTGAACTGTGGCCTGAGCTCCCTTCCAGGCCCACTGGGCAGCCTCTGTGTTGGGCATCCACTGTCTCCGGGCAAGGGGGCCTTTTTCCCCAAGGAGAGGAAAAGGGAACATCGGTCCCCCACATGACAGGGTTTCACTTTGCCACGTGGTTGGCTTGCTCCTGAGGTTGTTTCCCACTTAGGAGTGTCTGACCAGGAATCACCCGTGCAGAAGAGGAAGTCCTGGTCCCTGCCCCCAGCCCCTGCGGCCGTGGAGGGTGTGCACCCACCGTGGAACCGGGCCGCTGGCCCTGGAGGGCGTCGGCTTGCCTGGGTGCTTTGCTTTCGGTTGTCCCTGCGCCACCTCATACGCTGAAGCATCTGTTCTGCTTTTCTGTTTTGGAAAATGTGACACAACAGTTCAAGTCTTGCCTAGCGAAGCACAGAAGGCCCTTCAGGGCTGGGCTGGGCCTCAGCCGTTTGGGTCTTCCCCAGTGCTTGGCAAGGGCAGGAGCCGGGGCAGGGGCCCAGCGCCTGCTCACTGAATGAATGAACGAACGGAGGCTTGATTCATGTGACTGCAGGCTGACGACCACGGTGAGAAAGGGGGAGGTGGAACTCAACCCTGGGACTCTGTCCAGGACTAGCATGGTGGTTAGCCCTGCTCCTGGCGCAACACCCGGCTGTAGAGAGTGGGTCTCCTCCGTTTCTGCTGCCGTCCAACCTCAGCCCTGCTTTCTCCCTGGCTTCCGCAGGACCCACCCCCGCCGAAACATCTAGCGCCCGCTGCGGGTTTGCTGCGCCTGTGGGTCAGCGGCCAGCACGTGGTACTCGTGCGCTAGGAAAAGCCACCCAGAGCTGGCCCAGCTCTGGCGCCTGCGGGCTGCGTGGGCTTGGATGAGGCGGCGCTGGCCCTGGCACCCGGCTCCCTTATCTCTGAGCTGGGAGAGTGTGTCCCCGTCTGCAGAGAGCTCGGGGATGCTGTGTGCGGCACGCAGACACCTGGCCATTAGTTGCTGCTGTCCTGATTGCGATCGCTCTTACCGTTCCACCCCCAAGGCAATCGTCTGCTGCCCCCGCTAGCCCGCTGTCCCGGCTGCGTGGCCACCCACAGCCCTGGTGTGTTCACCCCTCCCTCGGTGGGAGAAGGGAGATGCTGTCATCAGTGTATACATCTGCAGAGCTGCTCCGAGTCCCAAGCCGACCACTGAAGCCCGAAGGGGGCTTCGAGGGCGCGGCCATCCCACCCTCCCCCGCCTTCTCTTTCTCTTTTCTTGTGATGCACCATTGTTTTCTCAGAAGGAAAAGACGTGGTTGGAGTCTGGGAGAGAAATCCCCAGGGCCCTGTTTCAAACAATTGTCCCATTTCTAAACTTGAGTTAATAAGAATAAACAAAGTAGTAGGTGGATTTGCACAGAAGAATATTATTCTGACGATTATGTAAATATTTATGCGTTCTGGCTTTCTCATTTTGTTACTGGTGTCTAATTTCTGAGTCTCATAATGAAGTGTAATTTGGAGAAGCTTTGCAAAGTCAGGCACAGCAGTGAAATAATTTGATTTGTTCAGTAAACTTGGTTTCAGTTATTCCTTTTCATCAGTTCTTTTAGACCCCCTTCATGTTCTTTGTGATTTGACAGCCGCTTTTAGCCCGATGAAGATATGACTCTTAAACATTGCCAGGAATTCAGAAGCGGTTTATAATATTGTTGCTTAATAAGAAAATGCATTCATCTGCAGGATATAAAATTTATGGGCTTCAAATGGATTTGAGTTTGTAGTTTTAGCCCTCTGCGCTCCTGCCATTCTCGAGGCTATGAGTAGGGTTTTTTAATTAAGTCAAATTGAATTGAATGAGCTCTTATTGAGCGCCCACTCCCTGCCAGACACAGTCTCCTTAACCCGTGCACCGCCTGAATGGTGGTGAGGGGGAGCTAGCCAGCCCAGGGAGGCCCAGCAAGGTGGTGCCCTGAGCTCAGGGCATCCAGTGGGTCAGTCAGGTGGGATTTGGAATTAGGGCTGAGGCTTATGCTCTTTCATCCCCAGCTGGTTACAGGCAGAGCTGATTAGGAAGAAGAGACAGGTTGAGTGGCTTTGCATATGTTATCTCCTTTAATCTCTTTTAATCTTCTCAACCAGCCCTTGAAGTTCAAGTTTGTTTCATTTCCCTTACTTTACATCTGAGGGAACTCAGGCGTTGTTGAGCCTGGTCACAGAGCTGGAGAGACAGAGCCGGGGGTTTGAACTCAGAGTCCTCTGGGTCTAAGGCCGTCATTCTTTCTACAACTCCTGGTGCAGGGGGTGGAGGTGGGGAGTGTGCAGTTGGGGCCGGGAGGAGTGTGCATGTCTGCCACCACACGACTGACCACCTGCTGGTGGATGTGGCCCAGCGCGTAGTGACTAAGGCGCCCTCCTGTAAACCGCGGTGAGGGGTGGTGCGGAGGTGGGACTGGTCTTCAGTTTCCTGGGCACTTTCTAACTCTGAGCCTGAGCCCGAGCCAGGCCTCCTCTCTGACCATCACTCTTCCTACCGGTGAGTGAGTGGGCACCGTGAAACTTCCTGTTTTTTTCCTTTTTCTTCTTTTTTTGTAGGGTTACCTATGCTGTGTGGGAGGCACCTGGTAGTGGCTATCACGCAGCGGGCCCTGCACTGAGGAGCCCTGCCCCCTGGAGACCTGCTCGTTGCCACGGCCGAGAGGCCGAGAAGTTGCCTCAGCCCCCGGGCTCCTGTGCGTCCCGGAGCTGACTGCCAGCGGAGACGGGTGACTCATGTGATGGCATTTTGTGTGGCATTGTGCAGTTCAGCCTGGCGCAGCACACCACACCCCCAGCAGGTATTCAAGAGCCATTAGTGTTTATGAAGGGGATAAAATTGCCCAAATGGAGGGAAGCCATCAAAATAAGAGCCTTCGCCTGTCTCATGGAACTTAACTTGCAAACCTAATGACTGCTGGGCTGTCGAGAAAGTGTCATCTGGATGTCTCACTGGAGACAGAACTCTCCAGAAGGGCAGTCGGGAAGCCCCTGATCGCCTCGTGGGGGCGGGGGAACGCATTTTACATGACAGTGAGTTGGAGAAATTAGCAGTGGTCTCTGAGGAGCCCCCCTTCCCCCGTTCAGCTTAACCCTTTGAGTCACAACAGCTTTAAAATAAATCCAGGAAATAGCTGTATATATTCTTCATACTCCTCATGTTTTCTCTGCAAATAAAAGCGATCTTGAATGTCTGAGATTCTGGTGACAGAAATGCCTTTCCTTTGTGAAGTATGTTGCTGGGGCTGGGACCAGAACCAGCACAGCATATTCTGTGCTGCGGGGGACGGGCGGGGGGGGGCGAGGCCAAGAGGTTCATCCAAGCCCCTCTTCTGGTCGGGACTGGGGGAACAAGGACCCCCGACTTTGGGCCCGAGGCCAGGTTTACGTCAAGGGGAGGATTCATTGCTTAAAAACAAATGTACGTAGCAGTCCCTGAACAGTCATTTTCAAGTCATTCTCTGATAAAGACAGAAGGCTTAATTCAGGCAAATTTAGTGGTTTCAGAGCATTTGGCGCAGTCCTGGGGCAGACAGCAGTGTCTTCCGTACTCCGTTGCAGCCTGGCTTCATCCCTGTGTCTGTGTAAGTGCCAGTTTACACCGGGGGGCGTTTTCCTCTTTGGTGCCTTGGCACCTGGCAATTTGTGCAGGAATTCCTGACTGCACAGTAGCTGCTCTCAAAAAAATGCAGACAGGCAGGCGGACTCGGGGGCCCCTCGGCCATGGGCAGCGGGCCACTGCCAGACACCTGGGTTTGAGCCCCACTGGGGCTTGCAGCTCAGTCCGCTCTCCTCTGCCATTTGCTGGCTGATAGAAGGGTGGTAGGGTGGGACCCTGCGTGAGGTTATGGGGGCCGTGGAGACTGGCCAGTGTGGTACAGGGTAAGCTCTCAGGGGCAGGGGACCACACTGGGCACTGAAGGATGCAGGGATGGAAGGACAGGCCCCAGCCCGTCGAGGTGGGAGAAGCTCTTGTGTCCGGGGCTACACCCTGCCCAACTTTCCAGGCGGCCTCCAACTTCTGCGGTATTTAGAGGCTCATTTCTTGTTTCTGTTCCTTTTTCTTATTTTGGGCGAGCTGGAGCAGCAATTCTCCGATCAGATTATTTGGAAGATCTATATTACCACTGATTATTTATGAAGGGCCAGGCCAGGAGGGAGGTAAGCAACTCGATTAATTCGTCAGTGAGGCAGCTGGAGGGACATGTGACACACAGACCAGGCTGTCATCTGACCAGAGCTTATCTGCGCTGCAATTGTTCCCCCAGGGTGACCATGATGACAAATGTAATTGACATTTTTTTTATTAACCCTGAAATGATTAAAGACGCCGCTGCCGAGTGTGTGTCAAAGTGCCCGGTCGCCTGGCCTTCCAAGTGAGGCTTCCACGTTGGAGGTGATGAGCAGCCTCGTGTTTACTTCCTGCTCATCGATTCCATCAAGCAAGGCCCACCGAGCTCTGCCTGAGTTGGTCTTGAAAGCAGGCCCGGGAGCCCAGGCGCTGCTTCCTGGCTCAGGTTCTCAGAGTGTTCCGGCACCAGTGTTGGATGGACACTCAGAAGGCGCTCTGTTCATTGAGCGTCAGGCGTTAACTGGCCCCTGCTTCACGGTGGGTCTCAAGATGTACAGAGCGGCAGGTTGGGGGCCCCTCCCCTCGAAGGAGCGGTCCCTGCAGAGGGGGAATGGGTAGACGTCCATGGGAGCAATTGTGTGGCCCAGGTGCTGGGAGCAGGACCGGGGCTGCCCTCAAGGCTGGGGGAGGAGGGACAGTGGCACAGGGCTGACTCAGGTCTCAAAGGGAGGGCGTCCCCTCGCCAGGCAGAAGGCCCTCATCTCGGGGGCCTTCCAGGCGGAGGTGGAAGCAGTGTGAGGGCACGTGGAAGGGGGTGAGTTGGAGGGGGCAGTGAATGGCGTACAGGAGCATCCCCCGGGGCGGCTTGGTGCGGCCCTGCAGGCGGGTGGGGGCTCAGCGGAGACCAACATGGGCTTGCTGCTGCGTCGCCTGCCACCGAAGTCATGAAGCTCTCTGCTCAGTTCCCTCACCTGCAATACAGAAGCAGTCCTCATGGCCTCACACCCGTCAATGCTGCCGTGACAGTGAAGTGGCCCTGGGGGTAAAGCTCTCGACCTGCTGGTGCTGGGCAGGGCACCAGGCAGTGGGCATCCTGTGGGGCGGGGCTTGTGGGGGTGCAGAGTCGCCCTTCTATGGTGCCAAGCGCTGGGCAGAAGCCGCCACCCTGGCTTCCCATCTCAGATCCGAGAAGCCTCCTCTTGAGAGGGTCAGGCAGCGGTGCAGGGTCATACGCCGCTGTGCAGAGGCTGGGAAGGGGCAGGGGTCTCCTCTAAGAGGAGCGGGCTTGTGTAGCGAGGGGGTTAGGAAGTGGCCGCCTCACAGAGAGAACAGGACAGGCACAGTGCCCCTCAGTGGAGCGAGGCATCGGACGTTTCCCGAGCACCCCTCTGCTGGGGGTGCACAGGTTCACTCAGTTACTGAGCAGTATTTACCAGGCACCTGCTGCATTCTGTCTGAGCCACATGGGCTTTCCAAGTGGCACTCGTGGTGAAGTCAAACTCTTAATTGTTAGTCGCTCAGTTGTGTCCGACTCTTTGCGACTGTAGCCCGCCAGGCTCTTCTGTCCATGGGATTCTTCAGGCAAGAATACTGGAGTGAGTAGCCATTCCCTTCTCCAGGGAACCTTCCGACCCAAGGATTGAACCCAAGTCTCCCACATTGCAGGCAGATTCTTTACTGTCTGAGCCACCAGTGGTAAAGAGCTCATCTGCCAATGCAGGAGACATAAGAAACGTGGATTTGATCTCTGGGATGGGAAGATCCCCTGGAGGAGGGCATGCAGCCCACTCCAGTATTCTTGTCTGGAGAATCCCATGGACATAGGAGCCTGGTGGGGGTTACAATCAAAGGGTCACTCAGAGTCAGACGTGAGTGAGTGGCTTAGTATGACGCACTGTGTTCCAGGCATTCTGTGAGATTCAGAGTACCCTGGTGGGTACGCGGTGGGGAAGGAAGGAAAGAAAAGGAAATCGTGACATGTCTAGCAATGGAGATAATTGCCATTTCAGTCTTGAAATGGTGAGTCCATGTCATTAAAGTTTTGTATATTGGCTCCCCACCAACCCCAACTGAATCACCCTCTCCCCTTTGCTGCCCCCACAGCACAGACTTAGAAGGAGATTTGCCCCTTGTGACTTAGACCTGTTGCTTGGGAGCCTTTCCCATCAGTTTAATCTCTTCTGCCTTTTAATCCTGCGGCTGGTGGGATGTTGCAGGGGCAGTAATTTAATAAAAGTATGCAGTTTGTAAAGCAGCTGCTATTCTGTGTACTAAGCACATTTGCCAACCTTTTCAGGGAAACCTCCAAGCTGTTCTTGGAACTTGGCGATACTGCAGGGAAAAAAAAAGTTATATTTAATAACATTTCATCCTTTGGGTTCTGCAGCTAATAGTAGCCTAAATGGGAGCCGTGTCTGAAAGCCATTTCTTTATGTGATTCAGAGAACCAGGACGCTGCAATTCCCCGCGTACGATATTTATGAAAACATTAATGCCTAACAAGAAGCAAACATCTCAATAAGTTATTTAATTTGAAGTTGCAGGCCTGGCGGCTGGTTCCTAACTCAACCCTGCTGTCAGCCCACAGGCACTGGCTCGCTCGCTGGCTCAGAGGCGGGGCAGGGAGCAGGGCGAAGCAGAGCTGGGTTAGAATCCCGTTTTCCTGACTCAGGAACCCACCCCTGCGAGGGCAACCTCGTTAGGTCTGTAACCTGCGGCAGCCACATGATGTGCTGGACAAGAGACACGCATTTAGCCAAATTCACATGCTACACGCCTTCCCTTTCTTTATTTCTCTTCTCCCCCCCAACTGACGTAAAAAGGAGAGTCACACACAAGCAGATGTCAGAACGACCGCGTGCTCTGCCTCATCAACTGGAAGAGCCACCAATTGAATTACTCCCGACACCATCTCTGCAGATGGCAGATGTGGGGCGGGAGCCCGGGGTGGGGGCGTCTATTTTCCTGTGTCCGGTGATAGCTGAAGCCTTAATTCAAAAACAAATCAAGTCCTTCAGCTGTCACTTGACTGTCCCCTCAGATCTTTGGGGATACATATCATTGCTCCTGCCTGTGATCTTTTCTCCTTTTTCTCGAAGCTTCCCACCGCCTTTTTCTTTTTCCTCTTTGCCCAGAACTCAACATTTTTTCTTTTTTTTTTTTTGATAAAAACATGCATTATTTAGAGCCTGTCGCTTCCTGAAGTTCTTTAATTACAGAATTAAACCAAAGTAATGACAGTTTAATTTGTTCTTTCATTAATGGGGAGCGCTCGGGGCTGATGTGAAGTGCGTGCGTTTGGGAAGCATTGAGGTACGCGCGCTGAGTGATTGGATCGTGAGTCATAATCACGGCTGTCGTCTATCGCCCGCCTAGGTGCTCCTCCTGCACATTCTCAGTTTATCCTCCTGGCCGCTTGGGGGGGGTCACGCTGCTCCGCCCCACAGATCGCAGAAAGGAGGGCCAGAGCGAAGTCCGCCCAGGCGGCTGGAAGGAGGGCCAGCGCCGCCTCCCGCCTCCGCCACTGGGTCTAGCCGTCCCACCCCAAGCCCCTGTCTGGTTCTTGGGCCCCAGCAGTGGTCTCAGTCCCACGGGGGGCTGCCCTTATGAAGACCTGGGGTTGGGCCTGAGAAGCTCACACCCATGCCTGGCCAAGTGCTGAGGCTGGACCCATGAAAAGGAATGGCAAGCCAGGCAGGAAGGGGCCGATGCTCCACAGAGGCTGATGGCGATGGGTCGACTTCGAACGTAGCAGCGGGGGTGTGGAGAGGCGTGTTTGCAAGCACAGCCCGTCCTGTTTGGTTTGTGGGTCAGGAAAGCTGCCCCAGGGAACCACGCTGGGCATGTTACTCTAAAGCCCGTGGTTCGAGGTGGAGCCCAGGTGTGTGATGCGCTATCTGGCCTGGGCTCCCCTCTGGCCAGGGCCCGGCCCAGCCCTGCCTGGCTTAGGACAGGTCTCGTCGCCAGCTGAGGCTGAGGCCAGGGCAGCTGCTAAAGCCACGACAGCGGTCTCAGGGCAGCTGTGTCTCCTCGGACACGCGTGGCCCAGGCCTTGTTCTCCACACACTGACCCCAGGGCCCGCCAGACCTCTGGACCCGTCTGTGCGTTTCTGGATGTGTCCATCGTGTCTGCTTGGGTCCTCGGCTGGGGCCGTGGTCATGGGCCTCCAGGACTGAGCTAAGGCGGACACTCGGTGCCCTCCCACGCGTGGCTGAGACGTTTGGCCTGGCCGGCCTACCGGAGGGAAGCACTCACGCCATGCCTTAACTTTTTTCAGAGTCTGAAGCCCTGTTTGCTCCAGCACCAGGACTTTTTGGTGGCAGGTGGTCAAGGATGAGAAACAGAACAGACGGCTGGCCGGTAGTGCCTGCCTTTGTGCCTTCTACTCCATTACAGTAATTCTCTTTGAGCCTCCCTGCAGCTCTGGGAATCGAGGGGGCTGGCCCCATTTTCTAGCTGTGGAAGTGGCGGCCCAGAGGTGGGGTTGCCTGCTCAGGCCACGTTGATGGAAGGGCACCGCGGGGTTAGGGTTTGGGGTGTCCGAAGTTCCCCGTGGAATTGGGCCTTCATGTCCCCGTAGCTTTCACCCTATGTCCCCCAGGCCGCCTGCCTGCTCGCAGACCCTCCAGGACTCAGAGCCCCGCCCCACGGCTCCCCTGTGAACATGGGAACGCGTGAATGCACTCTCTGCAGCGATGTCTTGATGAATTTAGGATGAGAGGATTCAGTTACACTTTATTATTGTTTGCCATTAGAAATCATGCAAATAAGCCGTGGGATAAGGCAACTTGTATTGTTTTGGACACCAGATTTACATGTTTACTGGAAGAAAAATGACACCAAGCGCCTTCAAGGTGGTAATAAGATTGCGCCTCAGAGCTTTCGCTTTGTTGGTCTTTATTTATAATTTATGCCACGGCCACTTCCAGAAGAGGTTTTAAACTAGTTTATCATAAAAACTTAGAGCGCAACAAGAGGATCTTCAGGCTTACCATCGTCGTCAGGATGAAAAGAAAACTTACCAGCGCCGTGGCTCGGGGGTGGGGGGTGGGGGCGGCAGAACGTGCGGAAGCCACTGACCTGGCCCCCCCCGACCCCCAAGTCACTGCAAGCTTCCCTGGTTGCCAGAGCTGAAAGGGAGGCCTGCTGGGTGGCAGGCTTCTCATTTTCGGATTATCAGGAACCTCCCCTTCGCCTTTGTTCTCCAGTCCCCGGGTTGCCTTGTTGAGCTCCTGACTCCTCTCTGGGAAGGAGTGGGCTCGGAGCCCCTCTTGGAGCAGCTGGGCAGAGGGGGTCCAGGCAAGAAACACATCGTGTTCCAGCCTAACCTGTGTGTTGGAGGCGTTGCTGGCGAGCGGCCCCCTTGCCTCAGGGTGTAGAGCCCTGCACTTATGACTTGGTGACGGGCCGCCTGGGTGATTCCCGCCTTGGGGGAAGGACTTTAGGTCGGCCCTCCCGGCCAAGGAGAAGGAGGCTCAACCACGAGGATTCGGAGCCCTCGGTTAACCGCTCCGTGTGGCCCGTCCCTGGCACTGTGCCTCTCTGGCCTTTCTGCCCTGGGCCACCTTCCAGCTGATGGGTGGGAAGGAGCAGCCGGAGGCCCGATCAGCGTGCAGAGCGGAAGCAGGTTGGCGTGTACACCTGCTCCTGGGGCCCCCGGGGGTCTTTACAAATGACACGGAGCCGCAGCAGGTGCCCTGCCGATGTGGATGATCCGCGTCGGTAAAGATGTATGTGGATTGTAGCACACAGTACTCAGCGCGCTGTTGTTTGCTCAGTCACTCAGTCGAGTCTGACTCTTTGCGACCCCACAGACTGTAGCCCGCCAGGCTCCTCTGTCCGTGGGATTCTCCAGGCAAGGATACTAGAGTGAGTTGCCATTTCCTACTCCAGGGCATCTTTCCCGACCCAGGGGTCGAACCTGCATATCTTGAATCTCCTGCATCGGCAGGTGGATTCTTTACCACTTCACCACCTGGGAAGCCCACACACCGCAATAGAAGAACAGCTTGAAAGCTAAGCAGCAGTTGAGCTGCTTTCCTCTTTAAAAAAAGCTGGACGCCACGTGCCATATCTGGAAGCTCGTGAGCAAGAGTGTGGGAGAGCCAGGTTGACTGATGGCCACATGGGCCTTCTGTGATCAGGACAGGCATTGCTGACCACGGCTGGTACTTGGGGGAACTGCTGTTCTCTGATGTGAGTCCTTGATGCTGTCAGCGCAAGTGCAGGCAAAGCGGTTTCTGGCTGCTAAACTCACAGGCAGGCAGCTTCTGTGAATTACAGGCTGTGTGACCACAAAAGTGGCTGACTTAAGTGCTGCAGACTTATCATTATTATCTGATTATATAGCTCTTCTTAATCCTTTAGAATCACTTGTTAAACTTTCATAGGTAAAATAATTTTGCGCTCATTGAAGTAATGTCATTACATAGACTAATTCAAAACTATTAGAAAAATTTGGGGGGCTCCATTTATAATACCACCTAATGCATCCTAGGTACAGTGTGTTAGGGAGTGATGAATTTTCACCCTCCGAGAACCCCAGGCCTGGGCATGAGCTCGGACGCTGAGGGCTTGAGTTCACTGAAAGCTACCAGTGGCGCTAGTGGTGAAGAACCTGCCTGCCAGTGAAGGAGATGCAGGAGACCCGAGTTCAATCACTGGGTTGGGAAGATCTGCTGGAGAAGGAAATGGCTGCCCACTCCAGCATTCTTGCCTGGAGAATCCCATGGATCGAGGAGCCTTGGCAGGCTACAGTCCATAGGGTCGCAAAGAGTCAGACGCGACTGAACGACTTATCACAATGTATTCCAGGTACAGTTTGTTAGGGAGTGATGACTATCCAACCCCTAAGAACCCCAAGCCTGGGCAAGAGCTCGGGGCGCTGAGGTTCTGAGTTAACTGAAAGCTACCAGAAACTGGTTAATTGGTCCTTAGCTGGTGCTTTTAGAAGTAAGTAGACTTAGGGGTTGTTTCTGAGAAATGGACTCAGTTTCAGTTCAGTTCAGTCACTCAGTTGTGTCCGACTCTTTGTGACCCCATGAACTGCAGCACACCAGGCCTCCCTGTCCATCACCAACTCCTGGAGTCCACCCAAACCCATGTCCATTGAATTGGTGATGCCAGCCAACCATCTCATCCTCTGTCGTCCCCTTCTCTTCCTGCCCTCAATCTTTCCCAGCATCAGGGTCTTTTCAAATGAGTCAGCTTTTCACATCAGGTGGCCAAAGTATTGGAGTTTCAGCTTCAGCATCAGTCCTTCCAATGAATATTTAGGACTGATTTCCTTTAGGATGGACTGGTTGGATCTCCTTGCTGTCCAAGGGACTCTCAAGAGTCTTCTCCAACACCACAGTTCAAAAGCATCAATTCTTTGGCGCTCAGCTTTCTTTATAGTCCAACTCTCACATCCATACGTGACCACTGTAAGAACCATAGCTTTGACTAGATGGACCTTTGTTGACAAAGTAATGTCTCTGCTTTTCAGTATGCTGTCTAGGGTGGTCATAACTTTCCTTCCAAGGAGTAAGCGTCTTTTATTTTTATTTTATTATTATTATTTTTTACATTGAATATATATATATTTTTTATTGTAGTGGGTTTTGTCATACATTGAAATGAATCAGCCATGGATTTACATGTGTTCCCCATCCCTATACCCCCTCTTTTAATTTCATGGCTGCAGTCACCATCTGCAGTGATTTTGGAGCCCAGAAAAATAAAGTCAGCCACCATTTGCACTGTTTTCCCATTGATTTGCCATGAAGTGATGGAACCGGATGCCATGAAGTGATGGAACTGGATGCCATGATCTTAGTTTTCTGAATGTTGAACTTTAAGCCACCTTTTTCACTCTCCTCTTTCACCTTCATCAAGAGGCTTTTTAGTTCTTCCTCACTTTCTGCCATAAGGGTGGTGTCATCTGCATATCTGAAGTTATGACATTTCTCCCGGCTGTCTTGATTCCAGCTTGTGCTTCTTCCAGCCCAGTGTTTCTCATGATGTACTCTGCATAGAAGTTAAATAAGCAGGGAGACGATATACAGCCTTGATGGATTCCTTTTCCTGTTTGGAACCACTGGAGACCCGTAAGACTACTACGGTTTGACTTTTGCCCCAGCCTGGGGATATCACAGAGGTCATTTCTGGGCAGTGAGCAGCATCCCTGGGCAGCAGGGCAGGAGTCTCTGCTGCCGGTGGGCCTGCGAGCCTCCGGGGAGATGAGAGTTGTTCCCTGTCTGGTGTCTGTGAGTTGAGCAGATCAAAACTTTCTCCTTGTCTCTCAGGAGGGATTTGGGGGTGTCTGGGCCCAGGCGCTCAGCCTGCCACCGCTCCCCGCCTCCAGGTCCGAGCGCTCTGAGTTTGTTGATGTGGTGCCATGGGGTGCAGCCGGGCAGGTGGGGGAGGCGGAGGAAGCCGGGCCTGCGGAATGACATTTCTGTGGCCTAATGATTTTCAAAAACCATTTGCAAGATTGAGGTAATGTATTTCCCAGACTCAAGCAATTTACTCCTTCCCACCATGCTGAATCAGGCTGTTAAATCCTCTTGCTGTGTGCATATAGCTATCGGCACCGGGGGAAAATGGTCAAGTTCCAGGCCGCTGCCATATCTGTGCTCGGCTCTTCTGGAATTGATGAGTAACTGCACTTTTGAAAATGAAGTTTTTAAGAACATTGGAAAATGTTAAGTGAGGAAAGGAGGATGCCGAATTATAATATACTCAGTAGGATCTCGGGAGAAACCAAATGCACAGAGAAGAAGACGGTGCAGATGCTGCCTGTGGGTTCACTGTGGCTCCTCCGTCTGAGGGCAAGGGCTAGATCCAGCGCCCCCTTCTGTCCTTCTTCAGTCCTCACCCGCTGTCCGCTGCCGCGGGTGCTAACACCTGGCACCCGGGGGAGGAGCACCCCAGAGAGAAGCAGGTGGGCTTTGACCCTGGGACTGTCACTTGTGCACTGTCTTAATATAACCTGGGGCCACTCTCTTCACACCTAGAACTTCAGTCTCTTCACCTGTAAAGTGGCCCAGTTACGTCCACCTCAGAGGTTGCTCTGGGGATTCTATCATCCGACTCAGCACCTGGCAGTGTGGGGCCCATGGGGGTCTAAAGAAATGATAACTCTTGTGGGGGTTATTATACAAGTGCATGTGTGTGTCTATCAAAATCTGCAAAACGAGGTAAATAACAGGAGAAAGCAGTAACGACTGAAAATGGGAAAGCAGAGCAGTCCATCTGGCCGCACGATTCCACCCTTGGCCACTCCGTCCTGACCACGCTGACCGCTCTTTCCTTCAGGAAAGAGGACGTTGGATGGCACAGGGTGCCAGCCTTGTGCACAAGCTGCATCCAGCCCTCCCAGAGGGGCAGCATGGAGATGGGAACATCTGCTGGGATTTCACACCTGGTAGTCAGGAGGGCTTCCTGGAGGAAGGAGCATGTGAGACCAGAAGGAAATGTGGGGGCTCGGTGGAGAGGGAGGAATCCACTTCAAGAAGAAGTGGTGGTGGGGCATGTGTAAAGCACAGGTGCCAAAGAGCAGGGTGGGTTTGGGAAGCCTCGATGGAAGGTCATGTGTACGTGAGGTGGTGGTGGGAGGTGAGGCTGGCGGGTGAGTGTGGGCCTCTCAGGTCATTGAAGGCTTCCGCACCAGACGGGGTCCATTCACAAACCCCACCGCGTCCCTGAGTGTATCCGGCAGGAGCCCACAGCCAGATAAGGCCTTACGGCCGGAATACACCGGGTTTATCTTCTGGCTGGCTTTCTGGCTGAGTTTTAGGGTCAGGGGCCCGCATTCTTTTGAGAAATCTTAATGGAAACAACCACCCCCCTCAGGGAGGGCTGGCGAGAACCGTGGCTTTGGTGGGCAGCGTGGGCCTGACGGAGCTGCCCACAGGGCTGCCCTGGAAGGCCTTTTTGGGGAGCGGAGACAGCCTGGTGCTGGCCTGTGGTGGTTGCCATGGCAGCAGGACCCAAGTGACCCTCACTTTCTAGAGTGGTCGCCCTCATCATGAGGACGTGCCCTGGCTGTCTGTCAGGTGCGGGGGCAGAGTCATCTCGGCTGGGTCTCTGAGCAGGCGGTCAGGAGGCGCTCTGCAGGACAGGAGTGTGTGTGTGACAGCCCAGGACACAGGGGCCCCCAGGCCGGGCCCACAGGAGGGTTCGATTGGAGCTGGGTCAGGCCGCACTCTCGGGGTGCCGTCTCACGCCCGCTCAGGAGGTGGGTGTCCCAGTTCCCTGCCCCTGCCGTCACTTCATCCTCCCTGCTGCTCCAGCGGCGCCCCCTCTTCCCGCAGCACCCCAGCTGCTTTCCTCGCCGCCGCTCGGGTCCCCCCCAAGGCCCTGGCGCCCCCTCTCCTATATGGTGCCCTGTGTGTTGGCCCTGGCCCACACCTTTCCCCTGGACGTCCTCGTCACCGGTCTCCCGCAGTATCCTGGCCTCCTGTGCCTTAGCGCGAGTGTTCTTTCGGAAGGAAAATCTTGATTATTGCTTTGCTTTCCTATGTTTAACCCTTTCCGCTGCCCTCACCCCAGCTTTCAGGGAGGCAGACAGTGCTGAAATTCTCCGATCTGTTTTTCCCCACTCCTGCCTCGAGTCCATCCTCACGGGCTCCTGGTCTCCTTCAGGCCAGCTCTGCCCCGACCTCCTGCCTCCTGCCTTGCTCAGAAGCCTGCCCACCTCCCCATTCGAAATTAAGCTTCACCTCTTTCACTTAATTTGTTTATTTAACTTTTAGCTGTGCTGGGTCTTTGTTGCTGGGCATGGGCTTTCTCTAGTTGCGGCGAGTGAGGGCTCCTGTTCGTTGCGGTGCCCAGGCTCTAGGGTACATGGGCCTCAGTACTTGTGGCGTTCAGGCTTAGTTGCCCTGCAGCATGTGGGATCTTCCTGGGCCAGGGGTCAAACCCGGGTCCCTTGCATTGCAAGGTGGATTCTCTTTTTTTTTTTACGAGGTGGATTCTTAACCACTGGACCACCAAGGCAGGCCCATTCCCCTGCTCCGATTATTTCACGGAGGCCAGCTCTTTCCTCTCGTGGTGTCTTCACTTGTTCTACCTGTTTGTACATTGGCTTAATATCTTTCTCTTCCATCAGACTCTTGTGAGCTCTTTTGTTCCCCAGAGATTCAGGCAGTGAGAGATGTCCTTGGCACATAGTGGACCCTGAATAAATATCTGTTGAATAAACCTGATGAATGACTTGAGAATTGCCCACTCTTTCCAAGGCTGTGTTTGCACTCCTGTGAAATGGAGAGAACTTCCTCCGCTGACCTCCTGGGTCTGTGTGAGGCTCATGTGATACCATAACGTGGAATGTGATGCACAGAAGTTAAAATACAATGTCACGATTCCTTCTAACCAGGTCAGAATGATCGAAGGCAGGAGGAGAAGGGGATGACAGAGGACGAGAGGGTTGGATGGCATCACTGATGGACATGAGTCTGAGCAAGCTCCGGGAGTCAGTAATGGAGAGGGAAGCCTGGCGTGCTGAGGTTCATGGGGTCGCAAAGAGTTGGACACGACTGAGCGACTGAACTGAACAAGGTCATTCCCTCCACTCCCCCCTCCAGTTTTTGAGTGAGTACGTCTTAGGATAAAAAGAGCAGGGAGCAGGGTGAAAGCCCGTTTGATGATCTGCATTCAGGGTGGGCAGCAAGGAGTGGGGAGCCCGGCAGCTCAAGGGCAGATGTGACTCTCAGCCTGGAAAGGCCCCCGAGCGCCCTTCCTGGTCCCCGCTGCGGGGGCGGACAGAAGGCGCGCCTGGCAGTGTCTACGTGAGCTCCAGCACTGAGACCCACAGCATCCCACCTGCTGGTGGACTGCGTTGGTGCCTGGAGGCTATGAAGAGCGGGGGAAGGTGGAGGAGACCAGATGGGCTTTCCAGGAGAGAAAACAGGTGGTGTTAGAAGCCTGCTATCAACAAAATTAACGTTGACTTCTGGAAAAATCTACAAGGGATTTGTGTGAGAACTCTTGGTTGTACGTGACAGAATACTCAGTTCCTAGTAACTTAAAGCAAAACAAGTGAACCTGTTGGTTCTCGGGGCGACAAGGCCGAGGACCATGCGGCTTCCGACGTGGCTGTCCTCACGGTCAGACGTCCTTGTCTCTCGGTCCCACCTCTGTCCCTCTTGGCTACCCCTGCGGTGACCCCCTTTCAGCTCTGCCTCCCAGCCATCCTCTCATTCATCTGCTTTGCAGCCCAGCTGGTGAGGAGGTGCCTCTTCCCCTCTCCTGCCTCCTGCAGACCTGGGCTGGCACCTCATGGCCTCAGGTTGGCCAGGCCTGGGTGACGTGTTCTTCATAGGAGCTCTGAGCCAGTAACACACTGACTGCGTGGGGCATGGATGGTTCTCCAAGGAAGGGGGTGAATGGACACCAAGCAGCCAGTAGAGACCACGGCACTGCAGGACTAAAAGGCACTTGTGTGCTTGTTGGGATCCAGCATTCATTCCCCCAAAACCATTCACTCTTTTCTGAGTTCTTAGACTCACAGGATCTGTTTGTACTGAAGCTAGAAGCAGAGTGTGTCTTGATTTGGAAAGGCACCTGTCACTCCAGGGCGCAGGACTTTAGAACCTTGGTGATGCCATCTCATCCTTGTTTTGCAGAAGAGCTGGAACCCCAGGTCCTCCTGGTGGCAGAGAATCTCCAGCTTGTTTTGTGAGCCTGGAGAGAGAGAGACAGAAGGGTGTCTGCCATGTGATACAGTCCAACTGGCTGACTGTGACTTGAAAAATAGCACCCATCTCAAAGAATTAATGATTTCCTCCTAGAGTTGGGAAATGTTTCTCATGATCAAAGGGCATTAGGCTTAGCATTCTTCTGTTCCACAGTTTAATAATAAATTGTGTAATATCATAGAAGTGAGGTCTGCTTGACCAAGCTATTGTGTTCAGTCACTAAGTTGTGTCCGACTCTGTGACTCCACGAACTGCAGCACGCCAGGCTCCCCTGTCCTTCACCATCTCTGGGAGCTTGCTCAAAACTCATGTCCATTGAGTTGGTGATGCCATCCAACCATCTCATCCTCTGTTGCCCCCTTCTCCTGCCCTCAATCATTCCCAGCATCAGGGTCTTTTCCAGTGAGTCGACTCTGCATCAGGTGGCCAAAGTATTGGAGCTTCAGCTTCAGCATTAGTCCTATAGATAAGTAAAACCCAGGATGGCCATCTTTCATTCATCTGTACATTTGTCTGTCCATCTGTTCATCTGTCCATTTATCCACCCATCCATCCCTAAAGGGCTGTCGCTGGGAAGAGGGGTCAGTCTGGCCTTGTGTTGTGTTAGTCCAGAGAGCAGCATTAGGAGCTGTGGATGGGAGCATGTTGTAGGTGACAGGTGGATGAACATTGGTGGTTGACCCTGAAGGCTCTGCAGGCAGTCTGCCTGTGTCTGATTCCCTGTTCCTCCTCTCACCCTGAGGCCGGGGTAGATAACCTCCCTGCGCTTCAGGTTTGTCCAAATGATGTTTATGATAATACCTACCTCATACTTAGTGGTAAGGATTGAGTTAATTCTTGTGCTTAGAAGCATTTTTTTTTTTTTTTTGGGTGACTGGCTACTGTTACCTGGAGGTGGGTGCGGTGAGGTGGTATTTTGTCTCAGAATAAAGTCCAAGGTTGCAGTGCTCTCAGAGGGGCTCTGGCACCTCCCCACCTCCCCTGCTGGGGGCCTTGCAGGCCGCCGAGGGCTCATCCCCAGTCTGCAAAGAGGGTGGCACTGATGACCTCCAGTCCCCATCTCCACCTCTCCACGCATCCCTCAGCAACCTCTGTGAGATGTCTTGCTCTTAGTCCTTTTTACCCAAAGAAAACTCTTCTTTGCCCTTTTACATCTTCTATTGACATTTAAAACTCTTTCCCTTTGTCCTGACCTTATTGAATAGAGAGCATAATTTCTTGGACTTCTCTATATAATGAATGCTCATGTACTTACAGATTCTGGTCAAGTTTCTCCTCAACCTTTACTTTGAGGGATCTTGCATCATTTGGTACAGAAAACATTTCAGGAAGCACTTAGAAGGATGGTGTAGGATGGAAATGCTGCCTTAGCGCTCTCTATTTCTGCAAATGTGAACCCTTTGTAATACAGATACCAGCTGGGTTACCCTGCTCTTAGCGATGGCACTGAAATTGGTTCAGACTCCTCTATGGCATATGGTAGGAAACCTGCAGGCTTCTCAGGCTCTCTACAAGAAGTTTTCTGAAGCTGAAAGGGTGGGGAGATCTGTGTGGGTGGGACTATCTCCTCAAATCATTCCTGGCTTCTCTCTCATGCCTGCAGTAGATGACATCAGTTTGTACATCACACTGGCCTGCTTTGTCATCTCCGTGACATCGTGGCTCACCCGCAGGACAAATGGTCCAATTCCCTCGCTATCCTAAATACTCTTACCAGGTTTCAGGATGTAGGGAGATTTTGACTGAAGTATTGGGGCAAAGTAGTATGTATATGTTGGGTATGAGGGTGGAGGGGAAGAGATAGGGTGGGGTATCACTCTCTATTACTGAAAACCAGATGCTTAAAATTGAATATTAGATTTGACTTCCAGTAGCTAAGCAGCAGTTCCCATCAGACTTAACTTTCCCGCAGCTGGCAATTATAAACTGAACAAAAACACAACAAACTGCCTAAAGGTATTGGAGAGCAACAAAAAACAAGCAGACACTGAAGGGAGCCTTCCCTTAGAAGAGGAAATGGAACAGGGGGAATTTCCTGCCTTTATGTTTTTCTGCATGAGAGTAGGCTCCAGTCTGTACCAGGCAGAGCAGCTAAAATTCAGATAGAAAACCTGCAGTATTACTGACTTGAAGAGCCAGAGGACATAGTTTGGGGCAACCAGAGCAGCTAAAGAGAGAGGAGGGAAATCTCAGAAAGGAAGGGGTCAGAGAGGGGAAGCCACAAGTTCTGTGTATAAGCTCTACCCAAATCTCTGATGACTCCTGAATCCATGAATGGGGCAGATTCCAAGAAGCTCAGCTCATGCTAAGAGAACTGAATAAAAATTTCTACTACTGCACGTAACAGAGGATACAGTTTGAAATTTGAATAGAGGCAAGTTAGCTCCCTGTTTAAAAAAATGTTGGTGGTCTTCAGAGAAACATAACAGAATCCAGAGCTTATACGATGTAAATTTTGTGTTAATAATATCTAGTATGTGTTAGTTACTCAGCCATGTTTGACTCTTTGGGACCCTATGGACTTGTAGCCCACTAGGCTTCTCTATTCATGGAATTCTCCAGGCAAGAATAGTGGAGTGGGTTGCCATCCCCTTCTCCAGGGGATCTTCCCGATCCAGGTCTTCTGAATTGCAGGCAGATGATTCACCATCTGAGCCACAAGAGAAGCCCAATAATATCTCATATTTCACTCCAAAGTACTCAATAGAGTAGGAAATAGGAAAAGGGGACCTATATTCAAGAGAAAGGGTTTCTCTCCAAGATAATCCCAGTGTTGAAATTAGCAGACAGTTGTTTTAAAACAGTTATGACAATGCTCAGAGACACAAAGGAAAATATAGTCACAATGAGTAAAAAGCTAGGAAATCTCTGTAGAAACTTATAAGGGGAAAAAAAGTCTAGAACTGAAAAATGTAGTAGTATCTGAAATAAAGAGTGTGTGTTTTGGACTCTTGCAGAATGGAGAGGATGGAAGAAAGAGCCAGTGAATTTGGAAATAGAGTAATAGAAATTATTCAACCTGAAAGCAGAGAAAAAGAATAGAGGGAAAAAGGAGCAGATATTCAGGGACCTCTGGACAATAGCCAGAGATATATCTGTAACATGTAATAGTATACATGTGATATATAGTAGTATTAGTATATGCATTGTTGTTGTTCTGTTGCTAAGTCATGTCTAACTCTTTGTGACCCCATGCACTGTAGCACACCAGGCTTCCCTTCACTCTCTCCCAGAGTTTGCTCAAACTCATGTTCATTGAGTCAGTGATGCCATCCAGTCGTCTCATCCTCTGTCATCTCCCTCTGCTCCTGCTCTCAATCTTTCTCGGCATCATGGTCTTTTCTAATGGGTTGGCTCTTTGCATCAGGTGGCCAAAGTATTGTAGCTTCAGCTTCAGCATCAGTCCTTCCAGTGAATATTCAGGGTTGATTTCCTTTAGGATTGACTGGTTTAATCTCCTTGCTGTTCAAGGGACTCTCAAGAGTCTTCTCCAGCACCACACTTTGAAAGCATCAATTCTTCAGTGCTCAGCCTTCTTTGTGGTCCAACTCTCACATCCATACATGACTACTGGAAAAATCATAGCTTTGGCTATATGGACCTTTGATGGCAAAGTGATGTTTCTGCTTTCTAGTATATTGTCTAGGTTTGTCATAGTTTTTCTTCCAAGGAGTGAGCATCTTTTAATTTCATACCTTTAGTCACTGTCCATGGTGATTTTGGAGCCCAAGAAAATAAAATCTGTCACTGTTTCCACCTTTTCTCTACCTGTTCGCCATGCAGTGATGGGATCAGATGTCATGATCTTCGTTTTTTTTGAATGTTGAATTTTAAGCCAGTTTTTTCACTCTCCTCTTTCACCTTTATCAAGAGGCTCTTTGGTTCCTCTTTGCTTTCTGCCATTAGAGTGGTATCATCTGCATATCTGAGGTTGTTGATATTTCTCCCAGCAGTCTTGATTCCAGCTTGTGATTCATCAAGCCCAGCATTTTGAATGATGTAGTCTGCATTAAGTTAAATAAGCAGGGTGATGTACTGCTTTCCCCATTTGAAAACACTCTGTTGTTCTGTGTCTGGTTCTAACTTTTGCTTCCTAATTGGAGTCGAAGAAGATGAGAGAGAGTGGGGAGGAAAAAGCTATTCAAAGAAATAATGCCTAAAACCTCACCAAATTTGGTGAAAATATGTACATTTTCAGATTCAAAAGAGAAAGCCAAACCCTGCAGATCCCAATCAGGACAAATGTAAAGGAAATGATGCTGTGACCTAGTATAGTTAAGCTTCTGGAAACCACAGATAAAGAGAAAAATCTTAAAAGCAGCCAGAGAAAAACGAATGTCACGTGGAAAAGAATAATGATATAAAAAAATATATATATACTGGCTTCTTATCAGAAACAGTAGAGTTCAGAGACAGTGGAATGATACCTTTAGAGTGCCATTAAAAAACACTTCAACCCCTGATTCTGTATCCTTTAAAAATGAAGGAGAAATAAAGACATTTTCAGATGAATGGCAAGTAGGCGAGACTTTATTGAGCAGATGTGCACTGCAGAAATGTTAAGGAAGTTCTTTAGGGCAGAGAAATATGATACCAGATAGAAACTCATATCTTTAGGAAGAATTGAAGAGGCTGTAAATGGTGAATATGTGGGAAGATATAAAAGACTATGTTTTCCTCTTACATTAAAAAAATACATGACTATTTAAAGCAAACATTATCACATTATATTGTGGGGTTTATAACATGTGGGTGTAATACATATGACAGCTATAGCATAAAAGATAGGGGTTGGAGAAAAGATATTTATGGTTGCAAGCTTCTTATATTTTATGTAAACTGGTACAGTTTCACTCTAGGATGACTTTAAAAATATTAAGTGTGTGTATTGTAATCCTTAGCGCTAACACTTAAAAAAATGTTGAGGCATAGCTAAAAAAGCCAGTAGATAAAATGGAATTCTAAAATAGTCAGTTCTCCCAAAAGAAGTCCACAAAGGAGGAAAAGAGGAATAAAGCACAGGTGAAAACAGGAAAAAAAAAGGAAAAGCAGAGTGATAGATGTAAACCTTCTCATATTAACAATTGCATTATATGTATATTGGTTAAACGCTACAATTAAAGGAGATTGTCAGGGGACTTCTTGGTAGTCCAGTGTTAAGACTTCACCTTCCACTGCAGGGGATGTGGGTTCAGTCCCTGGCAGGGAGTAAAGATCCCATACGCCTGTCAGCCAAGAAAGCAAAACTTAAAACAGAAGTAATATTGTTAAAAATTATTTCAATAAAGACTTTAAAAAATGGTCCACATTAAAATTTTAAGATTTTTTTAAAAATCTTAAAAAAAAGGGAGATTTTTAGAATGGATACAAAAGCAAGACTAAATTGTATACTGTTGGCAAGAGGTGCACTTCAAGTAAAAAAGAAAGAAGCTAAAAGTAAATGCATGGAATAAAGGGATATCATACAAATACTAAGCTTAAGAAGACTGAAAGTATTGTAATATTAAACAATAAACTAGGCTTCAAGACAAAAGGTATTACCAGAGATAAGAGGGACTTTTCATAATGATAAAAGGATCAATTCATCAGGAAGACATAGCAATCTCTACCTAATAACAGAGCTTCAAAATACATGAAGATGTTTTCATAGAATTAAAGGGAGAATAAACAAATCCATACTCATAGTTGGATATTATAACACTTTTCTCTAAGTAATTGATAGAACAACTGGGCAGATCAATAAAGATGGAAGATCTGTATAACATTGTCAGCCACCTTAACTAACGTTTAAGGAACACTATACATAACAAGTGCAGGGTATCGAAGTTTTTCAAATTCAAATAGTACTTCTCTAAGGTAGGGCATGAGCTATGATGTAAAGCAAACCTCAATACATTTTAAAGGGTTTAAACAATAGAAAGCCTAGTCTCTGATCAAAATGGAATTAAATTTTTAATAAATAATAATGACTGAAAAATAAAAACTAACTCCACAAACATTTGACAATTAAATCACACACTTCTAAATAACTTATGAGAACTTAGGCTTTTGGCAGAGATGGAATAGTATGGGCCAGGTTTATGCTTCAATCTTAAACAATGAAAAAAACAGAGAAAATGTAAGGGAACAGTGATTTTCAGACACTGAACACCAGGTAGTGTAGATAGTGTTCCCTGAGAGAGAAAAAACGAAATGGGCCCTGAGATTGTTTCTGGTTACTGCCAGGTGAGAGTTTCTGGGCTGTATCACAGGGAGGAGACACGCAGAGGGGTCCCAGTGATCTTCCTGGGTTGAGGAGGCAGAGCTGGAATCCAGGAACATCACGGCAGCTAGAGTTCTCAAAATAGAGAATCAGGCATTAGAGTGCTGCCCGGGGTGGGAGGTGGGGGTGGGCTCCAGAGATCTTCAGGAGCTTCCCTCAACATCTTCAGTGAAGTGCTGATCAGCACATATATATGAGGAAGCTCCCCCAGGTGAGGAAAGAGCCACTTGAAAGGAATAAGATGAACAATCCCCAGAGCTCACAGGACCATGAATATTTCATACTCCCATAAGCCAGAGTGGGAAATCCTTGTAATTCACAAGGGTATATTGCCTCAGGAGTGAAGTGAAACAGCCCTAAATAAATGCTGCTGTGGTTCTTTCTATCAAAGCTTAGAGACTATCTTGGCAAGAAGTGAACATTTTCCAAGTAATCTAATTGTGTCCCAGAACAAACCGTATGAGTATTATAGGAATTAAAAAAAAAAAAAAAAGTAAAATTCATCGTGTCTTGCTTCTGACCAAAGATTATAAGACATGTGAAAGAAACAGAAGAATCTGAACCATGATGAGAAGAAAAATAAAAAATAGAAACACACCCACAAATGGCACAGATGATGCAAATAGTAAAGAAGAATGTTGCACTAACTGTTATAAATATAGCCCATATATGCAAAGAAGCAGAGAAAAGCTTTAGCATGTTAAGGAAGATAGAAGAAAAATCCAAGTCAAACTCTGGAGGTGAAAAATGTTTTGCATGAAAAATGATTTGTAAATCATAAACTGTAAAATAAATGGTTAGCAAATTTGAAGACCAGAAACTATCTAAAGTGAAACACAGATAGTCAAACGTTCAGGAGAAAAATACACAGAGCACCAGTGAACTGTGAGACAACTTCATGCTTACCCAGTATACATGAAATCATAGTCTTCAGAAGAAGAGAGAGCAGAACAAATTATTTAAAGAAATAATGGCTAAAAGCTTTCCAAATTTGATGAAAAATTAGAAATCCATATGACCAAAACCTCAGTGAATCTCATCTTATAATGAGAAAGGGTTCAGTTCATCAAAGTATGTAACATGAGGTACTTAACATTAGGTACATAAACATTAGGGGCATAAATATGTATATACCTAATAAGAGTTTTAAAATTCATGAAGCAAAACTGATAGAACTGCATAAAGAGTCAATCATATCCACAATTACAGTTGGAGCTTTCAACACCCTCTTCTCAATAATCAATAGATCAAGTAGGCAGAACATCAGTAAAGGTATAGAAACTTGAATAACACTGTCACTCAACTTGGCCTAATTGACAGTGATAGAATATTCCATGTAACAGCAGAATACACATTCTTTTGGTGTACATGGAATGTTTGCCAAGATAGACCGTATTATAGGCCATAAAATAAGGTTCAGTAAATTTAAAAGGACTGAAATTATTCAAAGTATATTCTCTAATGATGATAAATTAAAAATCAATAACAGATATTCCAAATATTTGGAAGCTAAACAGCACATTTGTAAATAATCTCTTGAGTCCCTGGAGAAACTGATAGGAATATTAGAAAACATTGTGAACCAAATGCAAATGAAAACCCCGCATATAAACTTTGTGGGCTGGAGCTAGAGCAGCTCTCAGATGGTAATTTGTAGCATTAATGCCTCTGTATTAATAAAGAAGAAAATTTCAAATCCATGGTCTTAGCTCCCATTTTAAGACATACAGAAAAAGAAAATTCAACCCAAAATAAGCAAAAGGAGAGAGATAAAGATAGGGCAGAAATAATTGAAATAGAACACAGATAAACAGTAAAGTCAGTGAAATAAAAAACTGGTCCCTTGCAATCGATGAAAGTGATAAAACTTTAACCACTCATCAGGAATAAAAAATATACAAATTACCAATATTAGGAATGAAAGACGTGACTTAATTACAAACTCTAAAGATATTAAGAGAGTACTAAGGCGATGTTGGGCTTCTCGGGTGGCTCAGTGGTGAAGAATCCACCTGTCAGTGGAGGAGACATGGGTTTGATCCCTGGGTCAAGAAGATCCCCTGAAAAAGGACATAGCAACCCACTCCAGTATTCTTGTCTGGGAAATCCCAGGAACAGAGGAGCCTGGTGGGCTACAGTCCATGGTGTTGCAAGAGTTGGACATCACTTAGCAAGTAAACAACAACAACAACAAAGGTAATGTTATGGTCAACTTTCTGGCAAGGAATCCTACAATATAGATGACCTGGATAAATCCCTTAAGAGACTCAGAGGCTTAAAGCTCACCCACAAAATTAGATAACTTCCAAAGTCTCTATTAAAGAAATTGAATTCGTATTTAAAACCCTTCCCATAAAGAAAACTCCATGCCCCAAAACTTCACTAGTGAATTTTGCCAAATGTTTAGCGAAGAAGTAGTACCAATTTGTTATGAGTTAATTGTGTCTCTCTCAAAAATTTGTATTTTGAATTCTTAACCCCCCAGTGGCTCAGAATATGTCATCATTTAGAGATAGGATTTTTACAGAGATAATCAAGTTAAAATGAAATGTTCAGAATGGACCCTAACCCAGTATGACTTACGTCTTCATTAAAGGGGAATATTTGGAAACAGGCATAGAAGGAGAACAGCATATGAGCATGAAGATAGCCGTCGGCAAGTCAAGAAGAGAGGTCTGGAACAGATCCTTTCCTCACGGCTCTCGGGAGCAACCAGCCCTGCCCTGATCTCAGGCTTCCGGCTTCCAGAACTGTGAGACAGTATGTATCTATCTATCTACCACCCAGTTTGTGGTACTTTTTTACAGCAGCCCTAGAAAATTAGCACACAGTTCTACCCAAACTCTTCCAGGGAGTCAAAGAAGAGGAAACATTTTCCAGCTTGTTCTCTGAGGCTACCCTGGTACCCCACCAAGAGAAGAAAGTGATAGACTAATATCTCTCATGCACATGGATGTAAAAATTTTAAATAAAATTTAGCAAATCAATCCTACATACATTTCTTAATTTTTAGCAAACTAGAAATAGAAGGTAATTTTTTCAAACTGTTAAGGCACATTTATGAAAACATTACCTCTAGCATCTTTTTTTTGTTTCCTTTTTTTACTGTATTTATTTTTAATTGAATGATGATTGCTTTACAGTATTGGTTTGATTTCTGTCATGCATCAACATGAGTTAACCGTAGGTGTACATATGTCCCCCTCCTTCTGAATCTCCCTCCCACCCCCACCCATTCTCACCTCTACCTCTAGCATCTTATTTAACTATGAAGAGTGATTGCTTTCCCCGTAGTGTCAGGAACAAGACAGGGGTGTTTACTCATGCCGCATCTATTTAGCATTGTTCTGGAGATTATAGCCTGGGCAATAAGGCAAGAAAAAGAAATTAAAAATATCTAGATTGGAAAAGAAAAAGTGAAATTGTTTTTGTTCATATACATGACTGTTTATGTAGAAAATTCTACTGAGTGTACAGAAAAAGCTTCTGGGACTAACAGTTTAGCAAGTTTGCAGAATTCGAGGTCAATATACAAAAAATAATTGTATTTCTGCATATTAGAAAAGAAGAACCTGAAATGAAAAAAGTTTTAAATACCATTTATAATATCATCCAAACATGAAATTAATCGGGATAAATTTGGCAAGAGATATCTAAGATTTTTTCATCAGAAGACTATAAACCATTGCTTAGATGATTCCATTGCTTAGATGATTCCTTAGAAATTCCCTGGAGAAGGAAATGGCAACCTACTCCAGTATTTTTGGCCAGAGAACACCGTGGACAAAGGAGCCTGATGGGCTACAGTCCACTGGGTTGCAAGAGTCGGACGTGACTTAGTGACCAAACAACAAAAGAAGTTAAAGACCTAAATAAAAGGAAGCATATATCCCGTTCATGTTATCGGAAGACTCAGTGTTGTTAAGACATCTCCCCAGATTAGTTGGTGGATTCGGCACAGTTCCAGCCCTTGAACACACTCACCCTGAAGGACTCCCAAAGCTTTTGCAGGTAAATGGCAGGGTGAAGGCTCGGGCACTGACGGCACAGGATTTTGCTAAGCTGCGAGAGCCTGACGGTGGTTTCTAGAATGATATCCTAGGGGGGCAGCAAGGGCTGTCGGGGATGGACAGGAGGCCAGGAGCTGGGGCTTAAAACCAGGAAGAGCCACAAGGCAGGAGCTGGCAGGACCAGGCCAAACGAAGGTTCACCCAGAAGTCTGAAACTGTTGTCTCCAGGTGATGGGATGATGGCAGACTCTTGATTTTTTTCTGTGTTTCCTCTCTCTCTCTCTCCTTTTTTTTGAAAAATAAATTTCACAGAACACAACTATTTCCAGTGTCATCAGAGAAACAGCAGTCCTGTTGTTGATTCCTATGGGGTTTTCCTTTCAGTACTTTTGTAGAATTTGGGTATTTTTAATGGAGATTGTATTTGTTTTATAACAAAAAACAAAAGGCAGGCAGACAGACCAGAAGAAGACCTGTGGCTGAAGCAATAGGTTTTGAGAGACTAGGGGGAGCTGCTGGTGGGGCCACGTCTCAGGAACCAGGACACAGAAACCTCAGGAAATGTGGGATGAGCAAGCTACAGCACCACACTTCACTTGTCATGTTCTTTCTAAATCTGACTTTCGTTGGACACGTAGAATGTCTCCAGTTAATACATCAAGTCATCTTAGCACATTTGACGGAAAGCTTAACTCCTTAATTCCACGGAGGTAGATTGGGATCTCTAATTACTTAATTGAAAAAAGGTACACACGTCAGGCTGCCGCGGTGTTTGGGAATAAATCTTTAAAACTTGACAGTGAACATTAAATTCAATTAGGGAGAGCAATTAGCAAAGATTCTGCTCTTCTTCACCCCCGGTACTTTGAGAAGCAGCTGACTGGTCTGCATTGATTCTGATGCTATCGCTGTGTATATATCAACCAGGAGCGCCGAGTACGAATTTTTCACTTCGGAGGGGAGTTGTCGGGCAATTTAGGGATTGATGGATTTCCTGAAATGTGTTTCCATGACTGGTTCAGGAGGCAGTGGCCGAGAAATCAGACCTCTCTGGTCGCTCATTTGGCCTTGGTGTCACAGGGTTCAGAGTCTCTTCTTTCTTTGATTAGGGCTCCCATTTACCCTCTCCTCTCCCTCCTCCTCCTTCCCCTCCCTCCCGCTCCAGCTTCTGGTACTCAGGAGATGTTTGTTGAATGAATTAAGCAAATGAATGCGTTTTTAATAGATAGGAGCATTTGGGCACATTTGCTGTAGAGCACATTCATTTTCTGACCCTCTCTCTGCCTCTCTTTAGGGGAAATATAGGGTAGTATCCACAGTTCCCTTCCCCCAGCCCCGCCCCTCACCCTCCATTCCTAGAAGTGACCACCCTCTCCATGTGTATTTTCTTTCTGAATTTATTTTTTGCTTGAGAGGCCTGTGGGATCTTCTCCCTGAGCAGGGATCCAACCTCTGCCTTCTGTCATGGAAACACAGAGTCTCAACCACAGGATCACCAGGGAAGGCCTTCCATGAATATTTTTATAATCTTATTACAAGTGTGCAAATAAACATGATAGAGTTTTGCTTCATGTGAGTTTTTTAAATTTATTTTAAACATTTAAAAATACTCTTAATTTATTTATTTGGCTGTGCTGGGTCTTAGTTGAGGCATGTGGGATCTAGTTCCCTGCCTGGGGATCAAACCTAGGTCCTCTGCATTGGGAATGTGGGGTTTTAGCCTCTGGACCACCAGGGAAGTCCGTCCTGTGTGTTTTTAAAATTGTGATGAAATACACATAAGATTTACCAATGTAGCCATTGTTAAGTGTAGATTCAGTGGCATTAAGGGAGCTTCCCTGGTGGTCTAGTGGCTAAGACTCCACACTTCCAATGAAGAGGACCTAGGTTTGATCCCTGGGTCAGGAAGATTCCCCCTGAGGAGGAAATGGCTACCCACTCCAGTATTCTTGCCTGGGAAATCCTGTGGACAGAGGAACCTGGTGGGCTATACAGTCCATGGGAGTTGGACACCACTTAGTGACTAGACAACAACAAAGCTAAGTACATTCACGTTGTACAACCATGCATCTGCAGAACTCTTCATCTTGCAAAACTGAAACTCTGTTCCCATTAACATGGTCCCCATTTCCCCCTCCCAGCAGTCCCTGGTAACCACCATTCTGCTTTCTACCATGATTTTGACTGCTCTAGGAACCTCTTGTATGTGAGATTATACTTTTTGCGACTGGCTCACTTCACTTAGCGTGACATCTTCAGGGCTTATCCTTGTGGTGGGATGTGTCAGAATTTCATTTCTTCTTAAGACAGTAATATTCCACGGTGTAAGCATACATGTATGTGTATATATATAGATCACCTTTTTTTTATCCATTTATTCATCAGTGGACACTTGGGTTGCTTCCATCTTTTGCCTGTTGTGAATAATGAATGCAGCTATGACCATTCAGTCCAGTTCAGTTGCTCAGTTGTGTCCAGCTTTCTGTGACCCCACAGACTGCAGCACGACCCCATGGACTGCAGCATGCCAGGCTTCCCTGTCCATCAGCAACTCCCGGAGCTTACCCAAACTCATGTCCATCAAGTCGGTGATGCCATCCAACCATCTCATCCTGTGTTGTCCCCTTCTACTCCTGGCTTCAATCTTGCCCAGCATCAGGGTCTTTTCAAATGAGTCAGCTCTTTGCATCAGATGGCCAAAGTATTGGAGTTTCAGTTTCAACATCAGTCCTTCCAATGAACACCCAGGACTGATCTCCTTTAGGATGGAAAGGTTGGATCTCCTTGCAGTCCAAGGGACTCTCAAGAGTCTTCTCCAACACCACAGTTCAAAGGCATCAATTCTTCGGTGCTCAGTTTTCTTTATAGTCCAACTCTCACATCCATACATGACTGCTGGAGAAACCATAGCTTTGACTAGATGGACTTTTGTTGGTAAAGTCACATCTCTGCTTTTTCATGTGCTGTCTAGGTTGGTCATAGCTTTTCTTCCAAGGAGCAAGCGTCTTCTAACTTCATGGCTGCAGTCACCATCTGCGGTGATTTTTGTCACTGTTGTGAAAGTTCTAGGGCCCACAGTAGATTTCCCAACGTAGGGATCTGGCAAAGGGACTGAGGACCCCCAGGGAATTTGACTTTGAAGGCTAGTGGGATTTGATTACAGAACTTCCACAGGACTGGGGAAACAGCCTCTTGGAGGGCATAAACAAAACCTTGTGTGTACCGGGACCCAGGAGAAAGGAGCAGTGACCCCATAAGAGACTGAGTCAGACTCGCCTGTGTGAGTCTCCGGTGGAGGCGTGGGTTGAGTGGCTGCTCTGGGGTCAGGGGCACTGAATACAACAGTTTTGGCATTAGCTCTTTTGAAGGAGGTCACCATTACCGCCACTACCCCTACCATGGTTCGGCCTCAGGCCAGACTACAGGGAGGGAACACAGCCCCACCTATCAACAGTTATGAACATTGGGGTACAAATATGTCTTTGAAAGACCGTGGTTTTACTTTTTTGAGTCTATGTACACAAGTGGAATTGCTGGTTCATATTATAATTCTATGTTTAATTTTTTGAAGTCTTGCTGTATTTCTTTCCTCTAGTGGCTGGACCATTTTGCATTTCTGCCAACAGTGTGCAAAGGTTCTGATTTCTCCACATCTTTGCCAACACTTACCTTCTTCTCCTTTTTTAAAAAAATAATAGAAGCCATTCTGATGGAAGTGAGGTGGTGTTTTTAATGTGCTTTTAAAGCTTAGATGACATCATACTGCATATATGCAGCAGTGTGTATTGCCTTATGTATTCAAGATTATAACGCTGTAGATCTAGTTTATTAATTTTACTTTATTTTTTCTTTTCAAGTCATACTTGTACATAGTTTTAGAAAAACAGCAGTTTCCTGTGCTCTGCCTTTCCACCATGAATTCCCACTTGACTTTGAAGTCTTCTGGCTGCCTCCTCTGTTATTTCTGTTCATATTTCTAAATGTAAATGCTGCTGGTTTTTGCTTTTCAGTCTGAAACCCCAGCTGTTGACCCCTCACAAGGAAGAAAGGAACTGAGCTCTCTTAACATCCTTTGAAGGCCACTGTCGACCTCTTGTTTTCTTAATCTTAGACATTTACATATGCCCAGGAAATAATGCTTTCAGAACTCTGATCGTGCGCATTTTGAGAACCTTCAGGATGTGACAGGGTGAATTTGCTCGTCTTGACAGGGGAGGTTATTGCCCACATCCAGTTTGTGGATGCACGTGGGCATGCTTTGGGTTTACTCTTATTAAGGAAATAAGAGAGGGTCAGGAACTCCCGCTGTTAAAAACCGCATGCTCCACACGCCTCAGGAAAGCACAGCCTCCAGCCCCTCAGCGCCTGCTGGGCGCCAGGCGTGGTGTGGCGTGCCCAGCTCACTCTTGCTTCCCGCCGCCGCTGCCCGGGGGTGGGGCCCTGCTCACCCCCATTATATGGAGGTGGAGACTGAGGCCAGGAGAGGCCAGGCTTCTTGGCCAAGTCCCATGACCTGCGAGCAGCAGCGTCACATGGGAGGCCCAGCAGATGCCTTCCAGCTCTTGTGTTCACTCCTCTGACCCAGCTCGGAGGGTCGGTGAGAGTGTCCCTTTCTTCCTGGGGTGACACCAGAGATGGTGGGCACTTGTACTGACAGGCACCTGCCTGTGTCAGGCCTTGGGCTAGCTGGCTCAGGCTCCTTGCTTGCTAGCCTTTCCCCAGGGGCTCATGGTGGTTGGCGGAGTTTGCTGCAAGGGCTGGTGGGAAGCCAAATGCAGCTCTTTCACGCCCGAATGGTCCCTGCTCTCGGAATGTTCAGTTCTGTACTTGAGGGCTTAAAAACACATTTCAGAGGTCATTAAGTGTACACAGGGCTTTCTGCCATGAGCATCACTTTCCATGGAGAGCAGGGGGCCAGTGAGGGATGGTACTTTCTCTCCCAGAATAAAGGACAGTGTGCCCCTCGGGCAGGTGTCTGCTCCTGGCCTGGTTGCAGGCACCAGTGTGGCAGGCTTTAGTTTGAATCTCAGTCTTAAAGCAGGACCTATGCAGATGGCCTGTTCTGCTGCCATGTCCACTGTGGGGCTCAGAAAGTCCTGTCTCAGAGGACAGCTGTCAGAGGTACAGGCAAGACTGGGCTGGAACTTTCTGGTGGTGAGCAGGTGTGAAGCAGGTATGAAGGGCTGGGCAGGTGCGTGGCAGGACATGGGACCGGCTGTTTCCTTGAGGGCTCCATTAACCCCAGAAAAAATTTTGGGAATGGCTCCCTTGTGACTTGCCAGTCCCAAGGCCTTATTATATTTCCACCAAGAGAATGTCACATCTAGATACTGTTTGGATGGTCAAATATTGGGAGTCTCATTCCACTGCAGGAGCATTTTCCCCGTGCAGAGGGGCCCAGCTGAGCCTCTGAGGTTGGGGTCCTGTTCATGACGTCTGGCGCTGTGTTTGCCTCGTAGGTGTGGAACGCCGTGGACTCAGGGAGCTGTTTGCAGACCTACTCCCTGCACAGTGAGGCGGTGCGGGCCGCCCGGTGGTCCCCCTGCGGCCGGCGCATCCTCAGCGGTGGTTTCGACTTTGCCCTGCACCTCACAGACCTTGAAACAGGTGTGTTTCTCTGTATCCTTCCCCCAAGGCGCGCCCCCCTTCCTCCGAGCTGGCAGCTGAGCCATTGTTCTCTCTTGGGGGGGCTTCTCCTGGCCAGGTTGGGGCGTGGGGGAGGGAGTCCTGCGGCCACAAGCTGCAGACATTTTCAGGGCTGGGGCACCTGGGATCAGGCAGGGGAGACGCGGCTCAGTGAGTATGTTTCCAGGCCATTTGGCTGAAACAGAGCCTCGCCACAGAGAGGTTCACGGTGGGCCTCGGCCAACTCGCCTGGAGGACAGAGCCCCAAGGTTGTCTCAGCCCCAAGCTGCGGGGCTGGATAAAGAGGTGGCTTTTTAATCAACTTCTGACATGCAATTTGTACTGAAATAGATTTAGCTTTATCACAGTGTCCTTTGGTTGGAATCAGTTTAGAATTCTGTCAATTCATTACCGTTGAAAGGCTGTAAGGAACGATTCCAGCTCATAAGGGAAGTCTGTCTGCAGACGAGTTCTGCTTCCATGCCTGTCCTGCACAGGCCTCTGGTTGAGATGGATTCGTGCTGGCTGGGTCCTCCAGGGGTGCTTGACAGGTGGGGCGAGAAGGAGAGAGAAGTTAGCGAGGGAGCTTTTCCACTCGCCAGCTTCCCTGGGCGTCAGGCACCGGAGCGCCACGGGCCTGGTCGTGGTTCTCCGGTGAGGACGGAGCTGGCTTCCAGCCTCGCTCCCCGACCCCAGGCTGGTTGCCCTCGGTGCCTCCCTGACTTCTTCCTGGCTTACTTTCTGCTACTGCCGCTAGGGCCAGGAAGGGAGGCCTGTGTTCACACTGGTCCCCGGGACGCCCCTGCCCGCCTGGCCCAGCTGGGGAGGCGCTGGGGGCCCGGGCTTCTCCCAGAGCCCAGCAGACAAGGGGGTGGGCACCCCCAGAGCCTGGGCCCTCGCTCTGCCCCGCTTTTCGGATGCAGCGGGTCTGTTCCGCACCCTGAGTGTCCTCGTCTTCCTCTGGGCCGCACAGGGGTGGCCTTGTGGGTGCCTCGCAGCGCCTCTGACCGAGCCGTGAGGGCAGGGGGTGCAGTGCTTCAGGCTGTGCACGTGACATGTCAGTCCTGCCAGCCACCGTTCTTCCCATTCCCCAGGCGATGAACTGAGGCTCGAAGTGGTGAGGGACTGGCTCGGGGCCTCCAGGGGTGAGTGGAAGGTGGGGTTTGGAGCAACACCTGTGCCCCTGCAGACCCCATGCCCATTCCACTGCGCTGGGCGTGTGCACCTTCCTGGGAGCCTGTCCGGGCTGAGAGGGACCTGCGGCTCTGGGAGTGTGGTGCCTCTGGGTGCTGGTGACCGTTGCGTCAATGACAGCAGGAGGTACTGTCACCAAGTACCTACTGTGTTCCGGGTCTTCTGTAGCCTTCCATTCGGGGTGAGGCCCCACTCACCCCTTGAGACTGGCATCTCCAGAGTCCCCTTTGTTAGGCAGGCCCAGAGGCACATCCGGGCAGTGGCCGAGCCAGGATGATGGCAGGTCTGCCAGGCTTCGAGGCTGGTGGGTGGCCTGACTGCTACACCGTGTTGCCCGTGGGTCCAGGATGCCGTACTTAGTATTGGAGACACAGAGGTGAACAAGCCCCAGGATCCACCCTGGAGAAGCTCCCATCTGCTGGGGGAGACAGACGTGCAGAGAGTCCCAGAGGACAATGAAGAGATGTAGGAACTGCAAGCGCACGTAGCCTGGAAGATCAAGAAAGGCTTCCTGGAGGAAGCGGGGCCCAAGCTGATGCAGGAGTAGGGGAGACAGAGATGGAGACAGGATGGAGAGGGGCTGGTGAGGAGGAGGAGGGAAGTTGGTTCTCAGTGGATGGAATGAGGATGGACCCATCACAGGGGCTCGATCCATGTGGTGTGTGGGGTGCAGGGAGCTGGGGGAGGTGAGTTGCGGGGTGCAGGAACGGAGCTCCAGCTCCACACGCTTCCTAGCCCATGGGGCATGCCTTCCGCACACACTGCTCCCCAGACCAGCGTCCCCGAGCACCCACTCAGTTGCCCGCACAAGAGTGGTGATGGGATGAGTGTCACATGCAGGTGGTGCTGTTGGGTTAATCAAATACAAGTTGGTCTGATAACATTAGTGGATTGCTGGCGGCCCTTTGTCATGATCTATCTCCTCAATCAACAGATGTTAAACAGGCCCTGCCATGGTCTCTGGGTGTGAGTGTGTGTGTGAGCGAGTGTGGGGGATTCGGACGTGTTCAGGCCTTCCGGGAGTCCTGCCTGCCGCGTTAGGGGCTGCCACAGCAGGTGGCAGTAGTGGACCGCTGCTGAGTTTGGAGCAGGAGGGAGTCATGGCAGGTCTCCCCGGTGGTGGGGTGGTGGTGTGACCCGCGGCAGGGTGGGAGCCGCAGGAGGGGAAGGTGCCTGCCCCGACGGTCTGTGCTGGAACCTGCTGGAGGGAACACGGTCTGCTCCCCCAGCTCTGGTGTGTGGGGTGGGACGGGGGAGGTCTGGCCCCACCCCACCGCACCCCGGGTCTTCCTGTCCACTTAGGGTGGTGAGGGGGAATGGGCACCCCTCTGCTGGGAATGGGCTCACCTCCTGATTTGCCTGTTGAAGGCCCCCTTTCATTCATTCAGCTGTTACTTATTGAGCACCAGCTGTGTACAGGACCTGGTGCTGGGGCCACTTCAGTGAGCAGGATGCATGAGCTTTGTTCCTTGAGGGGGGCAGGTTGGGGCCAGGGGTTTGACTCTCCCCTTGGGGAAGCCCTCTAGCCCATGGACGGGGCCTCTCCTTTTGAGGGGTTGTTGTGGTTTCTGGGTCTGTCCCCCTTGGTTAGAGTGGGAGCTCCCTGAGGTGGGGGTTGGGGGGCGCTGTCCTGGTGGTCTCTGGGTCTCCATCACTTGGCCAGAACCGGCTGGAGCAGCTGCTCAGCAGGTGTGTGGACGAGGCTGAGCTGAGGCTGGCGCTGGCCGGGCAGGACTGGGTTCAGGGGGGCGGCGGGGTGGGCTGGGGGCTCCACGTACCCTGGCCCAGTGCGTGCAGGGATGCTCTCCGTGAGCAGTCCCCGTGGCTCGCGACCTCATTTGACTTCTCTTGTCCTTTCTCGCCACCAAGTCTGATCTTCCTTTTCACTTGATCTGCCTCTTTCCGCTCTTGGTGATTTGGCTTTTTCATTTCAATCTAATTAGAACTCCCTGCCAGGAGAAGGCAACGCAGGGCGTTCTCACCACCGCACTCTGGGAATTAGTCACTCGGTGCCCATTGTCGCTAATGGGAATTTGGCGCCAGGGCCATTTATCCTGGTGTCCTCAATCAATACAGTTAAAAATCTGTGGATTCTGAAACGTCAATACCCGGCCTGAAATATGGAGGGCCAACCACATTTTATCTCGTTAATTTATAGTTCTGACGGGCTGTTGGCTTATAGAACAACCATGAATCAACACTTAAATAAAATCTGCTCACAGATTAATTATTTTTGGTGCTGTCATTTTAGTCTGTAATCTTCCTAACAAAACATCTCTGGTGCATTTGGCTGAGGTGGCCTTGGGGAGCGCTGGTCGACTCTGCCCGGGAGCGTGTCTCCCATTTTATGAGTCAGCGTCCGGCATACCAAGTCAGCCTGTCTCCTCGGAAGCCCCTGGCGAGCTTGTGCTTGTTCAGTTCTAAGTGGTGCTGGTTTCTTGCAGATTCCAGCCCCCCCAGCCTGGTGAGGCCTCGGACTTTGCGTGCATTTGTTGGCTGCAAAGGAGGTGGTGCTTTCCCTGGAGCTCCCAGGGCACTGGGTGGTAAGGGCCCCTTGATTTCCTTCCAATGCCCGGTCAGCTCTCCTGATGCATGACCAGCCTGGCTGGGGCATCCGGGCAGTGCCACCTGGTCCTGGCTCCCGGATACTGGAGGCAGCACAGTGGGACAGAAGGAGCTTGGATGGGGTGCAAGCTGGGTGCCCTTGGGGGAGGGTCCTTGAGCCCTCTTTCTGTGTCTGTGAACTGGGTAGCAGTGCCCAGAGGGTGGGCTTGTTGAGGGACACAGCTGAGATCACGTGTATGGAGTGCCTGCGGCATGGAGGGCACTCGCCAAAGCGGCTCCTGCGCCCACTGCATCCCTGGCCTACAAGGCATGCAGAAGGCGGGCAATGACGGCCTTGCTCTCTGAGCATCTGACCCGGCTGCTGGCCGAGTTCTCCAAATGGGGCAGCTTTGGTGGCTCAGTTCCGAGAGCCTCCAGAGGAGCCCCGAGCCAGCTTCCTAGCATGGCCCTCGATCCCATGTGTGAGTCTGGGGGCAGACAGGCGGGAAGACTGCCTTTCAGGGTCTCCCAGCTGGTCCTCCATCTTCTCCTTCTCCGAGACAAGATGGCCTGGGCGGGTAGCAGCTTCCTGCTCGTCATGGGTTGGCACCTGCCCTAACTTCGGGGTGGATGCCCTCCTCGCTCAGACCCCACTGCCCACAGCCTTGCTGTCCCCAGCCCCTGCCTGGCTCCTCCTGCTCCGGGATCGCTGTGTCCCCTGGCATGGGTATGTGGGCACAAGTGGCTGACCGGGACTGGCCCCACCAATAATCATTGCTCTTGTTTTCCAGGAAGTGTCTTTTGGTGCCTCCCTTGTTTTTGCATCATGATTGGGGCCTCCATCACAGAAACATGGAAAAAGGGAATGACAAAGTGGCCAGGTACATGGTGGGCCAGGCCGTGGGCCCTCTAGCCCTGGTTCCCGGCACCCTGTCTGACCTGTATCAAGTTGAATAAGTGGATATTAGGCCCTCTGCTTATTATATATTTAGTCTCCACGCTAACCAATCAGTGAGAAATTTTTACCCCCATTTCATTGACTCAGACACTGAGGCCTGGAGTGTTTGGTGACCTGCAGTGACAGAACTGGGGTTCAGCTCCAGCCCTTGAGACTGGCAGAGGCTTTGGCCATTGAAGGGCAGGAGTGGGTACCCTCACCACATCTGTTTCTGGGCTGCGGGCCCACAGTTTGTGTAAACCAAGTCCAGGAGAGCCTGCTTGGGCCTCTCCCGGGCAGCCGGCTCCCCACCTGCCGAGTGGAGGATAACTCGGGGCCTCTGGGAAGGAGGTGCGCCTGGACCGACCCGCACTCATCCCCCTGATGAAGCGACTGGCTGCCCAATGCTTCTCCGGCTATCGACAGCCACTATCCCGGCTGAAGAAATGTTTGCCCTGATGATTTTAGAACACTTGGCAGAGGAAGGGGTGAGAAGCCTCCAAACTAAAAGGGCCGAGGAGACTGTCAGGGGCTCGCCCGGCTCTGGAGAAGCGGCCCACAGGGAGGCTGCTTGTGGGGCCACAGCCTGCAAAGCAGCGCTGCCCTGAGGGGCCTGGGTGTCTCTAGTCCCGGGCTTTTCAGCACCTCGACTGTTTTCTGGAGCATCTCAGACTGGCCTGGTTAAGCGTTCCCCCCTGCGCCCGGGGAGAGCAGGAAGGCCTGCTGCCAGTGGGCATGGGTACGGCGCTCCTGAGGGTGTGGGCACATCCGTGTCATCACTCCTTTGGTCCTAGATCCAGACACGGAGGCTGTGCCCCCTCGATCTAGGCCTCGGTCCCTGTTCCCACCCATGCTCTTCTCTTCTGTTCTCAGGAGTATCTCTCTCCAGTCCCAACCTTGATTTCTCCCCCTCTTTCCACACAGCTTTGGGGTGAGAAGCTGGCCCTAGCTGTGGGTGTATATGAAATCGGATGCTAGAGTAGGCCCCCGCCAGCCCCGCGTCTCACACTTGGAATGTGCCTCTGGGGCCCCTCCCTGCTTCCACAGACCTCCATCTTGTCATCCGCTGGTTAAGCTCCTGCCAGCCCTCTGGATAAAGCAAAGGTGGTTTTTAATCAACGGTCCTGTTTCATTCATGAGCGCTGTTGCACAGCGGTGCTGGCTTTCTCTCTGTGTGTGTTTAATTGCAGTTGCCCTGCAGTTTGGCTCCCTTCGCAGGTAGGACGACCTCTGTTGACTGACCCCGGAGCCTAAACACCGTCACGGCTTCTTCATGTCCCAGCGGTGACATCCGAGTCCCAGAAAACCAACTTAAGTTATGCCTTTGGGACGGACCCTTTCATTTTTGCAAGTGGAGAACTATAACAAAAAAAAGTTTGGAAAATTCAGCCCTGTCCAGTCAATTAATGCAGTGGCCAAGCTTGATGTAAGAGAAATCCCTACAGCTACTGCCTGTTGCTACTACGACTGCTGTTGCGGCTGCTGTCGGCAGGCCTGTCGTTTGTCTGGGGCTCTCTGTCTCACCTGCATTGTTTCTAATTCTCAGAACAGCCTCTGAAGGTCAGATCTGTTATCCTGATCCCATGTACCGGGAGCCCACAGATCTGAGAGGCTTGCCGGCTGATCCAGGGGCCGCCAGCTTATCCGTGGGGATAGCGTGCAGACACGGGCCTGTCTGACTCTGGCCCAGGCCCCTCCCCAGGACTCAGCCCGGCGTGCCAAGGCGGCCCTTGTTTCTGATCCTCGGAGTTTGATCTGAAAGTTAGCAAGCTCCTGTTCTCGTTAACTTCGAGTCAGGATGGTTAAATTTACAGCTGGCTGAATACTTCCCAGAGGATGAGTGTAATGATATTGATTTTAGCGGAATGAGTCATATGCCGCCTGCCTGGGAACACAAGCTCCATCACCCGCAGCCGGCAGCCGCAGCCAGTCCCTTGTCTGCGTCTCGGCGGCCCGCTCCCCAGCCTGCGACGTGCACGCAGAGCCCAGGAAAAGGAAAGGTCACGGCGTGCCTGTGGGCGGGCAAGGCGGGGTGCAGCCGGCCGGGCGCCGGGGTCACCTGGGTCCAGCCTCTGTCCCAGCGTGGCCGACTTGTGTGGCATCCCGTCTGTCCTCGGTGCATCCCGCTGTGAGACAGGCCCACGCAGAGCCGTGGCGGGACCCGTGCACACCCCAGGCAGCGGCCCTCTCCCCTGGGAGGGGGGCCTGAACTTCCTGCGGTCTCTTTGGGACCCAGACTTGGGTTTCCCCTGAGTTGTTATGTGCCAGGATCTGGGCTGGGGCGCAGACCTACTGCGGTGCTGGAGAGGCCCCCAAAGGGCCCTGGAGCCCTCATGACAAAAGGGCCCCACGTGGCAGGCGTTAGTGTTACCCAGCGCGTGGGTGGGCACCTCGGGGAACTCAGGGTCTCTGTCTGAGAAAGGGGGAGGGGGCTCCCTGAAGAGGAGCTCGGCCCGCGTGACCAGCTGCCTTGTCACAGCTATATTGGTGACGGCGCGCTGGCGGCAACAGGAGTGTCGAGAGAACAAATTGCATTTCTGCATTCTGTTTTCAACATGTTTTTGCTTTAACGGCGATTTATAGTTTATGTGTATCATTATCGATTCATGGAGGAAAAGAAGTGATTTTTTCCTAACTCCAAGAGGGTCTGAACAGTGCTTATACCGGTCGAGTTCATTAGAACAAGATCAATAACGTCAGTGTTAGTGGATTAAATATTTTAAAGCTCAGTTTCTTATAAGCAGCGTACAGTGAATAAGTGGAATTTTCCATAACAAACATGTAAACAAGTTGGATGCGTCTCACGGTTAGAGGTTATATACAACTAAGCGTCGTGCTCAGAGTCTCATGGCCGGGGAGGGGATGTGATGAACACGCAGCTCCGTTTCTGAGAAGTTTCAGAGCAGGAACACAGGTGGCAGGCGAGGACCTCCGCTTGCATCGTGGCTATCACCTTCAAGACAGTGTCTGATAAATATTTGCCGGCCTTGTCCATATCTCTTTAACAAAATGTACAGGCCAGCCCGGGGCATCATAGTCTCATAGCCTCAGAACAAAAACTTAAGTCAATAATCTCTCAAGTCTCCTGCTGTTGAAAACTCATATCCCTTGGTTTTAGCTTTCAGTTTAGCTGAGGATGAATTCAATAATTTGAGGCTTAGTTGTCTTCAAACCATAAGAGTTTCCTTTTGTTGTTTGCTGTCTGCTGGGCCTTCTAGAATCCTCTCCGTACCATGCTGCTTACTGCCCTCCCGACAGAGGTGCGTGTTTGAGGGCATGTGACCCCTGGAGAAGGGGCCTGCCCAGGGTCGTGCTCCTGAAAGTGACAGAGCTGGGATTAGACCTGGGTCTGTGTGACCCTCAACCCCTCCGCGGTATCACCTCTTGCTCTGCACAGGTCGCTGGGGTCCTGATTGAGTTACAGTTTCTCCCCAGACCTCTTTAGGTTGTCTCTCTTGAAAATTAGGGATCTGTGAGCTTATTAACTTTGGCCACCTCATGTGAAGAGTTTACTCATTGGAAAAGAACCTGATGCTGGGAGGGATTGGGGACAGGAGGAGAAGGGGATGGCAGAGGATGAGATGGCTGGATGGCATCACCGACTCAATGGACATGAGTTTGAGTAGATTCCGGGATTTGGTGATGGACAGGGAGGCCTGGCGTGCTGCGATTCATGGGGTCGCAAAGAGTCAGACACAACTGAGCGACTGAACTGAACTGAACTGAACTGAAGCTTATTAAAAAATGGAAACATTTTTTAGTTTTGGTCCCTTTTAACAAAGAAAATACAGCAGAGCCTGAGTTATTACAATTAAAAGTAGGAAAAAAAGATATAAATTATGGCTTGTCTTTCTAACTGGAAAATTTTAGTACTTAAAAGACATAGATTCTCTCTCAGTCTCTTTAGGGAATGGAGGATGAATAACATAGTCAGAAATACATTTTTTTCCGGCAAAAATGTTCAGTCATTATCTTTTAGCAGCTCGACTTTCACTTTTCCTCTCCTCTTCCCCCTGCCCCCCCATTGCTGGCAAGACTGTATCACTACACTTTTTGAAAAAAACATGGCTAAAATTCACTGCCTTTCCTGAAATAAGCATATGGTTATATGATATGGTCCAAGAAACAGGGAGGATTTTTTTTTTCCTCCAGGCAGTTAGTTTGTTTTTCCTTGTGGAGTTAAGGGTTGGCAGTGAATTGCAAATGAGCAAGAAGTCGGCATTAGGTGTAGTTTTTTCGGTCTGAAGAGAAGACTTGTGGCCTGCTGGGCCTTCTCGGGTTGGGGAGGGCTGCAGCGGCACCTATACGCTCCTTTTCAGTCAAGGGAACGTGATGATCGCCTTCCCCCTGAGCCGCCGTGGGGGTCCCCCAGCCCCTTGTCTGGACTGAGGCTTCTGAGGCCAGCGCTGCAGGCACAAAGTCCATCTCTGAGGTGCACAGGCCCGCAGCCTCTGCTCCGTCCTTCCTGGGAGGGGAGCTTGCCAACTGGGCTCTTAAATGCTGGGTTTCTTTCTTTCATCTTCTTTTTAAATATTTGTTTACTTGGCTGCATGGACTCTTAGTTGTGGTGCGTGGGATCTTTCAGTCTTCCTGGCGTCATGCGGGAATGGTGGCATGCAGACTCTTAGTTGCAGAACGTGGGATCGAACTGGGCCACCTGCATTGGGGCTGTGAAGTCTTTGTCCCTGGACCACCAGGGAAGTCCCACCCTTGGTTTCTGACCGTGGTTTTCTGACTTGGTTTCAACTGTGGCAGAAAGGTGAGGAAGAGTTTGGGTTCCAGACAGGTTTCAGGAAAGGAAAAGAAAGAGTAAGAACAAGAAGTACCAGGTTTCCAATGAGATTGATTCCCTGGGAAGCAATTTTTTTGGTTAACTTGAGAGAGTTGCTTGTCTTTCGAGCTAATGAAAGGGGTGCAGCACCCAGAACACAAGTCTGCTCATCTTCCTGATGCTTCGTGGGGGAGTTGCTCATTAGAAAAGCAGTATTATGACAGCAATATTAGTATAATTTAAGAAGTTATCTTACTACCCCTCAAATGGCTTTTCAGCGTGGCACCAGGCGGACGCCTTAACTGCTCTCCTTAGGTTGGACAGCGAGGCTGCTGTTTATGGTCCCTTCACCGTAATCAGCAGCGCGATCCCAACTTACCAGCTCTTGACAGCATGTCTCGGTGACACACGATGACCGCGGAAATCTTTGTGCATTGAATTTTGTAGCAAAATAGCGGAGGGGCTTATTGAGCTTAAGGAGGCACAGAGTCTTCATTTACAAAAAGTCAAGTGTTTCCAAAATTTCCTCTGATGACAAGTGACTGCCAACTCTAGGCCCTTAGAAGACATTTGAAAAAAAAAAAAAATCACCATGCTTAATCATCCATCAGGGTAAAGGTGATATTTTAACAAAGAGCAAGAGAATGGAGAGGACATTTTGAAACATGTTTTTAAATCATTTGTAATATTCTGTAATTTTTGTTGCGCCAAATGATGTGAATGTATCACCTGTTAAAACCTTTGATTTTTGCACTCTTAACCCAGGAACAGTGTTTTTCTAATCTCTAGAATCCTGTAAATGAAAATTTCAGTGGATTGTGAATTGGGTTGTTAAAGATTAGTTGCAGGAGCCATTATTTGGCATTAGGGGAAATGGAGCTTTATTAGCAAAATGTTCATAAAATCCTTTGCATCAGTGGTAGAAGAAAGCGGGAAATGCCTCTCCTGTTTCCAGGGGTAAATGTCTTCCATTCTGGTTCCTCGAATCTCTGGAAGGAGGCTTCTGGGGCTCTGACAGACTTCAGTATCTAAACTGAGGCTGTAACTGAACTGCTGTCAAGTCCCCGAGTCAATGAAAGGTCCCTACATTACAAAAATGGAAGTAGGTACAGTCCTGCTGCTCTTCCAAAAAATATCATAACTCATTTGGTTTAATAATTTCCAAGAGGTTTGTTGGTACTCTTAGTAAATGGCATATTAAAGTGTGTTTTAAAATATGGGTTATTTTATTCTTTTATCCTTGTCTCAAAATCATCTTTTTTTTTTGGTAATTGTTCTTATATTCATAATACATTGGTACAGTAGCATACTGTGTCACTATTTATTAAATAAATATGCCCGTGTTGGCATTATATGCCTAAGGGTGTCTCCTGTGCTGTCAGACAAGGTTGGACGCCAAGGATCTAGGCAGATTGGATTTATCAAGACTTCTGCTGTAACTCTCAAGAGCACCAGTTGATGACTTTCATCTCCTTACCTGGTGAGCTGGTAGGGCGTTTAATTAAGTGTGGGTCCTGAACACAAAGCCAGGCAGCCTTGTGGAAGTGCTTTCTGAATCCGTGGGCCCAGCACACTTCCTGGGTTCTTGTGAGACTGTGCTTGAGATCTTGGCAGGGCACTGGCTTCCGGCTTCTTAGGTCCCTAACTGCCTACCATCTCAGTTCAGGGGAGGGTTTTCGAGGGCCAAAGGCGGTCAAGGATGCCCCTCCTGGGCTGTGGCACTGTGAGAGGAAGGCACGCTGGCTTTGGGGGCTGACATACCTGGGCTCAGCGCAATGTGGGCTCAGCTCCCTACGTGCCCCAAGTCTGACCCACTCTAAATGATCGACCATTCCGGCATTTTTATGGCTTACCTCCAAGAGATCTCAGTGATAAAGAAGATATTTTCCACAGCAGAGTTATGTGCATACAGGCAGATATTTGCATAATGCCTAGGAGCACTTGATTGCAGTATCATGGCGGATAGAAAAGGTGGTCCGCACCCGTTTCCTCCAACCTGTGGCCTGAGTCACTGTGATGTCACACTCTCATTGACTCCTCAGGGTCTGATGGCACCCCACCTGCCACACTCTACATCAACCCCCCCCCCCCATCCTATTGGAAGCCATAAGGGTGTGATTGTCAGGTGCCGATCCTAAGAAGAATCACTTTGCGGCATCCTGCTCTTGGTTTTTAGACTGCCAGATTAGTAATCTATGGTATTATTGTGTAGCTTTGGAGATGTTATTCAATCTTCCTGAGGCTTGCTTTCTTCAAACTGCAAAGTGGGTTTAGGGTTGTCATGTGCTTTAACTGGGTTGATGCACATGTTATTTACTGAGCACCTAAAAGGTGGTGTTCATGGATTCAGGCATATTGCTTATCCCAGCGGGTGAGGGTGGGATGGGGTTGAGCTAATAGAGGATCTCAGGTAGCCTGAGAGTGAGGGCAGATGCTGCCCTTGCTGTGTTTCCAGAAATTCTTCACTGGCCGCCTGGGCCCAGGGGGCTCTGTTTTGTGGCTCCATAGCAGGTGGCATCTTAGTTTTAAGATATTTAGTTTGTTATCTGAGTCTTTTCTAATACTCTCTTCTTCTTATGTGTTGTAGGAACCCAGCTATTCAGTGGCCAAAGTGACTTTAGGATCACTACCTTGAAGTTCCATCCAAGAGACCACAGTGTTTTTGTATGTGGCGGCTTCAGCTCTGAAATGAAAGCTTGGGACATAAGGACCAGCAAGGTAACACCCACCTTCCTCACTTGGCCTTTCCAGGAGAGCTTCCTTGACAATTTGAATGATTGGGGGCGGGTCAGCATCTATATATAGGACCCTCGAGATGGAATAATTACCACTTAATATTTAATCAGCGCGAAGCGTAATTTTTAGATGTTTTGAAAGAACAGTTTTGAAAGAACAGTCTTGAGTCATTAGATGTTAAAGCATCGTAGGTGCAGTTCTCTGAAAGCATGTTGCTAAAAATATTTGTGGAGCACCTACTGTGTGCAGATTCTTCCAGATGTTAGAAAGTGAATCATCCACATATTACTCCCTTGAGTAATATGTGGATCTAAATCAGTGGTTCGGAGGAGTGTTCTCTGTGTGTGCACGTGTGTGTGTATGTGTGTGCGTGAGGGGAGGGGACTTGGGGTGGGGCCAGCATTCAGAGAGGGTCAGATTTCAGCTCAGCGCAAGGACGGCTTCACAGAGGAGACTGTGTTGCCTTCAGGGCTTAAAGGCTAGTTCCCGTTGGTCCCCTAGAGAAGCACTGTTCAGTCCCATCTGTTACCACAGCCTGCTGCTTCCCTCACTTAAGACATGGCATCTCCATCCTTCCGGTTGCTCAGGCCAAACCCGTTGGAATTATCATGCTGTCTGCTCCTGCTCTCATCCCCTGACACCCAAACCATCAGCAGATCCGTTTGTAACTCTGGTTTTAAGCTGCCCTTGTCTCCCGCTTGGGTAATGGCAGCGCTTGCCTCTCTGATAAATGTCTTCCCGGCAACACCACCCCACCCGCACCAGCCCCATCCCGGCCCCTTACAGTTTGTTCTCAACATGGCAGCCAGGGTGGCCCGTGACAGCGAAAGGCAGATGTGTCACTCTTGCGGTCAGCACTGTCCAGGCTCAGGTCTCACTCGCAGTCAAAGCTGTGTCCCTGCAGTGGCCCACAGGCCTCATAATCTCCCGTCAGCCCCTCCTCTGCAGCTCTGGTCCCACATTCCTGCCTCAGGGCCTTTGCACGTTTGCTCTTTCTGCCTGCAGTGCGCCCCTCCCGGTTTTCTATGGAGAGGTCCCCACCCTCCCTCCTCCAGGGTCCTGCTCAAATGCCGCCTCTGCAGGAAGACCTTCCTGGACCAGGTGCTGGCCAGCCCTGGCGTTCACTAGTCCCCCCCGCACCTCATTTCTCTCCATGTCATTTATCATCATCCAGCGCACTGTGGCTGTATGTGTCTGTCTGTCTGTCTCCCTCTCTTTGAATGTAAGCTCTTCCAGGGAAAGGGCTTTTGTCTGTTGTGTTTGCTGCTGACTTCTAGCTTCTAGGGCAGTGCCTGGCACGTGGAAGGCACTCAGCAGATCTTGGTTGACTGAATGAACAGCTGGAGGCGGAGGGCGACCATACAGACTGTGGGGGATGCGAGGTGCGGACAGAGCCAGTGACCTGCTCGACTTGGCTGGGAATGGGCCCCAGGCAGTGAGTGGGACAGGCAGGCAGAGAGACTTTTAATGCTGCGCATCTGGATTCGGGTCAGCAGCGGGGAGGCATGGGAGGTTTGGAGCCCGGGGGCCGGGATCAAGACTGAGGAAGGACTCAGGGAGGGGCAGTGAGGGAGAACCTGAGTGCTCCTGCCTCTGGGGAGCCAGTGGTTTCAGGATGTCTGTTTTCAAGCCCTGAGAAGCAACGCCGCTGGTCTGAAGGAGGCGCCCAGTCTCTCAAATGCTACAGGGTCATTCATGATGAAACCTGCATCGATCTTGACCTTAAAAGAAGAGGGTGCATCTGCAGAGACTGTCAGAGACTGTCGTCCTCCAGCTGGGATTTGGGGGAGTCGGTGGTCCCGTGCTGAAGGGCGCTAGCCCAATGCACCTGCAGTGCTGAAACCACTGCCTAAAGGCATCCTCGTCCTGGCAGGTGTAGCGGCCCCCGCGGGTCTGAGCTGAGCAGAGGCCTTTCTGAACGGCTGGGATGGAAGGTGGCGGCGTGAGGTCTCCAGTGCTGGGTTCAGAAGGCAGGCTGGTGCTTCAGATCAGCCACTGCAGGAAGGTGCGCTCCCACCAGGCTGTGAAGGGGGGATGCTGGTGTTCTGAGGAGAACCTAAGACCAGAAACAGTTTCCTTCAAGAGGACAGGATGTACCATCCATATGTGTCTAGCTTAAAGGATTGTGCCTCACACGGGGGAGGTAGGGGTGGGTGGGGGAGAGAATTAGACATAGACAGATGTACTCTTTTTTTTTTTTAAAGAAAAAACCCACATTTTTTTCTTTTACAAAGAGACTATTTTTTTTTAAACAAAAATATTTGGAAAAGAGAGAAAAGCTACCCGTAAAGAAGTGGACACGTGGACTTATAAAAGCACTGGAACACTCATATTTGGGCTATAAATACATGATGAATGAAAGAAAATACTGGGAAATGCTGTTGGAGCTGGAAACTCTTAGTCATGCCGTTTGAAGCCGGGCCTCCTGGTCACCCAGCCGCTGCTGACGGCCACATCCCTCGGAGGTGCGCTGACTGTTTTTAGCCCCAAAGACCAACCACGTAAGAAATTGCTCATCAAGGACGCCAACTGATTTAAGACTTTGTTAAAAATATCAGATTTTCTCCCAGGGCAGACGCCAGCTGATGCGCTCTGAGAACGCCAGGGGAGAGGCAGTTAGGAGCAGATGTTGCTGTCACTGGTGTTGGCATGCTTGCCAGTCCTTTCCCAAGCTGATAACGTGGGTAACGGGATCCGCGCAGTGCTTGTTTTTGCTTCCTTTTCCCCAACAATCTGACCGCCTGTCCTCCTTGCTGGGTCACAGGGCTCGTTCCATTTGCACCAGCCAGACTCAGGGGACCACTGTCTCTCCCGCTTCAATGAATGTCTCCTCTGAGAGGTGTGGCTCAAGCGCCTCCTGTGGATCCAGCAGGGGGGCCAAAGAGGAGGGTCAAGGGTGCCCGCTTAAGGTGACTCCACAGTCCTGCTGCACTCCCATGGGGAACGGGGCTCTGTCCAGCGTGCTGAACCCTCCAGCCCTGCCTGGCGAGCGTGCAGACACCTAGGGCTGAGCAGTGTGGCTCTTATATTCTTCAGGGGCAGCCAGGAAAACCGCAGGAGGTACACGGACTTTACCTTAAAATCACGACAGCGTTCCTCTTTTAAAATGATGGGAAGGGGACTTAACCTGGTGCTCCCAATGCCAGGGCTCCGGGTTCCATCCCTGGTCAAGGAATTAGATCCCACATGCCACAATTAAATATTCCACGTGCCGTCAACTAAGATCTGATGTAACCAAATAAAAAAACATGAAAAGGACAATGGAGATGGCTTTATTATTTCGTATAATATGTGATTTTATATGAAGAAATTAGAAACTAGAAATAGAAGGGGTGGCCGAGCCAGCTGAAGGTGAACATTCGTAACATGTGCCTCTTTTTAAAAATTTCACTGTTCTTTTTCACTGTGTGTTTCTTTAAATGTTGATCGGTCCCATTCTTATACAGTTTTTTATTTCGCTTTGCACATTTCACACAGCAGTCTAAGGGTTTTCCTTACAGTGAGATGAGTTCTTGTAGATTTTCAGTACATCCCTCGGACACCGCACGCGTGGCTGGTTTGCTCCTTGCGTCATCCTTGGTACTCAGAACACGTGTCTGACACAGCAGGCACCCAATAAATATGGATCAAATGAGTCCATTTCAAGTGGTTCAGCTTATTAAACCATTTCCTGAGGTTGGTTTGGAGGACATTTCCTTTTGTTTGGTTTGCCATTTAAAGCTAATAGATGTAAAGGTGGCGACGAGGGGTCGACCAGCTGAAGCTTGGGGCTGAGTCTGGCATGCCGCCTGTGTTTGTAGATAAAGTGTTATTGGAACACAGTTCTGGTCATTTACTTGCATAGCGGCTACAGCTGGTTTCACACCACAGCAGCAAGGGTTGAGTTGTTGAACCGAAGACTGCATGATCCATAGGGCCAGCATAGTTAGGATTTGGCTGACCCCTGCCAGGATGGGTCTGGCTGTGGCATGTGTCACTCCACGTCTGCTCAGGGCTGATCCCCCTGACCTGGCTCACCAGGTGGGGCCCCCCATGCCTCACCCTTTTATGGGCACCCTGTGGAAATTGTGTGCACATGGAATGTTGTTTCCAGAGAACCGTGCCTCAGTCAGGGATATGCAGGTTGTTTCTCTCCCTTGTTATCTGTCATCTCCAGGCAAACCATCCCAGGTTGCTTTATTATACATTCTACTGTCAGGCGCATTTGTGTGTCTAGTGTTTTCCACATTTGCAGTTTATTTCCTGCAGCTTGGGCCCCAGAATTCAGATTGCTGGGTTAAAACGAGTCCGCATTTTGAAGGTGAGGGGTAGGTGTCTAAGGCCACGGCCGATTCCACCACTGGAGCATGACAACAGGGCCAGACAGCCTCCCGCTGGGCCCGAGGAGCAGTTGGAACAGATGACATTAAAGCTGCTTTCCAGCCATAGACTTTTATGATTCCTTAAGCTAAGCTGCATGATCAATATCAGGATTCTGGGCTTCTCCGGTCCAGCCCAATTCATTACAGCAAATGGGCGACTTGGCTCCTCTCGCCTCGGCCGATCTCTCTCCACTCAGGTTTGATGATCAGAGCACATCCCTCATCTCTGCAAAGCACCTGACTTCATTTCCGGCCGGTCAGCAGGCTGTGTTCCACACTAGCCCTCTGAGCCTGCTTACTGATGCTGGCTCCATGCTGCCAGCATGGGATTTTCTGATGCTTTTTGTCTCCTGACAGTCTGCTCAAATGTGGGTACGGTCTGGAACCCAAGATGTCCGTGGCCTGACCTTCGTGTGACCGTGGGGGTCTGAGCCCCAGTGGGCTGCCGGAGCTTATCGGCCTGGGCGCCAGGAGACCTGGGCTCCCAGCCTCCCTCTGCCACTTGCTTAGCTGGCTGATTGTAGGCGAATCTCTAGGCGAAAGCCTCCCTCCATCGGGTTTCCCCAGTGGAGCAGGAGAGGGGCAGCAGGGGGTTGTCTCTGCACAGGCCTCTCAAGCCTCTCCTGCGTAGGAGAGCACCTGGCGCTCTCGTTAGGTTGCGGACTCTGTTTCCGCAGGATGATATCTTAGTCAGCTCAGACTGCTGGAACAAAATGCTGCAGCCCGTGGGCTTAGACAGCAGATGCTGATTTCTAACTTTTCTGGAGGCTGGACTCCAAGATCAGGGTGTCAGTGTGGCCGCGTTCTGGTGAGGGGTCTCCTCCGGGCTGGTAGACAGCTGCCGTCTTGCTGTGTCCACACGTGATGGAGAGCGAGCAACCTCTGATCTCTTTACCCCTTTTTAAGGCCGCTGTTCTCACCGTGGTCCCTCCACCTTGTGACTTTATCCAAACCTAATTACCCCGAAAAGGCCTCAACTCCAGAAATCATCACTTTGGGGACTGCAGTTGTCTGTTGTTGCAGCCGCTCAGTCGTGTCCGACACTTTGCCACCCTATGGGCTGTAGCACTCCAGGCTTCCCTGTCCTTCACTATTTCTCAGAGTTTGCTCAAACTCAAGTCCACTGAGTCAATGATGCCATCCAACCACATTGTCCTCTGCCACCCCCTTCCCCTCTTGCCCTCAATCTTTCCCAGCATCAGGGTCTTTTCCAATGAGTCGGCTCTTCACATCAGGTGGCCAAAGTATTGGAACTTTATCTTCAGCATCAGTCCTTCCAATGAATATTCAGGATTGATTTCCTTTGGGATTGACTGGTTTGATCTCTTTGCTGTCCAAGGGACTCTCAAGAGTCTTATTCAGCACCACAATTCAAAAGCATTAGTTCTTTGGCTCTCAGTCGTCTTTGTGGTCGAACTTTCACACCTGTGCATGACTACAGGGAAAACATTGGGGATCAGAGCTTCAAAACATAGTTTTGAGGGACGCGAGCATTCAGCCCATTGCAGATGAGATCCTACGTTTCAGCAAGTCCCCAGGAGGGGCAGGTGGCCCACGGACCACCTGGGGAAGCCAGGGCTCAAAGGGCCTCCGGGCAGGTCCCATGCTTCTTTCGTGTGAGCACCCTCGGTTTTCATGCTTGATTGGCCCTCACCACCGTGACCTCTCAGTGATGACTAGACTGTGAGTGTCATTACCTGATGGGTGTTCATTTACAGCTGCCTGTGAGGCATCTCCCACCGGACCAGGACCACAGCAGTTCAGGGGGAAATGTGGGGTCTGCTGCCCCTTGCACCCCGATGGAGCCCTGCAGGAACACCCACCACTCAGGGGCAGTGACCTCCCTGGGATCTCTGCAGAGGGATGGGTCCTCCTGCAAATGGGAAATAAAGGCTAGCTGCCATTCAGTGCTGTAACTGATCATTCCAGAAGTGTAGCTAGAGATCCCAGGCCAGGTGAGGCCTGGTGCAGTGGTTCTAGCGCTGCAGCTCTTGGCTGAATCCAAGCTCCCGTGGGCTCCATGGTCTGCTAGATGCCGGAGTTTCCAGCCTTGCAAGGCCCTGGCTCTTTGCCCAGCAGGGAATGGGAGCCTGAGAGTTCCAGGCCTGCAGGGCCCACCAGTACCGTGGGAAATGCTCCAAGGTAGTTACTTGAAAGTCTGCTGTAAGATGACTCTATAATTTGAGCCAAAATTTGGCATAGGTAATACATTTTCTCCCTTGTATCAGGAATTAAAGTTGTAGGAAGACTTCTCCCGAGGCTTAAAAATTATTGCCTATTTAGTGAATCTTCTTGCAGTGCAAGGGACTCTCAGGAGTCTTCTCCAACACCACAGTTCAAAAGATCAAACCAGTCCATCCTAAAGGAAATCAGTCCTGAATATTCGTTGGAAGGACTGATGCTGAAACTGAAACTCCAATCCTTTGGCCACCTGATGTGAAGAACTGACTCATTGGAAAAGACCCTGATGCTGGGAAAGATTGAAGGCAGGAGGAGAAGGGGACGACAGAGGATGAGATGGTTGGATGGCAATCACCGACTCAGTGGACATGAGTTTGAGCAAGCTCCAGGAGTTGGTGATGGATAGGGAAGCCTGGCGTGCTGCAGTCCATGGGGTCACAGGGAGTCCGACATGACTGAGTGACTGAACTGAACTGATTTAGTGAATCATCCTTTACAAGAGTAAATTATGGAACTCCAACCTCAGCAAATTACCTCTCAGCTGAGCAGGTCCTGGTGCTGCAAACTGGAGCAGACCTGGAGAATCTAGGACACGTGGCTCTCAGAACTGGGAGCCCGGCCCCTGCCCCAGTTCTCTTCCCTTCTGCAAGCAGGGCCAACCCCGGGCGGGCTGGGGCCGCGCTGGCTTTGATGCATCGCTGGACTTTGTGCCCAAGAAGGAGCCTCAGGTGCACTCAGGCCCCCACTGGGCCTCCAAAGCCCTGACCGCACCTGCTCGGGTAATTCTCAGGATGAGATTCGCTCCGACAGGCCCGCTCAGTTTTGCTCTAGTGTTGGTTTGACCTGAATCATCAATCTTCCATGCTTGTTCTACAGCTTTTCTTTCTTTTTTTTAAAATATTTTTAAAAATACAACTTTATTTTTGGCTTTGCTGGGTCTTCATTGCCGTGCTCTCGGGCTTTTTCTGGCTGGGGGCTCCTCTCTAGCTGTGGCGTGCGGCCTTCTCTTTGCAGTGGCTCCTCTTGTTGCGGAGCACAGGCTCTGGGGCATGTGGGCCTCAGTAGCTGTGGTGCTGGGGTTTAGTTGCCCTTTGGCACGTGGGATCTTCCCAGACCAGGGATCAAACCAGTGTCGCTTGCATCTTAACCACTGAACCACCGGGAAAGCCCCTTTCCTCTCTTTCTTCTTAAGTTTGTAAGGGGCCGTCTTGACTTGCACATCTTGAATTGGTGTCTTGACCTCCTTGTGGAGTTTTGTCCCAGACCCACTGCAGATGTGTGTGTGTCCTCATGCAGGTGACAGTGCAGGGGGCCGGGCGGGGCGATGTTCTGGATCATCCTTTCCATCCGCCTGGAATCTCATCTCTGCCCCTTGTCATTGCCTCTCACTTCCCCTGCAGAGCGTAGACTCCCTGAGGGCAGGAATTTGCCCACTTCTGCCGTATTCCCAGCGCATGGCAGAGTGCTGGGTGGATGGGATGGAAGTGTCGCAGGAATGACTAATGGCCTAAATCAAGACCAATTGAAAAAAAAAATCCCACCTGATGAGCCCTCCCAGTTGAATCGGAAGTTGAGTCAGCATCTGTTAACACACTCTTCTCAGGTGCCCACCATGGGCATCGTGCCCCAGACAGGGGCGGGGGGATGAACCAGTTGGTCACTCAGCCAGTGGTTGCTGGTCTGCACTGGACACCCTGGTGGTCAGAGCACCCAGAACCTCAGAGCAGACCCAGCCCCTCCGCAGGTTGTCTCTGCGGTCAGCAGTCTGAGAACTTTGCAGGTGATTCTGATGCAGAGCTGGAGTGGTGGACCACCATCCTGGGGGCCAGGTGCGTAAGTGAGAATCCCGAACCCCGAATGGTGTTGCCTGGGTGTCTGCCTGGCCGGTGAGGGCGTCTGAAGTGACGGCTCCCACGGGGGCGGCTGCCTGGGAGATGCAGTGCCCTCGGCTCTGGGTTCTGGGCGCCATCTGTTTTTGCGGGGTTCCAGGCCGGTGGCTTATTTGCCCTAATGGGGTTTTGATTACTCTCCATTTGTCTCTTTCATCAGCTTTATGTTAAAAAGCCTTTTTATTTGGATTCCTTTTTAAAAATTTATTTATTTATTTATTTATTTATTTTGGATTCTTTGTACTTGTGTAGTTCTGGCTAAGTTTTGCCTAAAACCAAACTTTTTTATGCAAATGAGAGTGGGAGATAAGGGAGGAGGCAGAGGTGGGGAAGGGACAGCCTCTGGGCTCCCGCGGCCCCGTCTGTCCAGTGGCAGTGGGGAGCTCTCAGCCCTGCAGCCTCCCAGCCCCGACGTGGTGATGTGGACTGGGCAGCCCCCGCCTGGCTGACTCTGTGATGGGCCCTCCCCTTGTCTCATCCTTAGCAACACAGCAATCCTGGGAGGTGTGCCAGGAGCTGTCGTGACCCCCTCCCCCTGGCAGGGAGCCTGAGGTTCACAGAGGTGCCAGCATAGGGCCGGTAGGGGTAGGACCTTGACCCAGAGCCTGGACTCCCACACCCCGGCAGGTCCTCCTGTTCACGGGTTGAGTGAAGTCAGTCTCGGGTGTAAGGAAAGCTTTGGCAGTGAGAGCCGGGTGCTTTGGTCCTAGGGAAGCCTACACAAGGTAGCCCTTGAGTTCAGATGCCCACTCAGCCCTGCCGCCTGCAGCCCGGTGCCTGGTGTCAGAGGACCCAGCTGAGAGTGCAGGGCCCTGCGGCCTCAGGTCAGAAGTCACAAGCCCAGCATCTCTGTGCGGGCAGCCCCTCTGCCCCACGTGTGGACGAGGAAACCAGTCCTGGAAGGTCCAGCTTTCAGGGCGGGAGTTGGCAGCCACTGCGGACTTGCATCTGCACCCAGGTCTTATTCTGAACTCTCCCTCTCCCTTCAGCAGGAGGAGGACACACTTCAGTAACTGAGCCCCCACTGGACACTGGGCGTCGTCCCAGGGCCCGGAGCTCAGGATCTGGAAGAAGGACCCGAGAAGGGATGTTTCTTTGGTATTGGTGGATCTGTGGGCCTCACCGGCTACCTTCACAAGCGGCTGGGGAGTTCCCCTGTGTCTCCTGGGTCGTCCAAAATCTTGGGCAAAGCTGGAGAAAGGGTTCCTGGGGTTCGGAGTCTCAGAGACTGCCCCCAGCCAGATCCTTCTCTTCACCTTCACTCGGCAGCACTTTCCTTGGGGTGCCAAGCAGACTCTGGTTAAAAACCTGACATGGGACCTGCCACGGGGAGCTCAGTGTGTGTCCACGGGAGAACAGGGCTCGGGAGGGCCCTGTCCCCATGGGAGCACTTGGGCTCTTAAAGCCGCAGTAGGGCTGTTAGAAAATAGAAAGCAGATTCTGACTGGACCTGCAGTGATTATAGAAATACAGTAATTACATAATGTTAATGTGTGTGTCCTTTGTCGTTCATTTTGCCACTAAAAGAAGCTGTGTTGCATACCCTGAACACCTGTCTTGAGATTTTTAAAAATTTAATATTTTCATGAAATTTGTAATGCTTATATAAATAAATGTATATGTCCTTCGCAATTCATTTTACCACTTAAATAAGCCGTGTTACATACACTGAACATCTCTCCTTGAGATATTTTTTTGAGATTTTTAAAAATTTAATATGTATATGAAATTGATTCACAGTTTTTGTTTTACTTAAACACTTATTTTAGTTTGCCATAACTAATAACATCCAAAAAAGCATATGTTTGATGCCCTAGTTATTCTTTGTCCTAATGTATTTTAAATAGTTGTTAAAATTTTTTGGTAGTGGCTTTGTTGAGATGAAATTCACAGATCATCAATGCCTTCATGTATAGCATGGGATTCATTTCTTTTTAGTATAGTTACAGTGTTATGCAGCCTTCACCATAGTCAATTTAGAGCGTTTTCTTCACCTCAAAAAGAAACCCTGTGCCCTGTAGCAGTCACCCCAACTCCTCTGGCAACCATCGGTCTACCTTCTGTCTCTATTTGTTATTCAGTCACTAAGTCACTAAGTCGTGTTTGACTCTCTGCAACCCCATCGACTGCACCATGCCAGGCCTCCCTGTCCTTCACCATCTCCCAGATCTTGCTCAAACTCATGTCCATTGAGTCGGTGATGCCATCCAACCATCTCATCCTCTGTTGCCCCTTTCTCCTTCTGCCCTCAATCTTTTCCAGCATCAGGGTCTTTTTCAGTGAGTCAGCTCTTCACAGGTGGCCAAGGTATTGGAGCTTCAGCATCAGTCTTTCCAGTGAATATTCAGGGTTGATTTCCTTTAGGATTGACTGGTTTGATCTCCTTGCTGTCCAAGGGACTCTCAAGTGTTTTCTCCAGATGTCTCTGTAGATCGCCTATTCTGGACATTTTATGTAAACAGAATCATACAGTTTGAGGAACCACCAGACTGTCTTCCAAAGTGTTTGCACTACTTTTCATTCCCACCAGCAGCCTAGGAAGGTTCCGAGTTTTCCTGTCCTCACCTCACTTGTTGTCAGTCTTTTTGCTTATCTCCATCCCAGTGGGCATGAAGTGTTATCTCACTGTGGACTCCTGAAAGTCTGTCCATCTATGTCTATTCCAGGTCTTAGTTGTGGCATGCAATATGTTTAGTTGCTGCACACAAACTCTTAGTTGTGGCATGTGGGATCTGCTTCCCTGAACAGGGATTGAACTTGGGCCCCCCTGCAATGGGAGCTCAGAGTCTTGCCACTGGACCACCAGGGAAATCCTCTCCTTCAGGTTTGATATAGGTCTGTGCAGACTGTATTTCTTCATGAATGAGCTTTGGTAAGTTTGTGTTTCTCAAAAGAATTGGTTTGTTTCATCTGTTATCAAATTAATATATATAACTTTTTCATGAAGTGAAAGTGTTCATGGCTCAGTCGTGTCTGACTCTTTGCAACCCCGTGGGTATAGTCTGCCAGGCTCCTCTGTCCGTGGAATTCTCCAGGCAAGAATACTGGAGTGGGCAGCCATCCCCTTCTCCAGGGGATCTTCCCAACCCAGGGATCGAACCTGGGTCTCCTGCATTGCAGGCGGACCCTTTACGGTCTGAGCCACCAGGGAAGCCCCAGCTTGTTCATAACATTCCTTTGTTACCCTTTTTGATGTCTTTAGGTTCTGTCTTTTTCATTCCTGATATAGATATTTATGTCTTTTTTTTTTCCTTACTGTGGCTAGAGATTTATTTTCTTCTACTTGCTTTGGGTTTAATTTGTTCTTCCTCTTCTTATTTCTTAAGGCAGCAATTTAGATTATTGATTCAAAATCCTTTTTAACATAAGCATTTTAATGCTATACATTTCCCTTTAAGAGCACCCCACAAATCTTGATGTGAAATATTTAAATTTTCATGCAAGTAAAAAAATCTTATTTTTAACCTCCTCTTTGACTTATGGGATATTTAGAACTTATTACTTAGCTTCTGGGCTTCCCTGGTGCCTCAGAGATAAAGAATTTGCCTGCCAATGCAGGAGACACAAATTTGATCCCTGGGTCAGGAAGATCCTCTGGAGAAGGAAATGGCAACCTACTCAGTTTTCTTGCCTGGGAAATCCCAGGAACAAAAGAGCCTGGTGGGCTAGAGTCCCTGCAGTTGCAAAGAGTTGGACATGACTTAGCAACTAAACAACAACAATAACAACAACAAAACTTAGCTTCTAAGTATGTAGGGATTTTCTTGTTATCTTTCTGTTACTAACTTCTTTGTTTACTAATTCTATTATGCTCAGAAAACATATTTTGTGTGGTTTCAATACATTTACGTCCCAGAATATGTTTTGTTTCATTGAATATATTCCATATGCTCTTGGCAAGAATGTGTGTCTTGCTGTTATTGGGTGGGGTGTTCTGTAAATGGCAGCTTGAGCAAGTTAGACGAAGGGATTGTTCAGTTAGTTCTTCTAGATCCTGGCTGGTTTTTCCGTCTACTTGTTCTTTCAGTTATTGGGAGAGGGGTGTTGAAGTCGCCAGTTACAATTGTGGGCTCGTGTGTTTCTCTTTTTAGTTCTGTCCTTTTTCACTTGTGTATTTAGAAGTTGCCACCAGAGCTCCAATGAGGGCCTGCTCACAGGTCAAAGCTATTAGAGAAAATAAGAAGGGGGAAAAAAAAAGAACTGGAAAAGAAAATAGCTTCTCACCTTTGTGCTGGTCATTTCTGCACGTTTCGCCCTTTCTGTGGTCTGTGTGCTTATGTTTACTTTCAGAGTCCTTGGGGAGTTGCTTTTTGCATTTCCCCCAGAGTTTTAGTTGTGATCATTGGGGCGAGAGGTTCTGGTGGGCTTACTGGATCCCACGTGGTCCCACACATGGATGCTTTCCTCCTGGTTTCCCCTCTTCTGTTGGCCCGATGCCTCCTGTCCTGCAGGTGCCCACGGCTGTCTCTTCTCCAGGGCCTTTTCCTCAAGCCCCTCAGGCCCCACTGCTTCCCTCCCTTGATGTGGTTTGTAGCTTCCTGGCAAGTGTCAGCTTCCCGCTCTACTGGGATGTGAGGGCTGGGGGACCCGCGGGGCTCGTCCAACACGGCATGTGTCCCCAGACCCCGTCTTGCTGGTATGCGGTCAGTGGCTCTGTGTTTCTCAAATAAATGATCATACGCACCTTTGTGAATCTGCAGTCTAACTCTGCAAAGATTCTGTGACTTAAGTTTACGCAATCCAGCTTCACGCCCCAAGGGCTGTGTCGATAGCAGTGCTGTTCTCAGCATGTGGATGCTCTATGCACCCCGCCAGTGGGCCCACTCTGCTGGCGGCCACAGCCTTCCCCACCGACCCTGACAAAAAGCCTGTCTGGTGTCTGTCTGTGGATCCAGCGCGCTAGCTGAGAAAGGCAGTGTGCTCTGAGGGAGGAAATGGCACAGAGCCTCCTGTAATTAGACTGTGCTGAGCAGTCCACTCATCCCGTGGACTCAGGGAGGAGATGAAAGGTGGACGTCTCTCCTCAGCAGCCCTGCACGTCCTTTTTACATCACGCAGATTTCTCAGTTTTTAATTATAGCCTATCACTTACTTTTTTTTTTTTTTTAAAGAAAGGTCTGGTTGTCTGGCTTGTTTCATTCATTTATTCACTGAACATTTGTCAAGCACCTGTTGTGTGTAGGCCATCTCCCTAGTTTTCTGGATTCAAAGAAGCTACAGGAAACGCCTCACACCTGCACTTAATCCACCGAATTGCTGGACCAAATGGGAAACCTTGGTGGCAGCTTTAGGACTGCCATCCCCTCACCACCCCCCACACCCCCCCACCATACCCTGTGCGTCCCTCTTCTGGGGCTGACACGAGGTCGCGCAGGTTGTCTGCTGCACACAAGGATGTGGTCAGGGGGTGGCTGAGTGCTGGAATCCAGCCGGTGTTCTGCTGGCCAAGCCCTGCCCTTGTCGGGGAAGGACGGCCTTTTCCTGATATGAACCAGGGCCCACGTGGGCCAGCTGTGGCCCCATCACTTCCCCTTCCGTCTGCTCCATCCTCCCCAGGTCTGCTCCTCTCCCTTTCCCCCAGGGACCCCAGCGCAGCCCACCATCCGCCCCTTCTGTCTTCTACACCACAAGGTCATCTTTGGGAAATGCAAATCCAAACTTATGTGCCTCTGGACTCAGAGCGTTTCCCGACCCTACACTGCGCGACGAGGACAGCTCTGCAGGGCCCAGGCCTGCCTGGGTCACCAGCCGTGCCTCTGAGTGCCCAGCCTGCCCCAGGCCCTCCCTGCAGCCACCACCTCACACGCCCTGGGGACCTCACACCTTCCCAGACTATTTGACTTGTCTGCCACGCGTGGGATTGACTCTTAAGAATAAAAGAGCAGGCACATTATTTTCCAAAGAGGATAGAGGACGGGAAGCTTGCAGAGGAACAGCTGGTGACCTGGGAGGAGGGCTGGGTCCAGGGCTGAGAGCTGTTGGGGGTGGGGACTCAGGATGCCAACAGCGTGCATCGGTGGAGACAGAAAAGGGCGTCAGGTGTGCCTGTGACTGGAGAGCAGAAAGGGAGGCTGTTCTCTGGACATTCACTCTCATTACAGAAGTCATCTGCGCTCTTTGCAGCCTCCATGGAAGACAGGAAACTGTAATGAGGAAGATAACCATTCAATTTCACCACACCCAGAACCACTGTTGACAGTTGGGGTCCTTCCTCCCAGTTTTTTAATGCATATATTTACATCTTTAAATGATTTCCCCCTACTTAATATATTATTAGTGTTTCTGTACGGTTAAAAAGTTTTTGGATGATGTAATTTTTAAATAGTTACCCAATATCCTATAATGGATTTAACCGGTCCTCTAATTATTGGGTATTTATCATATTCCCCAGTGTTTCCATTATTACAACACTGATGTAAACATCTCTGTATGTAAATTCCCAGATGCAGACTTTAAAAAATGTTTTAATTTATTTATTTGGCTGTGATGGGCACGTGGCACTTAGTTGTGGCCTGTGGGCTTTCTGGTTTTGGCACATGAGTTGCAGAGTGCCTGGGATTAGCTGTCCCATGTCATATGGGATCTTACTTCCCCGACCAGGCATTGAAACTGCGTCCCCTGCATTGGAAGGTGGATTCTTTTTATTTTTTCTCTTTAAACCTTTTATTTTATGTTGGGGTATACCTGATTAACCATGTTGTGGTAATTTCAGTGAACAGCGAAGGCACTCAGCCATACATACACATGTATCCATTCTCCCCCAAACCCCTCTCCTATCCAGGCTGGCACATAACCTTGAGCAGAATTCCCTGTGAGATGCAGTAGGTCTTTGTTGGTTATCCATTTTAAATGTAACAGTGTGTACATGACCTTCCCCAAGTCCCTAACTATCTCTTTTCCCCCAGCAATGATAGGTTCATTTTCCAAGTCTGTGAGTCTCTTTCTGTTTTGTAAGTAAGTTCACTTGTATCCTTTTTAAAAAAACATTCTACATATAAGGGATGTCATATGATATTTCTCCTTCTCCATCTGATTTCATTCAGGATGACAGTTTATAGGTCCATCCATGTTGCTGCAAAATGCATGACTTGATTCTTTTTAATGGCTGAGTAATATTCCATCACACACACACACACACACACACACACACACACACACACACGTCGTCTTTATCCATTCTTCTTTCAGTGGGCGTTTAGGCTGCTTCCATGTCTAGGCTATTGTAAACAGTGCTGCAGTGAGCATTGGGGTACATGTATCCCTTCAGATCATGTTTTTCTCTGGGTATATGGCTAAGAATGGGATTGCAGAGTCATATGGTGCTCTGGGCTTCCCCACTGGCTCAGCAGTAAAGAATTCACCTGCAATGTGGGAGACCCGAGTTCCTTCCCTGGGTTGGGAATATCCCCTGGAGCGGGGCATGGCAACCCACTCCAGTGGGTTCTTGCCTGGAGAAGCCCATGGACAGAGGAGCCTGGTGGGCTCCAGTCCATGGGGTCGCAAAGAGTCGGACACGACAGAAGTAACCAAGCACGCACGCGTAGTAGCTCTATTTTTAGTTTTTGGAGGAACTTCCATACTCTTCTCCGTAGTGGCTGTACAAGTGTACATTGGAAGGTGGATTCTCAATGCCTGGACTACCAGGGGAGACCCCCGGATGCAGACTTGGTCTAAGGGTGTGTGTGGTTTTAGGTTCTGGACTCCACTGGCCACTTCCTTCCAGAAGGGATGACCACTGTGTACCCTGCGAACAGGGCTGGTGGGTTAGCTGGCTTGTATGGTGCATAGGAGAGATGTATGAACACTCACCACCCTCGGGGCAGGTCCGGTTGAGAGGGGTGGGCTGGAGGCCGGGGAGAGGCAGGGTGAGAGGGGACTGCCTAATTGGGGGCCTGCTTCCTTCCAGGGCCCCTGTCCTGGCCATGGCCTGGGTCTCAGGGGGCAAAGGCCATTGTGCTCTGGTTTCCTCCTCCCAGGCCCAGCCAGGACAGCCCCACACTCTCTGTCCCTCCTGCCCAGGGCAGGCCTGAGCCTCTGCGTGCTGTCCGCATGGCCTCTGGAGGGTCCAAGACGCCTGGAAGAAAGGCATGCACGCTGGGCACAGAAGAGGGGCGCGGGCACTGCTGAGCCAGGCCGCCTTGGGGGTGGCTGCATTGTTAGAACCCACTCTTAATTCATGCCTCCATTGTACAGTGCGGAAAACCAATTTTTCACTTGAGAGGATCAGCAACGTGGATACACGTGTAATTGTCTATTTCTGCTTTTCTTCCTCTCCCTCGCGTTCTGCAGCCGTAATTTGAAATTTCACAGTTGTCTTCAACGTGACGGCCTCTGCATAGGTCGTGTTCAGATCTGGCTCACATTCAGCAGGCGCTAATTGAGCAGCTACTCTCTGCCCCTGGCTGGGCAGCCTGTGGGGTGCAGTGGGGTGGGGTGGAGGGCCTCGGTGTCAGCTGCGGCAGGGGTGCCTCCACCTCGCGGTGTGATCACGGGCTGGCCCGTCACATCTCTTGGCCTGGTGTCCTCATCTGCACAGTGAGGCTGGGAATCCCCACCCCCAGGGTGGTCATGAGGATGGAGCGAGGGTCACAGGAAAAGCACCTGGTAAGGTGCACACACACAGTGGGTGTTCAGTTAATGCTCCCTGCCATCCATGGCTTCTCAGAAGGTCCCCGCAGGGCCGCGCTTTGCACAAGCCTGCGGTGATCGGCATTCACCAGCTGCCTTCAGTTTTGCTAGAAGCTCGGTGGAGGTCATGCTTTCCCCCCAGCCAGGCAGCACACCTGACCAAAATGTCAAGTGCCTGCTTTCAGTTGAAGGTGTTCTAACCCAGTGCAGTAACAGGGGTCCTCTCGGGCTGATCAGAGGCTCAGATATACATTCCCCTGTGTCTTTGATTAATTTTTAAAAGAGAGAAATGAATTAATTATTGCCTAGTGAGTATGGAGGCTGGGAATGGAGGGACGAGCAGAGAGTGGGCCCTTAGGAGGTGCCTTGGTGGGAACCCAGCCCCAGGCGCCCGGGAGCTATTGCCGGTCCTGTGATTCCCAGGAGACTGGCCAGTGAACCGCTGTAGAGACAGAGGAAGGTGGCCACACAGGCTCGACCCAGGGGTGGCCAGGGGTGGGGGGGTTTCCTGAGTTCCCTGGGGCTCCTGGAGAGTGAGACACATTTGGCTGCTTCTCTCCAGGGTCCCCTCATCGCCCCCTCCATCAGACCCAAGGCTCACGACCTGCCCCAGTAATCGGCACCCCACCGTCCACCCCACCATCTCCTTGGGCCCCACTGTGGGCATCTCACCGAGGAAGGAGGTCCCTAGGAGGCAGATCCTGCTCCCGCTTGGAGGCAGTAGAGGAGCCTAGCCTCTGGCGTGAGCCCCAGACAATTTCAGGGGGCGTGGAGAGGGAGAGGTGGGGGGCTCTTGCCCTCCCAACCCCCCCCCCCCCACAGATTGGTGGTGGCTTCCTCCTCTCCAAGTCATCCGAGAGACAGTCTCCTCCTCCACTTCCCCACCCCACCCCCTTGGGAAAGGCCCAGGTGGCCCTGGTGAGCCCCACACTCAGCACCCCGTCCTCTGGGCCTCAGTCCCCCGCATCTGTCAGGCAGGGGCTGGTCTCTGAGATGAGGTTTGCACGGAGCAGGGCCCTTCCTGCAGTGCGTCGCTGGGGAGGCTTGGCTGAGGCCTCATGGTGTGAGGGGTCAGCACCCTCTCCCCAAGGGGAGCTGCAGCCCCCCAGACAGGGGCTGCCCCTCCCCCCACCTGCTGACTGACTCCCCAGGGCCCTGGAGCTGTTCAGTCTGCATCCATTCATCAGGGCACTCACCAAATACCTACTGAGTGGCAAGTGGCTGCAGGATAGAGGGCAGAGGGGCTCATCCCCGCACCTAGCCCTGAGCTCACAGCCACGGGGAGGAGACAGAATCGGACAGTTAGAGAGTGGAGTGATGGTAGTTGTCGTGGGGGGATGGTGGAAGGCCCGCAGAGGGAGGAACTGATGAGTCTGCCTGGCACTTTGGGAGGCTTGGTTGGCAGAGGGTTTTAAAGGATGCATAGGAGTTTTCTAGGCAGCAAGTCAGGGTAAGGAATTCTAGGCATAAGGAATGCGCCATGGCACAGAGGCGTGAAAGGGCTTGACACATAAGGGGATGGTGAGGCGTCTGTGTGACTGAAGTGCACACAGGGTGTGTGAGTGTGTAAGTCAGTGTGTGTCTGTGTGTGTAGAGGAGGGTCAGGAGTCAAGGCTAGCTTGGCTCTCAGTGCAGGGCCTCCACCCTGGCCATGTCTAGGTTGGGGCCCAGGGCTGAGCACCTCAAGGGAGGCTTTCGGGACAAGGAGCCCTCCCCAGGCACGCGGACACCCAGTGCTCACGACGCTGCCTTTAAGGAAGGCTCAGAGCAGAGGCTGGTCCTCCGGGAGCCCGAGCCAGCTCATCAGTTATACCTAAATGCCAAAGGGAAAGGTGTCCTCCCCCAGCATATGGTTATTAAAGCGCGCCATCTTTAAGCCTCATTAAGGGCTGTTAAATGCTAATGAATTTAGAGAAGGGCGTCTTGGGGCCTCTGTTTCCTTGGAAACGTTTGAGAGCAGGTGCCTTATAATGAGCTGTACCTATTTTAAAAAGTGAGCCACGAGGCCCGCTTTGATAGGTTGGATCTCAGATGCTGATGGGTAAGTGTGAACAAAGCTGGTGGAGACCAGTGGAGACGCTTTGTGCTCTCCGAAGTACCATTCTCCGGTGGTTTCTATAGAAACCATTGGCACCTAGGTAGGAGCATCGCCGAGCTCCAGAGTCTCATTTACGCAGCACAGCATTGCCTCCAGCCTCGGCGACTCGGCCCGGCCTCTGAAGACCGCTGGAGCCCTGTTGGCAGGGTGGGACCGCGCTCCGGACGAGACAAGACAGATGTATGTTGCTGTAGCTGTAGTTTTGCTTTAATTATGCCTGTGCTGTAACCTGCTGCTTGATTTCCTCTGGTCCTCACTCTGCTTATTGTTTCCGGCCCCACTGAGGAGGAGAAGAATTAACATTTGTGAAGCTCATTCCTCCCCACAGAGCACTTTAAGGAAACTTTTTATTATTGAATCATTTAAATATATACCAAAGTAGAGAAACTGTTTAATGAACCTCCAGCACCCAGTCTAAACAATTATAAACATATGGCCAGGCTTCTTTTAGCTCTGATCCTACTCAGTTTCCCAGTAGTCTCTCCCTCCCCGACCCCACTGCTGAATTATTTTTACGCAAATCCCAGAAGCATGCTAGTATTTCATTTGTGCGTGTGTGCTGAGTCGCTCAGTCATGTCCGACTCTTTGTCTCCCTATGGACTGTAGCCCGCCAGGCTGCCCTGTCCACGGGGATTCCTCAGACGAGAATACTGGGGTGGATTTCCATGCCCTCCTCCCAACCTAGGGATCAAACCCACATCTCTTATGTCTCCTGCATTGGCAAGCAGCTTCTTTACCACTAGTGCCCCGAGGGAAGCCCAGTATTTCTTTGGTACACACTCTTCTTTAAAAGATAAAGGCTGAAACAGATTGCTATAATACCATTGTCCTTCTAACAATTTAGCAATAGTTCCTTCATATCATCAGAAATTCAATCCATATTTAAAGTTGCCCTGATTGCCTCATGGTTTTAAACATTCTTAAAACATTTGCCTTGTTCAAATGAGGAACTAAAGAATTGGTTTATAAATCTCTCAAGTCTTGTTCAGTCTCTGGGTTACTTTGCTTCCTTGTTCTGCTTGTAATTTATTTCTTGGGGAATACATTGGTTGTTTGTCCTTCATTTCCTCACTGCATCCCCTGTGGTATCATTTAGCACATTCCTCTGTTCCCTCTATGTCTTACAAACCGGAAGTTAAGGCTAGACAGGGCTTCTGATGCTGAGATGTGTGCACAGATCACCCGGGGAACTTGTTACTCTGATTCTAATGCTGACTCAGTGGGTCTGGAGTGGGGTCAGAGAAGATACATTTCTAATAAGTTTCCAGGTAATACCTATGATAGACGGTTGATAAGATTCACGGATTTTTTTTTTCTTCCTCTTCCCTTTTTCAAGAATATTTGATCAGATTCAGACTCAGTTTTTTGAAGAACAGGTCATGGTACATTCTTCCACCAGGAGCCCCCCAGCGTCTGCTTGAACCACTTTTGACGATGATGTGATTCATCAGGGAGTTCAGGGGTTGTCTGCCTGGTGTCTCACTTATAAAATCCTCATCAGGTTTTCACCTAATGATCTCAGTAGTTATTAATGATCATTGTCGAGATCTATGAATTCATTAGAGTTTGTAGAATACCGGACTACTGCTGCTATAGAGAAAACTTTGCTTTCAAACCGAGCTACCCTGAGGACAGAAGAGTCAGGAGAAAGGCTTGAGTCTTTTCCTTTATTTACAAGTTTTCAGAATAATGAGTTGCTTCCCTAGCATCTGTAAAAGTACCTAATTAGGTTTCCATAGACTTTTTCTTTTTTTTTTGGTATCATTATGAATTTTTGTCCTTATAATATATTTGATTTGTCTCAATCAGTTGTGGCTGTTATTGCAGTGCTCAAATTGCCCATTATTTGGTGAGTTGAGCCTCCTTTAAGTAGGCTTCTGAACCTTTTTTAAAAAAAAAAAAAAATCAGCTTTATTATAACTTAATACAGTTAACTGCTACCCATTATTGTGCACAAATCAATGAGTTTTGACAGGTGTATACATTTGTGGAACCACCACTGCAATCAAGATACAGAGCATTTTCATCATTCACGGGTTCCCTCCCGCCCCTTTGCAGTAAATCTCTTCCTCTGCTTCAGTCCTTTGGTAGCTACTGATCTATTTTCTGTCACTAAAGAGCAGTTTTCGTTTTTTCTGGACTTCTGTATAAATGGAATCATGCAGTAGGTACTCTTTTGTACCTGGCTTCTTTTAGCGTAATTGTCTGGGATTCATCCACATTGCTGTATGTATCATTATTTCTGTTGCCAAGTCTTAGTCCAGGGTATGACTGTATCAGTCTGTTCATCCATTTACCTGTTGATGGACATTCTGGGTTGTCTCCAGTTTTTGGTTATGACTAATATAAATGAAGCTGCTGTGACTGTTCATGAAAAAAGGTCTTTGTATGGATATGTATTTTCACTTCTCTTTTATGTAACTGGGAGTGTAACCATTAGGTGGTATTGTATGTATATGTTTGCATTTATAATAAGTTGCTAGCCTGTTTCCTAAGTGGTTGTACCATTTTGCATTCCCATTAGCAGTTTCAGTTGCTCCATTAAGAGGGTTTCAGCTGCTCCACACTCTCGCCAATGCTTGGTATGGTCAGTCTTTTCCATTTTAACTGTTGTAGTGGATGTGTAAGTGGTACCTGTTTGTGGCTTTCATTTCATTTTCCTGATGGTGAATGATGCTGCTCATCTCTTCATGGGTTTGTCGACCATTTGAATACCTTCTTCTCAGAATACCTTCTTCAAGTCTTTTGCCTATTTAAGATGATAATAATAATGATGATGATGATGATGACTGTCTAGAAGTTCTTTATTTGTTTTCTCCCATTCCATGGCTTTTTTTTGTGATCTAGCAAAGAAATCTTTGCCCACAGTAAGGTTGCACAGAACTTCTCCTGTATTCTTTTAGTTTCATAGTTTTTCTTTGTATTTTTAAGTCTAGGATCCATTTTGAGTCAATTTTTGTGTCTAGTATGAGGTAAGGTTTGTTTAGCTTTGTCACATAGTGCATGCTCAGTTCTTTTAGCACCATTTGTTGAAAAGACATTCCTTCCCCATTAGATTGCTTTTGGACCTCTGTTCGAAAGTCAGTTGTCCATGTAAGATTTCTGAGTTCTCAGTTCTGTTTGTTGATTAATATATCTATCTTTTCCCCATCTTGTAGCCTCTTTACTGTAGCTTTACAGTAGTTCTTGAAATTGGATACTTCAAATCCTCCAACCTTGTTTTCCTTTTTCAAAATTTTTCTATTTTAGGTTTTTATCATCCCATTTCAATTTTGTAGTTGCTTTGTCACTTTCTGCAAAAGAGTGCCTCCTGGTATTTTGATTACGATTATATTTAATATATTGATCGATTTCAGGAGAATTGGCATCTTAATGATATTGAGTCTTCTGACTCATGACCATTATATTTATCTGTTTATTTAGATCTTCTTTAATTTCTCTCAGCAGGGTTTTGTAGTTTCCAGTGTTCAGAGGTTTTACATATTACATTAAATTTATTTCTCTTTATTTAATAGTTTTGAAAACTATCGTAAATGAGTTTTAAAGAAAATTTTTATTTTCCAGTTGTTTGTTTCTCGTGTATCAGTTAGTTCAGATCATTTCATTCACTCAGTCATGTCCAACACTCTGCGACCCCATGGACTGCAGCACACCAGGCTCCCCTGTCCTTCACCGTCTCCTGGAGCTTGCTCAAACTCATGTCCACTGAGTCAGTGATGCCATCCACCCACATCATCCTCTGCTGCCCCCTTCTCCTCCTGCCCTCAATCTTTTCCAGCATCAGAGCCTTTTCCAATGGGTCGGCTCTTCACATCAGGTGGCCGAAGTATTGGAGCTTCAGTTTTAGCATCAGTCCTTCCAGTGAATATTCAGGGTTGATTTCCTTTAGGATTGACTGGTTTGATCTCCTTGCTGTCCAAGGGACTCTCAGGAGTCTTCTCCAACACCACAGTTCAAAAGCATCAATTCTTTGGCACTCAGCCTTCGTTATGGTCCAACTCTTACATTCATTCATGACTACTGGAAAAACCATAGCTTTGACTATATGGATCTTTGTTGGCAAAGTGATGTCTCTGCTTTTTAATATACTATCTAGCTTTGTCATAGCTTTTCTTCCTAAGAGCAAGCATCTTTTAATTTTGTGGCTACAGTCACTGTCCGCAGTACTTTTGGAGCCCAAGAAAATAAGATCTGTCACTGTTTCCATTGTTTCCCCATCTATTTGCCATGAAGTGATGGCAGTGGATACCATGATCTTAGTTTTTTGAATGTTGAGTTTTAATTTTTTACTCTCCTCTTTCACTTTCATCAAGAGGCTCTTTAGTTCCTCTTCACTTTCTACCATTAGGGTGGTATCATCTGCATATCTGAGGTTGCTGATATTTCTCCTGGCAATCTTGATTCCAACTTGTGATTCATCCAGCCTGGAATTTTGTGTAATGTACTTTGCCTAGAAGTTAAATAAACAGAGTGACAATACTCTTTCCCAATTTGGAACCAGTCTCTTGTTCCATGTCTGGTTCTAATTGTTGCTTCTTGACTTGCACACAGATTTCTCAGGAGGCAGGTCTGGTATTCCTATCTGTTTAAGAATTTTCACACTTTGCTGTGATACACACAGTCAAAGGCTTTAGCTTAGTCAATGAAGCAGAAGTAGATGTCTTTCTGGAATTCTCTTGCTTTTTCTATGAAAAAGAATGGGTATATGTATAACTGAATCACTTTGCCATATACCTGAAACTAACACAACATTGTATATCAACTGTATCCCAATATAAAATAAAAAATAAATTTAGAAAGTGTATATATAGGCTATTCAGGTGTTCTATTTCTTCATTTTTGTAAATTTTTTCTTTCAAAGATTTTGTCCATTTCATCTAAGTTGTCAGATTTGTTGAAATAAAATTGCTCTTATCATTCTGTCTTTCAATTTATTTTTAATTGGCTGTTAGTGGCTTCATTTTTTCCTGTTGATCTGAGTACCAATCTACTATTATTACCCTTCAGTCTGAAGAACTACCTTTAACATTTCTTGTAGTATAGATTTGCTGGTTGTGAATTCTCAGTTTTTGTTTATCAAAAGTCTTTATTTTGCCTTCATTTCCCCCATGTCAGCCCTTTAAATATTACCTTTATGAAAGTATAATGGACATATAATAAGTAGCACATGTTTGAAGTATACAGTGGTGACATGCACATACGTCTATGAAACCATCGCCAGGACCTGTAATACACCCATAACCTTCAAGTGTTTTTGTGCCCCTTCTTAATGCCTCCACTGATTTGTTCCCTGTCCTTAGAAGTTAGTTTCCATTTTCTAGAATTTTTGTGTAAATATGGTCAATGGCAGGTAACTCTTTTTTGCATGATGTTTTTTTCCCATTCAGCATAATTATTTTGAGATGGACCCACTTTGCCGTGTATCGGTAATAGTCCATTCCTTTGTGTTGCTAAGTAGTATTCCATTTTAAGGCTGTTGCACAATGTCCCTTCTTACCTATTGATGGACATTAAATTGTTTCCAGTTTGTAGTTATTAATTACTTCCAGTAATTGTATAGTTTTGGGCTTTATATTAGTCTGTGGTACATTTTATATTAATTTTTATATACAGTACAAGGTATGGATGGAAGTTAATGGTTTTACAAATAGATATTCAATAGTGCTACAACATCTGTTGAAAACAATATCTGTGACTTTATGCCTTTGTGGAAAATCAGATAACTGAATATGTGTAGGTCTTTTTGGTACCGTCTCTTCAATTCCATTGTTTTCTTTGTCTGTCTCTACACCAATACCCTATTGTTCTCACTATTGTAATCTAACAATGAGTCTTGTAATCAGGTAATGTAAGTCTCTCAATTTTTTTTCTTTCTCAAAGTTGTTTTGACTATTCTGGCTTCTTTGAATTTACATTTCAATTTTACAATCACTTTGTCAGTTTCTACCAAAAAAAAAAAAAAGCCTGCTTGAACTTTGAATGATATTGCATTTAAGCTGCAGATCAATTTGAGGGAGCATTGAATTATTAACAATTTTGAGTCTTCCAATCCATAATCATTTTATATTTTTCCATATGATTTAGTCTTTCACATTTTTTGTTTGATTTATGCATAAGTATTTATATATTTTTATGCTATTGTAAGAAGTATTTCTCAATTTCAATTTCTGCTTATCCATGGTTAAAATATAAAAATATAGTGAATATTTGTATATTTACCTTGAATTCTGCAACTGTGCTAAGCTCATGTAGTCTAGTTGCTTCTTTCTTTGTAGATTCTATTTCTGCAAAGATGATCATGTCATCTGTGAATAAAGGCAGCTTAAATGCTTCTTTCCTAATTTAGATGTAATTTCTTCTTTCCTTCTTCCTCTTGTTACCTTGGATTCCCTTGTAGCTCAGTCAGTAAAGAATCTGCCTGTAATGCAGGAGACCTAGGTTCAGTTCCTGAGTGGGAAAGATCCCCTGGAGAAGGAAATGGCAACCCACTCCAGTATGCTTGCCTGGAGAATCCTAAGGACAGAGAAGCCTGGTGGGCTACAGTCCAAAGAGTCACAAGGGTTGGACATGACTTAGTGACTAAACCACCACCACCTGTTACCTTATTGCACTGGCTCAGACCTCTAGAACAATGTTGACTTAGAAATGTTGAAAAGAGACATGCCTTATTTCCAATCTTAGAAGAAAAATATTATTTTCCATAGTTATATATGGTGTTAACTGTAGTATGTTGCTGTTTTTTGGTAGATGCTCCTACCAGTTTGAGGACATTCCCTTTTATTTCTAGTTTGTTGAGAGTTTTTATTATGAATTACCACTGGATTTTGTCAAATGCCTTTCTCATATCCGTTGAAGGGATAGTGTAGTTTTTCTCTTTTATTATGTTAATATGTGAATTTTCTTGAAAGATTTCCAAATATTAGAGCAACCTTGTAATCCTGGGATAAATCTCATTTAATTATGATATATATATTATCTTCTCTACATAGTTTGGGATTCTACTAGCTAAAATGTAAGAATTTTAAAAAATCTGTATTCATGAGGGATATTGATCTATGCTTTGCTTTTCTTATAATATCTTTGTCTAGTTTTGGTATCAGAGTAATTCTGTCCTCATGAAATAACTTGGAAGGTATTCCTTTCTCTTCAGTTTTATGGAAGAGTTTGTGTATAATTGATATTATTTCTTTCATAAATGTTTATTAGAGTTGACTACAGATGAAATTGGCTTGGCCTGAAATTTCCTTTGTGGGAAGGTTTGAAACCTCAAATAAAATTTATTTAGTAAATGTAGGGTTATTCCAATTTTCTTTTTCTATTTCAGTGGCCTTTGGTAGTTTCTGTCCTTCAAGAAATGCATGTATTTCATCAAAATTATCTTTTTGGCATAAAATTTGTCATGCTATTTTAATTATTTTTAAAATATCTGTATAATATGTGGCGATATCACCTCATTTCTCTCATTCCTCATAGTGGTAATTTGTGTCTTTTCCTTTTTCCCTCTTGTCAGTCTGGATAGAAATTTCTCAATTTTGTTGATCTTTAAGTATACATTTTTGTATCACTGATTTTTCTCTATTTCTCTTATTTTAAGAAATGATCAATTTACTTTTTAAACTTGTTTCTTTTCTGCTTAAAACTTAGGTTTATTTTCTTTTGGGATTTTTATTCTTTTCTGCTATAGGTGTTCAGTGCTTTTAGTTTTCCTCTAGGTTTTGCAGCTTCATTACACAACTGTTGATACAGTTTTTCGTTTTCATTCTGTTAATATTTTCTAACTACATTTTTATTTATTTATTTATTTCTCTCTCTCTCTCTCTTTTTTTTTCTAACTACATTTTGTATTTCTTCTTGATCCATGGATTATTTAGGAGAATTTAGATTACAAATACTTGGGGATTTTCCATATATACGTCTGTTAGTGATTTCTAATTTAACTCCATTGTGGTCACACACCATACATTGTATGTTTGAATCCTATTGAAACTTGTTTGATGTCCTATAACGTGGTCTATTTTGGTAAAGGTTTAGTGTGCTCATTTTGGACACTTTTCAATCAATATTTTTTCTTTTCGGCACGACTCTCTTATCCCCGTCCTTTAGGAACTCCGTTGACTAAACTATTTTAAGTTCTGATACTATCTCACAAGTTCCTAAGACTTCACTCATTGTTTTCTTTTTAAATTAGGACTTAACCTTTCTTTCCTTTTAATGAATGACTTACTTATTAGCTGTGCTAGGTCTTTGTTGCTTTGAGTGGGTCTTCTCTAGTTGCGGCGGGCAGGGGCTGCTCTCCATTGAGGAGCGTGGGCCTCTCGTGGTAGCTTCTCTTGTTGTGGCGTGTAGGCTCCGGTGGCATGGCCTTGGGTAGTTGCAGTGCATGCGGGCGACATGCGGGCTCTCGAGTGCGGGCTTGGGAGTTGTGGCGCATGGGCTTAGCTGCTCTGTGGCACTGGCATCTTCCTGGACGAGGGACTGAGCCTGTGTCCCTTGCATTGGCAGGCAGATACTTATCCACTGCTCCACCAGGGAAGTCCTCGTTTTTTCTTAAGGTCAAAGTATTTCTGTTGATCCTTTTCCAAGTTCACCAGTTCTTTCTTTTGTCACTTCCATTTTGTTACGGTGCTTATCCCATTGTTAAAATATTTTTTTCTGCTCTAAAATTTCTACTTAAAGATAGAAAGTATATATATGTGTGTGTATGTGTATGTATAAGTGTGTGCATATATTATATATATATGTGTGTAGGCTTCCCTCATAGCTCAGTTGGTAAAGAATCTGCCTGCAATGCAGGAGACCCTGGTTTGATTCCTGGATCTGGAATATCTGCTGGAAAAGGGATAGGCTACCCACTCCAGTATTCTGGCCTGGAGAATTCCATGGACTACAGTCCATGGGGTCACAAAGAGTGGGACACGACTGTCACTTTAACTTTCACTTATATGTGTGTGTATATATATATATTTAATTTCTGGGCTTCCAAATTGGCTCACATGGTAAAGAATCTGCCTGCCAATGCAAGAGTCGTGGGAGATGTGTGTTTAGTCCCTGGATTGGGAAGATCTGCTGGAGGAGGAAATGGCAACCCACTCCAGTATTTTTGCCTGAAGAAGCCCATGGACAGAGGAGCCTGGTGTGCTATACAGTACATGAGGTTGCAGAGAGTCAGATAGTACTGAGCATGCACTTTGCTGCATATATATTTCTATTTCTCTGTTGAGATCATCTGTCCATGCATTTCAGGGGTGTTTATCTTGAGGATTATTATTTAATAGATGTTTATTTGAGGATTTTTATTTAATAGCTATTTAAATGTGTCTGATAGTATAGGTCAAGCATCTGGGTCATTTTGGGGTTGGCATATATCATTTCTCTTTTCTTATGGGTACTGTGTACATTTTCCTGGTTCTTTGTATGACAAGTAAGTTCAGACTATATTGTGCATTTTTTAATATTATGTTGTAAGATCCTGGTTTTGTTAAAATCCCGTGGAGAATAGTGATTTGTTTGTCTTAATAGGCAACCAAGTCTGTTAGATTCAGATTGTGAATTCCTTCTCTCCTGTGGGCAGTGAACCTATTTTCAGTTCCATATTCAAAACCTTTGTTATGCTGAACCACTTAAGGGTTAGTTTCAGACTGGGGCAGCAGTAATATGTTATGCCACTTCTCGAAGCTTTAGCTGTGCTTTTTTGGTTGTGTTCCACACACATGTAACTTAGGGATTGTCCTGGGATATGTGGTCAGTTCATATCCAGAAGCAGAGGATTCCTTTCTCAGCTTTCTCCTCTTTGGAATTTCTCCCATGCTGCCTTGGCTTCCTGAATTTCCTTTCCTGGTTCTTCTGTCCAGAGATGGGGTTCTCTGAGAATGTTAGCCTGCTGCCTCGCCACACCATGTCTGTAAGTGGGATCCCCTTCAACCCAAGTTGGCCAGAGAAAAGAGATGAAAAGATAGCATGAATTTTCCCTCTCCTCCTAGTTCTTCTATTCAGATTTCTTCCCTTCTGGTTTTTAGGTATTTGTCCTGCACTGTCAGAGCTGTTGGGATTGGCATTAGGGCATGGCTAGGAGAGCAAAGAGATATTTTAAAACTTTTCCGCATATTCTCTGGCTTACAAGGACCCATTTTCTTATTCCACTGGCCAGGATGATGAATTTATTTCAGAATTTTTCCTGTCCATGTCTACTATGTAATTCCTTCATTCAGTCTGTCTGTGGGTCAGCATCAGGAGTTAAAAGGCCAAAAAAAACCCCACCAAAAACAAAATCCAAACAAACCCCCAATGCCCCCCTCCCCCCAAACTAAAACAAAGACTAGAACCTTACCTGTTGTACTGGTCTTTCTTCAAATTTCAGATTCCCTCTTCAGGCTACCAGCTGTTGTTTACTTTGCAAAGTCTTCAGGTAGTTGCTTCTTGGATTTCCCCCAGAGTTTTTTGCTGTAATTTATGAAAGAGAGTGAGAGGCCATAATGGGTTTGTTCCATTTTGGTTGAAAACTAGATTTTGTTCATTTTTAAAAATTCAGTCTTTTTTCTTTCCTATGTTTTGAAATTTTCAATTGTTGTGTCTTCCAGCTCGGTCATGTTCTCTTCTGCAGTGTCTCATCTGATGTTAGCCCCATCTAAGGCACCTTTCCCTGAAGCACTGTGTATGCCATCGCTAGAAATTCTGTGGGGCTCCTATATCCTCCACGTCCCTTCTAACCTGGGCCAGTCTTCCGCCTGCCTTCTTAAACATAGGTTACGTATAGTTGTGATGGCTAGTGTGATGCCTTGCTTTGTCATCTGTCTCTCTTGTGGGTTTCGTCGGGTTTAGAGACCAGAATCCAAATGTGGTGGTTGCTCATAGTTTCTTGGCTCCTTCAGACAGAGCTAAGAAATGTTTTTCTTTCTAAGAAAAAATATATCATTGTTTATGCTGATTTGTCCAATTCAGATTTAGCCTTACAGAGCTTTTCTTTAACTTCTTTGTTTTTATACATTTTTTGATCTCTTTTATACTGAAAGATTTTATTTTTCTCTGCCTTAATTCAATTTTTTTTTGGTATGGATTGACTCTAGCAATGTAATGACTGAAAACAGTGTGAGATTTCTCACAGTTCTTTTTGTTCGCAAAGTATATCCAATTAAGATTTACCATCAAATTACTGTTTTCAGTTTATAATGTGTATTCAACAGAGGATCTACCTTCAACTACTGTGCTTTCATATCTTTTAAAATAAATTCTATTTGTGTGGTTAAGCTACTAGCTCAAGATGGTTAATTTTATTTGCTTAATTTTGCTTTCACATTTTAAGAGTCTGCCTTTTAAGTTAATTTTGTTGTATAATTTTATAAAATATAGACATGGTTCTGGAGAAGGGATTGGATAACTACAGCCCATGGGCCCAATCTTGGCTACACTGTTTTTGTATGGTCCTTGGGTTAAGAATGGTTTTTACACTTTTAAATGACTGTAACACACACACACACACACACACAAAGTGTGCAACAGTGTCTAAATGTAGCTTCCAAACTCTAATGTATTTACTGTCTACCCCTCTGTAGAGATCCTCTGCATTCTACCTCTGGCCCTGAATTCCCCAACCTGTTCTGTCCCCTTCAGAGGCAGCCTGACTGATTTAGTTTCTGGTTTACTTTCTGCTGTTTTTGTGGAAGCGAATACAAACCTCTCGTATCTGCTTTACGCCCTGTTTCTCTCAGCCTTGGCTTTGCACTGAGCGGTGTGTCCAGGAAGCCAGCCCGTAGCAGGCAGGGACACGGGCCTCACTCTCTTTCTCAGCACTGCACATAGCATTCCAGAACGTGCCTGGACTGACATATGTTTAACTGGTTCCTTTTTGTACATTTGGCTCAGATGGTAAGGAATCTGCCTACAATGCAGGAGACATGGGTTCAATCCCTGGGTTGGAAAGGTCCCCTGCAGAAGGAAATTGCATTCTTGCCTGGAGAATCCGATGAACAGAGAAGCCTGACGGACTAGTCCATGGGGTTGCAAAGAGTCTGACACGACTGGGTGACTTGCACGTTCTGTACATTTGAGTCATTTCTGCTTTTTTAATTTCACAAGTGTTGCTGGTTTCAGCAGCCTCATGCTTCTGTTTTCTGGGATTTGCTGCTGTAACTTTGGGGGTCAGTTCCTACAAGTCGGGGTGCTGGGTTATATGTGTCGCTGAGTAACAAGGCATATGCCGTTTTGCTTGGCATTGCCCAATTCTCTCCATAGGGACGGGACCATTTTACATTTCTGTCAGCAGTGTGTAGTGTAATTAATGCCCCACACCCACCTAATGGAGTATGTTGTCGAACTTTGGGATCTTCTAATTTGATAAGAGATGATAGGAAAGGAAAGGAAAGGCAAGTTGCTCAGTCATGCCCAACTCTTTGCGACCCCATGGACAGTAGCCTGCACCAAGCTCGTCTGTCCATGGGATTTTCTAGGCAAGAATACTGGAATGGGTTGCTGTTTCCTTCTCCAGGGAATCTTCCCAACCCAGGGTCCGAAGCCAGGTCTCCCTCATTGTAGACAGACACTTTACTGTCTGAGCCACCAGGGAACTCCAATAAGAGATGATATCTCCATGTAATTTTAAAATTTCATTTCTTATGAGGATTAAAGGACCAGTTACATTCCCTCTGATATGAACTCTCTGTTCATTCCTCTTGCCCATTTTACTGTAGAGCTATTGGTCTTTTTCATCAATTTTTATAAACTGTCTGTATATTAGGGACTATTAGGGATCAGTTCAGTTCAGTTGCTCAGTCGTGTCCGACTCTTTTCGACCCCATGAATCGCAGCACACCAGGCCTCCCTGTCCATCACCACCTCCCAGAGTGATCCCTTCCACTCCCCGGGATCCAGCGCTGAGTAGAAGCTTGTTGTCCAGGCCAGTCCCCAGGTGTTGATGATTTGAAACCAGACGCGGTGAGGGCAGGACTGCCCTGGGCACACAGTGAGTCAGCAGGCCGGACTGGAGCCTCGCCTGCCCCTGCCCAAACCCCACGCACCTCAGATGTGCCAGGGGCCCCAGGAAGGGAAAGCTGAGCCTTCAGATGAATCCAGAGCAGTCCAGTTACCCAGGATTGTCTGGTGGGTCAAGCAGACTTGTTAAAGGGTTATCAGGTGGTTTTCATCACACTGAATGTGTCTTGATCATGTCCTCCTTTTCTCCCAGAGCCGTAGCCTCTTGGCCAAGTGTCTCCAACTGTCTGCTGATGGAGGCCAGGGTTGCCAGAAGAGTCTGAGTGAGGCTCCTCTTTGGATCCAGCTAGTTAGGCCCGTGTAGCACCATCCCTCGTCCCTGGGACTGGACGAACCAGCTGTCGGTGTAATTAAGTTCGTCATAAAACCCACCAACTAGACGCACAAATGACTTCCCTGCTCTTTCCCGGGGCAGGAGCAGTTGGGAAGGCAAGTCAATCATGTTCCGCGGCGATCACTCCAAAGGTCAGCCTTCCACTTAGAGCAGTGTTACTGGCAGGGATCACCCATAACACGGCTGGTTTCCCGGCCATTTGATTTTACGACGCCCTAATGAATTGGGCCATTTCCATGCGTTCTCAGGAAGTGTACAGAGCAAGGGTTTTTATTCTCCTGGAAAAGTTTGTCTTGGGGAGGCAAGGTGGCGTGTTGGTGGGCACACAGGTAGTTCTGCCAGTGTCGGGCCGAGTACCCTGGCACTTCCCTCATCCTGGCTTCCGCGCCGCCCTCCGGGAGAAGCTTCCTCCGGCGTCGTTAGGAGATGAATTATCTGATGCTGGAGCTCCAGGGGCAGTCCTCTTCTCCTGTCCTTTCCTGGGTCAGTGCGTTTCCTGAGTGCGTGTGGGGACTGAGCTGCTGCTGCTGGAGGTAGCCCCGGTGCCCATGAGCCTCACGGTCGTGCCCGCCGGCCTCCATTCTTCATGGGCCGGTGAGGCTCTGGGGGGGCCGTGTCCCCCTGACCCGGGAGGAGAAGCTCCTCAGTGCACCGGTCACGTCCAGGGGCATGAGTTGGGTCAGACTTACTCCTATCCTTGCTGCTCCGGCCATCCTCAGCCCCCTGCTCCTCACCTGGATGCGGTGATGGCGAGAGCTTTGGGGGGGGGGGCAGGAGGGCGTGCAGCCCCTACCTGGCCTCAGGGTGGAGGCCTGGGATGGCTGGTGGGGAGGGGGGTTTAAGCGAGGGGGGAGGCATGGCTCCACGGATGGGCGGGGCCATGGGCCTGGAACCCCGGTGATGGGCCTCGCTCCCGCCCCTCCCTTTTCTTCCCACCAGAGCAGGTTCCAAAGCCTGTCTTGAGACAGCGCTGTGCTTGGTGAGTCGGGATAGCGTTCCCTGTAGGGGCAGATGTTGGGCACTGTGGCCACATGCCCTGTCCCCTCAAAGGACCTAGACCACTGCCCCGGCTCCAAGTGGGCAGGCCGGAGCATCCGTCCGCAAAACAGCTGCTGTGCCCCTCCTGGCTGGGGGTTGGAGCATTCCTTCCAGTTCACACTCCAGGAGACTCACGGTTTCCTGGGAGGGCAAGGCGAGCCTGTGGGATCCTGGTGCAAAGAGAGAGGAAGGGAGGCTGGCAGCCCTGTGCTGTCTGGGGAGTAGCTGCACAGTCTGGCCTGGGTTCCGAGGCCTGTATGGTACCCTTTCTTTTCTGCCCCTGGACTGCCTCTCAGGCTCCAGGGGGCCCACCCAGAAACCACGCTCACTGGGAGCTGCTTTTGAAGAGGCTCAGAGAAGGCACTTGTTGGTTGCCCACCCTCCTCCCAGGAATTTGTCCCAGCATTTACCGAGACAGGACTTGGCCAGCAGGAGACCTGGCTGGGAGCCCCCCTGGGAAGCACCACGCCCTGGCCCTGCACCCTTGAGCAAATGGCTGCATCTTTCTGTGCCTCAGTGTTCCTCATCTGGAGAATGGGTCTCAAAATACCCCTCTGTCTAAACTGGAGTTATGGAGTGCTGCATTTCATGTGAATTTGACTTATATATGTTTGAAAGAGGATGCTACGATGTCTAGGTCTGCAGTATTTGCAAGGTTTTAAATTTCAGTTT